>BSBK01006607.1:5000-397500 GCA_027943335.1 Chamaecyparis obtusa | reverse complement strand
AGGGAGAGTTAGACATAGATGGATTGAGGAACTAGAGAAGGATATATATATATATATATATATATATATATATATATATATATATATATATATATATATATATATATATATATATATATATATATATATATATATATATATATATATATATATATATATATATATATATATATAATATATATATATATATATATATATATATATATATATATCCTTCTCTAGTTCCTCAATCCATCTATGTCTAACTCTCCCTCCATCCAAATCTTCTTACTCCACTCTCTCTTTTATCTTTTGTCTCTCCACTTCTCCTTCCCTCCCACCTCTAGGTAATTACCTATCCCTCTATAAGGTATAGGGTTTAGAGTATCTAAATTGTTTATGATATAGGTTTTTGGAAATAGGGTGCAAGATATATGGTTTAGGGTACATAGGATTGAGGGTATTTCCTATGTGTACCTCTCTCTCTCTCTCTCTCTCTCTCTCTCTCTCTCTCTCTCTCTCTCTATCACCCTCCCCCACTTTATATTATTCTCTCATTTTTTCTTATTCTCTATGTTATTCTATCATTTTTATATTATTATATCACCCTCCCTTACCCCTCCTATCTCTAACCATATCTCAATACCCACCTCTCTCTATCACCCTCCATATATCTCAACCCTCTTTCTCCATCTACATCACTAATTTCTATCTTCTCTGCTAGGCTTCTCACATCTCAGTTGACCCCTTTTCCAGTTCTCTCCCCCCTCTAAAACTTCTCTATCCCTTTTCCTTATCCCTCTACTCCTATTCTCTCTCTCATTGCCTCTCTATCTCTTCCTATCCCTCTCTACATATGGTTTAGGGTGCAATTTTTATGGTGCAAGGTTTAGGGTACATAAGGTTGAGGGTGTTTCCTATGTTTTATATGCTTCTCTCTCCCCCCCCCTCTCTCTTCTCTATCATCTATTTATGTCTCTCCCTTTGTGCATCCCTTTTCCTCATTAAAGACCCATCTCACATATCTTGATCTTCCTCTAGGCCTCTCACCTTTCTTCCCCTCAATATCATCTCTCCCTAGTGTTGGATTACAAAGAACAATGAGAGGGGGGGTGAATCAGTGTTATGGAATCTTAAAAAATTTAACAATAAATAATACTTATGAACTAAAACTCATAACATTATAACTCACCATGAATATTGATGTATTAGAATCAACTAAATAAGATAAAAAAGAGTTCATGTAAGATTAAGTGAAAATACTATTTTCATGAGTGTAAAACCCTAATAGGGATTAAAAACCACTCCAAAATGCCTCACTAGCTTAATAATCAAAATCTTAGTTTACAAAACCTCACTAGCTTGATCTTTTTAACTAAGAAATAAATGTTCCTCACTAGCAATCAGGAAACACCTCATTGGAAATTAATACAGAAATCAAATATGTAGAGTATAATATTTGTCTCACAATATTTCACCTTCTTGAATATCTCATTTGTCTTGAGATTTAGAAATATAAATAGACATAGAATATACACACCATAATAAGACTATTAATTCTACTATGTTAAGAGATTTCTTTGTTACAAATGCTAGTGATAAATAGTAATAAAAATTACCTGTAGATTTGCAACTATCTTTTCTCAATCAAATCTGTGTGCACTCTTCAATCTACACTTCAATTCTTCATTATCCACTGGCATCAACACTTCATCAAATCTTTCTTTTCTCGCTCAAAATCTCTTTGTTCCTTCTTCTCTACAATAGTCGATAACCCTTCAACTATTCAGTTTTCCAGCCATTTGTCCATACAAGATCATCCTTTATATAGACAATTTTTGCCTCTTAATCTCATCTATTACATTTTCCTTTAATCAATCTTGACCATTCAATTCATTATACCATGAATCTAAATCTCAGTAACATGTTTTCATTTCACCTGGGAACTTGAACTTTTCTAGAAACTTGTTCCATTTCTTTTTGTTGCTTAGATCTTGTCATAGATCTCCATCTTAAATTTTCTTGTTTGTAGATCTATTGTAACTAACTCTCATCATCATCATCATCATCATCCAACTCATCATAGCTAATCATTAAATGTCGATTCCATCCTTAATTAATATATTTTTCTTCCTCGGTGTTCTTCATTAGAATTTTGGTTACATCACTCGATGCCTAAACCTTTTTGCTTTACTGAGTGACCTTATTTTTATCTTTACCTTACCGAGTGACTTTACCATCTCGGTAACCAAAACAACTTAACTTACTGAATTGTCAAATCTTCATCACCGTGCTTTACTGACTTAACATAATCATATGTTAGGTAGAAAACAATTATATCAACATAATATAATCATTGTTCGATTTGTATCAATTGCCCATTTAAGCTCTACAACTTCTCAACTTTTCATTTCTTATTCTCCTTAAATCATTCATCTTATATCATTACCGAATGATATGGAAACATAATATAAACCAGAAATCAATTGTTTGACATTAATGCCAAGACTATAACTAATCTAACCTTTCTACTATCATGTATTCCTTTGATCTTGGTTGCTCTTTATCATCAGCTCCATCAGATAATCAAACTTCAATATTGTTATCAATTATGGTAGCAATCTCTCTCTTTGGCATTGATGGAAACACTAACAAATTTAGTGTTCAATTGATGATGGGCTTCCTTCACTATCATTCATATAATGTACTCCCTCTGAGTAGTAACTTCTTTTTTGATCTTCCATTTATAATTTGTCTCTCTCTATCAGTAGCACTTTCCATTCTGATTCCATCAACAACATTCTCTTATTCATCTCCATTCATCTTTCTGTTATACTCATATCTCTACTTCATATGTTCATCTCCCTTACTTTATTGATCTCCCTCTTTTGTTTTACTGATTTGTCTCCCTCTTTGACATATACTAATTGATGAACTACAATTGATTTGAATAAACTATATGACTTGAAGATCTGTGATTTAGGATCACTGAGTTGCTGATTAGATATGTAAGATGATTAAATCAATAATATGTTGTCATTGATGTCAACTAGTCTTGATGGTACTTATCTTGTAAGTTACTATACCCAAACATCTGTAGAAGAAGAAAAGAGATAAAGAACATATATATCTACACGAGGAAGATGGATATGACAGATAAGGATAAAGAATACATTGGGTAACTTATGAATGATTCTATGACCTTATGTCATTGACTTGATTATGTTGCATTCATCTATGATGAAGGATAGAGCAAAAATGCACAAAGCAGTGTTGTCGGTTAAAGAACCATTTTAGTATACACTGACACAGTGTAGTGTATACTAAGCATAGTATAAACCGAGCTTGTGTTCACCGACTCATTTCTTTGTTAACCAAGCAGAAGAAAAGAACTAAATGACTAGTTTAGCCGATGGAAGTTGATGAGCTGGAAAGTGTTATGATTTCGAGGTTGAAGATAATGTTTGTTACAAATATTGATGGCTAACATAATTTGAAGAAGATCTAAGGGATTAAGACAAAATGTGTACTAACACATCAACTGAGGAAGGTTTAAGCGGCAAAATCAACAAAGTAGATTAAGCGGAAAAATTTGATGGATGGAATTAAAATGGTTTACTTGTCTATTTAAGAGACTAGGGTTTCATTATGAAACTTATGCCGAAAGAAGGAGACTGTAGAGATCTCACATGAATAAGCTTCATGCATGTCTAATCAGATTGGTTAAGGAGAACCGAACTACAGAGATTACTGAGCGTTAGAAAGCTATAACCAAGAGACAGTAAGTTATTGAATATTGATTGAAACAAAATTGATATATTGATCAAAGGATTTGAATGAGCTTAACATAGATCTGATAATCTACAATTGAAGTTGTGTTGTGATTAGATCAACTACTATTACATTTTAACTATTGTAAATAGATAAATCTCTTAACATAGTGGACTAGAAAGTCTTGTAATGTCATTCATAGACTGTACATTTGTTATCCTGTCAACCCCATAGTGAATGCTGGTTGGACAATAACGGTTGGTCTAAAATCCTCTAATAAGGTCACACCTCACAGTGTGTTTGTAACCTTTAATAGGGTTGGGTCTTCACCGACCTCACTTCAGAAGAGTGAACAATTTTTGGGTTGCCGGGTACCAGGTGGTTTTTCCCTTTATATGGTTTCCACGTTAAATCTCTTATGTTATGTGTTGACTGTGATGATTATTTGTTGTCATACTTTACATGTTTCATATTGGATTTGATCAGTAAGAACTATATGTTATTAACTAGTAATCAGTAAAAGCACAGACACAATACCATTTTATGTTACCGAGCAGCAGAAGTTTTAGTAAATTGTTTTTGGTTATACATTTTGTGATTGGGATTGTGGATAATTGATTCACCCCCCTCTCAATTATTCTAACAATTGGTATCAGAGCTATCATTGCTTGGAATAGAGTTTTAAGGACTTCAACACAAAGATCTCAAAATTTATAAGAGGGAAGTGCCAAAGCTAAAGAAGGATAACTTTATAGTATGGAAAAGCTGAATGACACTGCATGTATCTGGAATTGGGAATTCTACCCTTACACTAATGGAGAATGGCTACATTGCACCACCCACTGGTCCCTTGACCCTTCATCAACTAAGAGATAGGCATGAACATAATGTTACTATGATGGAGATTGTTGCTACCTGTAGAGATGATGAATTTGAAGATATTAAAAATTGCACTACTACTAAAGATATTTGGGATAAACTTTCTGAAGTTTATAGTGGTGATGTGAATGTCAAAAGAGCTAAAGCTGAAAGCTTAAGGGGAAGATTCAATGATATGAAGATGAAGGAAGGAGAAAATATTGTGTAGTACACAAATAGACTAAAATAGGTAGTACATGCTATTAGAGCATCTGATGGTGTTATTGATGAAGAGACAGTGGTAAGCAAAGTTCTCAAAACCTTATTACCGGTTTATGCAATCAGAATATCTGCAATTCATGAAACTAGGTTTGCATTTGGTAACAATCTTACTCTTGATAATCTGATTGGTAAGCTTACAACCTTTGAACTAAATAGCTTTGATAATAGTGTTGTACCATCTGTTGAATCTGCTTTTATGTCTTCTCTAAAGATTGGTAAGTCTAGTAGTAGAAATAAGAATGATGATAGTGATAGCAATATTGATGATGAGCTTGATGAACTTGAAGCTCCTATGGCTAGAAGGTTACCTAAAGGTAAAGGATGATATAGAGGTAAATTACCTTTAGCATGCTTTAATTGTAAAGAGGTTGGTCATATTGTTGCTAGATGTCCACACAGGAAAGATGATGATAGAAAGAAAGAATGATCTCGTGAAGGAAGCCATGGGAGAAGAGGCAACAAAAGTTACCGACACCACAACAGAGACAACCGAGACAATAATGATAAAGGAAAGAAGGTGTGCTACATTGCAGAAGAATATGTCACTGATACCGACACTGATGAAGATGTGGAGGTAGTATTTGTTGCAATGAAGGATGACTCAGAGGAAGATGAGAGGTATGTAGAGACAACAACCATCTCTAAGGTTAATAAAAATTATACATGGATCATAGATAATGGTTGTACACATCACATGACTAGTGATGAAGAAAAATTTGATCATCTTGAAGAACACAATAGAGGTTTTGTTAGAATGGGTAATGATGCACCTTGTATGGTTAGAGGAAAAGGATCCCTGATGATAAATGATAAAATTAGATGTGACAATACTTATTGCGTAATAGGTCTAAACTATAATTTGCTAAGTATGGCACAGCTAAACAATTCAGGCCACCGAGTTTCTTTTGAGAGCAAGAAAGTGAAGATATTTGATGATGGAGGAAGACTTATTGGAACTGGATCACAATCAAGAGGTAATTTGTTTTATCTTGATAATGATCGGTCTTCTTGTTTAATGATGAAAGATGAAGATGCATGGTTGTGGCATAAAAGGTTATGTCATGTGAATTTTGATAACATGATTAAGATCAGTAAAAAGAAAAAGGTTAGAGGTTTGCCTAACTTATCTAAGCCTAATCATGTTATGTGTCATGAATGTCAGAAAGGTAAAATGACAAAATCTAGTTTCAAAAGCAAAGATTATTCAACAAAGAAATTACTTGAGTTAGTGCTTACCAACCTATGTGGTCCTATGAGAACTCAAAGTTACTATGGAGATAGATATTTAATTCTTTTTGTTGATGATTATACTAGATTAATGACAGTCATGTTCTTGAAAGAAAAATCAGAGGCATTTAAGATGTTCAAGTGGTATAAAGCAAAAGTTGAGAAAGAGACTGGTAAAGAATATAAATGCTTAAGATCTTATCGAGGTGGTGAATTTATTTTTGATGAATTTACTAAATTTTGTAATGAGCATGGTATTAAAAGACAGGTCTCTACACCGAGGACACCTCAACAAAATGGAATAGTTGAAAGGAGGAATAGGTCAATAGTTGACTGTGCGAGAACATTGATGTTACAAAATAATGTTGCTCAGACATACTGGAGAGAAGCTGTTAGCACAAATATTTATGTTCTGAACCGAGTACAACTGAAGAAGGACACTAATAAGACATCCTATGAGTTATGGTGTGGTCAAAAACCCACTGTAAGTTATTTCAGAGTTTTTGGAAGTAAATGCTTTATTCTGAAAGATGAAAGAAATGGGAAGTTTGAATCAAAAGGTGATGAAGGGATATATCTGGGATATTCCACTAAAAGTAAAGCATACAAGTTTCTTAACAAAGTAACTAATAAAATGATTAAAAGTACTAATGTTCAGGTTGATGAGTTTGATGATAAGAATGCAGAGGAAAGGACAAAGGAACTAGATGACTATGGTAGATTCAGTTACATTGAACAACTAGAGTACCTATCGACGTCATAGACAGTGACAATTGGTCAACAAGAAAATAATACCAAGGAATAAGAAAAAGAAACCGACGAGCAGGAAGCACCTATCGAGCAATAAAATGAACCTGCACAGGATGAACAAGAAAGAATAGAATAGATACTGGCAAGATTTGTTAGAAGACATCATCCTGAGACACAAATCATTGGAGATAGACAAGCTAACATGCAAACAAGAAGTAAAGCAAGACAAGGTACATGTCTAGTTTGTGAATATGAATCAAAGAATGTAAAAGTTGCATTAGAAAATGATGAATTGTTTAATACAATGAAAGAGGAAATAGAATAGATAGAGAAGAACAAAACTTGGAGTTTAGTACCTAGACCTAAGGACAAGAATGTTATCGGTACTAAGTGGATATTCAGAAACAAGCTTAATGAGAATGGAGAGGTAACAAGGAACAAAGCTAGGTTAGTATGCAAGAGATATGCACAAGAGGAAGGAATAGATTATGGTGAGACTTTTGCACTTGTTGCTAGATTAGAAGGAGTCAGAATGTTACTTTCATATGTTGCACATAAAAAGTTCAAAGTTTACCAAATGGATGTTAAATCTACTTTTCTGAATGGGATACTTGAAGAAGAAGTCTACATAGAACAACCTGAAGGGTTTGTTGATCCAGAAAACAAAGATATGGTATGTAGATTACATAAATCTTTATATGGTTTAAAGCAAGCACCAAGAGCCTGGTATGAGAGGCTGCATAACTATTTTCTAAGTATTGGATTTGTTAGAACAAGTGAGAATAGTAATCAGTACATGAAAGGAAATTCTGATGATACTATCTTGATTGGTGAGATATTTGTGGATGACATAATATTTGGAGGAAAAGATTATATATGTAAGTCATTTGCTGATGAAATGAAAAATGAATTTGAAATGTTTATGTTTTGAGAGATTAAGTTCTTTCTAGGCTTACAAGTGATTCAGCAGAATGATGGTATATTCATCACACAATCTAAATATGTAAAGGAAGTATTGAAGACATTTGGCATGGAAGATGCTAAACATGTGGGAACACCGATGGCTACTGGATGTAAACTGACTAAAGAAGATGGAACTACTGAGGTGAACCAGACATTGTACCGATCCATGATTGGTAAGTTAATGTATGTAGTTCAGAATAGACCTGATATAGCACATGTTGTTGGAATAGTTGCTAGATTTTATACAAACCCTAGAGAGTCACACATGGTTGCTCAAAGAGAATCTTAAGATACCTAAAGAAAAATGAAGATTATGGACTATGGTATCCTAAGAAAGGCAAGTTTTAACTAAAGGTATACATCGATGCTGATTGAGCTGGAAATGTGGATGATAGAAATAGTACCACCAGAGGAGCATTCTTATTTGGTGAAAGACTTGTTACATGGACAAGTAAGAAATAGGCTTGCATTTCCTAGTCTACAATTGAAGCAGAGTATGTTGCTACTGCTACTAATTGTTCAACTATTGCATATATCAAGCAAGTGTTGGAAGGTATGAATGAGGTAATCATTGAGCCGGTGATTATATATTGTGACAACACTAGTGCTATTAATATTTCAAAGAATCTAGTGATGCACTCTAAAACAAAGCATATATCTATTAAGTATCACTACTTAAGGGAACACGTACAGGAGAAGCAATTGAAGCTAAAATTTGTTACATCAAAAAAATAACTTGCTGACATATTTACAAAGCCTCTATCGAAGGATACATATGAATACTTGAGGACTAGACTTGGGGTCCATCCCCTGTCTACCAATCACTAAGGTGATCTAGAGGTTGCATCAGCCTAATCTTATCAAAAGATCATATATGTTGATGCAGCAGAGTTCACACTTTGGACTTCTATCTAAGGTTGTGAAAGGTTGAAGTACTGGAACAGATTTGTACATCAGTATACCGAGATACAGAGAATGCACCGGACAACAAAGAGTTACATGGCTACTACAGAGTTGTATGTTTTTATTGTTCTTTGGTATTGCTTTCAAAGGGAGAGAGATCAATATGAAGACTATGAAGCCAAAGACAAAGACAAAGGGAGAGAGATACATAAAAGGGAGAGCATTGAAGATCAGTTACTAAGAATAGAAGAAAACCTGCGAGCTGAAAAGATCATATCTGCATAAGTTAGTCTACACTTGCAAATGCTTGTATGTACCATAGTGATTAAACATATTAAGCTAGGGAGATCTTGTACCGAGTTACATCATTTGTTGACAGAGTTGTAGAATACATGTTTGGCATGTGTATGGCATATTTCATATTGCTTGTGTTGCCATCAATGCCAAAGGGAGAGATTGATGAACTACAACTGATTTGAATAAACTGTATGACTTGAAGATCTATGATTTAAGATCACTGAGTTGATGATTAGATATGTAAGATGATTAAATTAGTAATATGTTGTCATTGATGTCAACTAGTCTTGACGGTACTTATCTTGTAAGTTACTATACCCAAACATCTGTAGAAGAAGAAGAAGAAAAGAGATGAAGAATAGATATATCTACATGAGGAAGATGGATATGATAGATAAGGATAAGGAATACATTGGGTAACTTATGAATGAGTCTATGACCTTATGTTATTGACTTGATTATGTTGCATTCATCTATGATGAAGGATAGAGAAAAAATGCACAAAGCAGTGTTGTCGATTAAAGAACCATTTGAGTATACACTGATGTAGTGTAATGTATACCGAGCATATTATAAACAAAGCTTGTGTTCACCAACACATTTCTTTGTTAACCGAGTAGAAGAAAAGAACTAAATGACTAGTTTAAACGATGGAAGTTGATGAGCTGGAAAGTGTTATGATTTCAAGGTTGAAGATAATGTTTGTTACAAATATCGATGGCTAACATAATTCGAAGAAGATCTAAGGGATTAAAACAAAATGTGTTACTGACATATCAACCGAGGAAGGTTTAAGCGGCAAAATCAACAAAGGAGATTAAGCGAAAAAATATGATGGATGGAATTAAAATGGTTTACTTGTCTATTTAAGAGACTAGGGCTTCATTATGAAACTTATGTTGAAAGAAGGAGACTGCAAAGATATCGCATGAACAAGCTTCATGCATGCCTGATTAGACTAGTTAAGGAGAACTGAACTGCAGAGATTACTGAGCGTCAGAAAACTATAATCGAGAGACAGTAAGTTATTGAATATTGATTGAAATAGAATTGATCTATTGATCAGAGGATTTGAATGAGCTTAACATAGATCTGATAATATACAATTGAAGTTGTGTTGTGATCAGATCAACTGCTGTTACATTTTAACCATTGTAAATAGATAAATCTCTTAACAGAGTGGACTAGAAAGTCTTGTAATGTCATTCATAGACTATACATTTGTTATCCTATCAACCCCATAGTGAATGTTGGTTGGATGATAAAAGTTGGTCTAAAATCCTCTAACAAGGTCACACCTCATAGTGTGTTTTTAACCTTTAACAGGGTTGGGTCTTCACTGACCTCACTTCAGAAGAGTGAACAATTTTTGGGTTGCAGGTCCCAAGTGGTTTTTCCCTTTACAAGGTTTCCACATTAAGTCTCTTGTATTATGTGTTGACTGTGATGATTGTTTGCTATCATACTTTACATGTTTCATATTGGGTTTGATCAGTAAGAACTATATGTTATTAACTAGTAATCAGTAAAAGCACAGAGAGAATACTATTTTATGTTACCGAGCAGCAGAAGTTTTAGTAAATTATTTTTGGTTATACATTTTGTGATTGGGACTGTGGATAACTGATTCACCCCACTCTTAGTTACTCTAAAACTAATTCATCTCCCTTCTTCTGAATTTCTCATTATTCTCCATCTTTGACAACAATGCCAAAGAAATATAAACTTCTCAACTTATACCTCAAGTCATAAACATCCTTTTTCAACAACTTTAGGCTTCACCTAAAGAGTGAACACTAGCATCAAGTCACAAGATAGATATTCTATTGTGTCCTTGAATTGATGTAGAATGCATCTTTCCTTAATGTACATTAGATAGAGGAAGAACCTCTAACTTACCTCATAGATACTCATAAGCATCCTTCAGTAATGGTTTAGTAAATATATCAGTTGTCTGCTCTTTGATATGTTAATAGCACTGGTATTATCACAATAGTGTATAATAGAAATGGTAATCTCTTCATGCATACCTTCCAGTAGTTATTTAATCCATACAATGTTAGAAAAATTTATAGTTACTACCACATACTCAGCTTCGATAGTATATTGTGAAATACAGCTTAGTTTCTTTCTTAACCATGTCACTATCCTTTCTCCCAAAAAGAAATCTCCGCCACTAGTGATTTTCTTGTCATCAATATTTCCTACCCAATCAACATCATTATATACCTTAAGATTAAAATTTCCTCTTCTTGTGTGTAACAGACCAAAATCTTTGGTCCCTTTCAAATATCTAAATATCCTCTTAACTACAAAACAAATGTGTCTCCTTGGGGTTTGCAGAAAACATTACAACAATACCAACTAAATGTGCAATGTCAGGTCTACTATGTACAACATATTGTAGTTTACCAATCATGGATCGGTAAAGTGTCTCATTCACCTCCTTAGTGTCATCTTCCTTAGACAATTTACAACCAGTAGCCATCGGTGTTCCAATCAGTTTTGAGTCTTCCATATTGAATTTGTTTTAGGATCTTCTTGATATATTTAGATTGAGTGATATAGATCCCATCCTTTACTTGTTGAATTTTAAGTCCAATAAATAATTTAATCTCTCCAATCATATACATCTCAAATTCCTTTGTCATTTCCTCAACAAATAACTTGGACATTATCTCATTACCACCAAATATAATGTCATCAACAAATATCTCAGCAATCATAATTTCATCAGCTTTATCACATTTCAAGTATAAATTATTGTTATCACTAGTCCTTTCAAATCAAATCTCAACTAAGTAAGAGTGCAGTCTTTCATACCATGCTTGGGGAGCCTATTTCAATCCATATAAATCTTTATGCAGTTTACAAACCATATTCTTATTGTTCTTGTCAACAAATCCATTAGGTTGTTCAATGTACACTTCTTCTTCAATAATTCCATTTAGAGATGTAGATTTAACATCCATTTGATAAATTTTGAATCCTTTGTAAATGCATATGCAAGTAATATCCTTACACCTTCTAATCTAGCAACAAGGGAAAAAGTTTCACCATAGTCAATACCTTCTTCTTGTGCATACCCTTTGCAGACTAATCTTTCTTTATTCCTTATCACATCTCCTTTCTCATTGAGTTTATTTCTAAAAATCCATGTTGTTCTAATCACATTCTTATCCTTAGGTCTCGGTACCAGTGACCATGTGTTATTCTTTTCAATTTCCTCAATTTCTTCTTTCATAGCATTCATCCAATCTTCATTCTCTAGTGATGAACTACAACTGATTCAGAACCAGAATGAAGAATCTATAATTCAAAGATTACTAAGGAGTTGATGATTAGATATGCAAGATGATTAAATCAGTATTATGTTGTCATTGATGTCAACTAGCTTGACAGTACTTATCTTGTAAGTTACTATACTGACACATCTAAAGGAAGGTGAAAGAGATGAAGAACATAAATGTCTACATGAGGAAGATGTATATGACAAATGAGGATAAAGAATACACTAAGTAACTTGTTGATGAGTCTATGACTTGATGGAATTGACTTTATTATGTTGCATTCATCTATGATGAAGAATAGAGCTGAAAGACACAAAGCAGTGTTGTCGGTAAATAAAGCATTTCAATATACACCGACGAAGTGTAGTGTATACCAAGCATAGTATTAACTGAGCTTGTGTTCACTAACACATTTCTTTGTTAATCAAGCAAAATAGAAAGGAATTAAATGATCAGTTTAGCTGATAAAGTGATGAGTTGTAAAGTGTATGAAATCGAGGTAGCAGATAATGTTTGTTATGAAGATCGACGACTAACATAAATCAAAAGGGATCTAATGGAGTAGATTGAAATGTGTTACTAACACATCAGCCGAGGGAGCTTAAAGCAGAAAAATTTATGAATATGATTAAGCGGCAAAATCTGATGGAGGAAAAGAAAATGATTTACTCATCTATATAAGAGACATTGGTTTCATTATGAAATGTATGCCGGAAGAAGAAGATACTGTAGAATAATCGCATGGAGAAGTTTTTCTGATCATACTGGTTAATAAGAACTGAATTGCAAAATATTGAGAGTTATTACTGATAGACAGTAAGTTGATACAGTATTGAATCTAAAGTGTTATATTGGTTAGAAATATTTGAATGAGTTGAACATTGATCTGTAAACTACAAACTAAAGTTGTATTTAGGTAGATCACCTACTGTTACACTAACCATTGTACATAGTTAAATCTCTTAACCGAGTGGACTGTGAAAGTCTTTTGATGTTTCATTCATAGAGTGAACATTGTTATCCTGTCAACCCCAGAGTGACTGTTGGTTGGATGATAACTTTTGGTCTAAAATCCTCTAACAAGGTCACACCTAACAGTGTGTTTGTAAACCTTTAACAAGGTTGGGTCTTCACTGACCTCACTTCAAAAGAGTGAACAATTTTGGGTTGCCGGTCCCAGGTGGTTTTTCCCTTTACAGGATTTCCACATTAAAATCTCTTGCATTATGTGTTGATTGTGATATTTTTTTGTGATCATACTTTGCATATTACATGTTAGATTTAATCAGTAATTAATACAAAATTTAGATTGTCAATCGGTAAATACACAGATAGTGGAAGTATTCTATGGTTACCGACTTGCAAAAGTAGTAAAATTGTTTTGGATTATACATTTTGAATTGGGACACTGGATAACTGATTCACCCCCCTCTCAGTTATTCTAACAATTGGTATCAGAGCTCTGGTTGCTTAGAATGGAGTTTTAAGGACTTCAGCAAAAAGGTCTCAAGATGTATAAGAGGGAAGTGCCAAAGCTAAACAAAGATAACTTCGCAGTATGGTAAAGCCGGATGAAGTTGCACATATCTGGAATTGGGAATTCTACACGAGAACTAATGGAGAATGGCTACATTGAACCGACACCAGGTCCCCTAACTCTTGATCAACTAAAGGTAGGCATGAACACAATATTACTATGGTGGAACTTGCTGCTGCTGGTATCGATGCCGAATTTAATGACATCAAGGAATGTGATACTGCTAAGAAAATGTGGGATAAGCTGACTCTAATATATAGTGGAGGTGCGATTGTCAAAAGAGCCAAAGCAGAAAGTGTAAGAGGTTGATTTGATGATATGAAGATGAAAGAAGGTGAGAACATTGTGCAATACACAAACAAACTAAAAGAGGTAGTACATGATATTAGAGCATCCAGCGAAGCTATTGATGATGAAATAGTGATAAGAAAGATTCTCAGAACTTTGCTACCAGTTTATGCGATCAGGATCTCTTCAATTCATGAAACAAGGGCTACATCCAACCTCACCATTAACACTCTAATCGGTAAGCTTACAACCTTTGAATTGAATAACTTTGACAACAGTGTTGTACCTTTTGTTGAATCCACTTTCATGTCCTCTTTGAAGATTGGTAAGTCTAGTAGCAAGATTGATAAGAACAATGATAGTGACAGTAATACCGATGATGAACTTGATGAGCTTGAAGCTCTTATGGCTAGAAGATTTCCCAAAGGTAAGGGAAGATATAGAGGCAAGTTACCTCTAACTTGTTTTAATTGTAAAGAAGTTGGCCACATCACTGCTAGATGTCTGACTAAGAAAGATGATGATAGATCCAAAGACCGATCCGAAGGAAGCTATGGGAGAAGAGTGAACAAAGGCTACTGACACAACAATAGAGACAACCGAGATAGCTATGACAAAGGGAAAAAGGTATGTTACATAGCCGAAGAATTTGAATTTGAATCTAACACTGATGATGATGTAGAAGTAGTATTTGTTGCTATGAAGGATGATTCAGAGGAAGAAGAGAAACATGAGGAGATAATGTTGATCTCTAAAGTAAGCAAAAATGATACATGGATCATAGACAGTGGCTGCACACATCATATGACTGGTGATATAGAGAAATTTGATCTAATTGATGAATATGATGGTGGATCTATTAGAATGGGAAATGATGCACCTTGTATGGTGAGAGGTAAAGGTTCACTAATGATTAATGAGAAAATAAAATGTGAGAATGCATACTGGGTAGATGGACTGAACTACAATTTGATAAGTGTGGCACAACTGAACAACTCAGGTCACTGACTTGCTTTTGAGAGCAGAAAGGTAAGAATTTATGATGATGGAGGAAGACTTGTTGGAACCGGTACACAATCCAGAAGTAATCTATTTTATCTTGATATTGATCAGTTTTCTTGTTTATTAATGAAAGATGAAGATGCATGGTTTTGGCATAAAAGGTTATGTCATGTGAATTTTGATAACATGGTCAAGATTAGTAAGAAGAAAAGAGTTAGAGGATTGCCTAACTTGTCAAAACTGGATCATGCTATGTTTCATGAAGGTCAGAAAGGTAAGATGACTAAGTCCAGTTTTAAAAGCAAAGACTACTCAACAAAGAAGATACTTGAATTGGTTCATACCGACCTATGTGGTCCTATGAGAACTCAGAGCTATTATGGTGATAGATACTTTATTCTTTTTTTTTTATGACTACACTAGATTGATGACTATTATGTTTCTGAAAGAGAAATCTGAAGCTTTTAAGTTGTTTAAATGGTATAAGGCTAAGGTAGAAAAAGAGACTGGAAAAGAAATCAAATGCTTAAGATCTGATAGAGGAGGTGAATTTATCTCTGATGAATTTACTAATTTCTGTAATGAGAATGGTATTAAGAGACAGGTCTCTGCACCGAGAACACCTCAACAGAATGGAATTGCTAAAAGAAGGAATAGGTCAATCATTGACTATGCTAGAACACTAATGCTACAAAAGAATGTTGCTCAGACATATTGGAGGGAAGCTGTCAGCACAACTATATATGTGCTTAACCGAGTACAATTGAAGAAGGACACCAACGGGACACCTTATGAGCTATGGTTTGGACACAAACCTACTGTAAGTTATTTCAGAATTTTTGGAAGCAAATGTTTTATTCTGAAGGATGAGAGAAATGGGAAATTTGATTCTAAAGGTGATGAAGGAATATTCTTAGGATATTCTACTAAGAGTAAAGCATACAAATGTCTGAATAAGGTTACAAATAAGATGATTGAAAGTACTAATGTTTGTGTTGATGAGTATAATGACATAAACACAGAAGAAAGAAAGGAACTGGAAGACTATGGTAGATTCACTTACATTGAACTTCCTAACTATCTACCGAAGTCGCAACCTGTGATAACCGGTCAACAAGAAAATAACCCTGAGGAACAGGAAAGGTAAATCGACGAACAAGATGGTGCTACCGAGCAAGAAAATGAACCTGAACAGGATGAACAAGAAAGAAGAAACTGAGTACTGGCTAGTTTTGTCAGAAGACATCATCATGAGACACAAATTATTGGAAACAGACAAGCTAGAATGCAGACTAGAAGCAAAACAAGACAAGGTACATGTTTGGTTTGTGAATTTGAACCAAAGAATGTGAAAGTTGCATTAGAAAATGAAGAATGGGTAAATGTAATGAAGGAGGAAATAGAACAAATAGAGAAAAACAAAACTTGGTCCTTAATACCCCGACCTAAAGATAAGAATGTTATCAGTACTAAATGGATATTCAGAAATAAAATGAATGAAAATGGTGAAGTAACAAGAAATAAAGCGAGATTGGTATGCAAGGGATATGCACAGGAAGAAGGCATTGATTATGGTGAAACATTTGCACCTGTTGCTAGATTGGAAGGATTTAGAATGTTACTTGCATATGCTGCACACAAGAAATTTAAGATTTATCAAATGGATGTGAAATCAACATTTATGAATGGTATACTTGAGGAGGAGGTCTACATAGAACAACCTGAAGGATTCATTGATCCAGACAATAGAAATATGGTATGTAGATTACACAAAGCTTTATATGGTCTGAAGCAAGCACCGAGAGTATGGTATGAAAGACTGCATACTTACTTGTTAAGTATTGGATTTGTAAGAACCAATGAGAACAATTTGTACATGAAAGGTGATATTGATGACATTATTATCATTGCTAAAATTTTTGTTGATGATATTATTTTTGGAGGTCAAGATCATATATGTAAATCTTTTGTTGATGACATGAGGAATGAGTTTGAAATGTCTATGTTCGGAGAGATTAAGTTCTTTCTTGGATTACAAGTGATACAATAGAGTGATGGGATATTCATCACACAGTCCAAGTACATAAAGGAAGTCTTGAAGATATTTGGCATGGAAGATGCTAAACTTGTGGGAACACCGATGGCTACTAGAAGTAAATTGACAAAGGAAGATGAAACTACAAAGGTAAACCAGACACTTTACCGATCCATGGTTGGTAAGCTCATGTATGTAGTTCATAGTAGACCAGATATAGCACATGTTGTGGAAATTGTTGCTATATATTATGCTAATCCTAGAGAATCACACATGATTGCTACTAAAAGAATCATAAGATATCTGAAAAAGATAGAGGATTATGGATTATGGTATCCTAAGGAAGGTAAGTTTGAGATGAAAGTTTACACTGATGCTGATTGGGCTGGAAATGTGGATGACAGAAAGAGTACCACTGGAGGTGCATTTTTCTTTGGTGAAAGACTTGTAACCTAGACAAGTAAAAAGTAGGCTTGTATTTCTCAGTCTATAGCTGAAGCAGAGTATGTTGTTGCTACTACTAATTGCTCAAACATTGCATATATCAAACAAGTGTTGGAAGGAATGAATGAGGTAATCACTGACCTAGTGATCATATATTGTGACAACACAAGTGCAATTAATATCTCAAAGAATCCTATGATGCACTCAAAGACAAAGCATATATCAATTAAGTATCACTACTTAAGAGAACAAGTGCAAGAGAAGCAAGTAAAGTTGGAATTTGTTACATCTAAAGAACAACTTGCAGACATTTTTACAAAGCCTCTACCGAAGGACACTTTTGAATATTTGAGGACTAGACTTGGGGTCCATCCCCTGTCTATCATTCACTAATGTGATCTGGATGTTGCATCAACCTAATCTTATTAGAAGATCATCCATGTTGATGCAGCATAGTTCACACTTTGAATTTTGTTCAAGGTTGTGATTAAGTTTGAAGAACTGAAACAGATTGGGATATCAGTATACTAAGATACAGAGGAAGTATTGGACACCAAAGAGTTACTTAGCTACTATAGAGCTTATTATTTATTTGTTTCTTTGGCATTGTTGTCAAAGGGAGAGATAAATAATATGAAAAGAAAAGGAGATTTGCACTGATGAGAACTATCTGAGGGAGAGATGATCTGAAAGGAACTTGAGAACTGAAAAGGTTATATCTACATAATGATAAAGCTATATTTTATAATGCTATTTTAGTAACATAGTGATCAAACATATTAAGCTAGGGAGAGCTTACACTACATAGCATTTGATCACAGTGTTGTAGAAAACATGTTTGGTATGTGTATGGTACATTTCATATTACTTGAGTTGCCATCAATGCCAAAGGGAGATATTGATGAACTACAACTGATTCAAAACCAGAATGAAGAATCTATAATTCAAAGATTACTGAGGAGTTGATGATTAGATATGCAAGATGATTAAATCAATATTATGTTGTCATTAATGTCAACTAGCTTAACAGTACTTATCTTGTAAGTTACTATACTGACGTCACATCTGAAGGAAGGTGAAAGAGATGAAGAATAGAAATATCTACATGAGGAAGATGTATATGACAGATGAGGATAAGGAATACACTGAGTAACTTGTTGATGAGTCTATGACTTGATGGAATTGACTTTATTATGTTGCATTCATCTATGATGAAGAATAGAGCTGAAAGACACAAAGCAGTGTTGTCGATAAATAAAGCATTTTAGTATACACCGACGAAGTGTAGTGTATACCGAGTGCAGTATTAATCGAGCTTGTGTTCACCGATGCATTTCTTTGTTAACTGAGCAAAATATAAAGGAATTAAATGATCAATTTAGCTGATAAAGTGATGAGTTGTAAAGTGTATGAAATCGAGGTAATAGATAATGTGTGTTATGAAGATCGACGGCTAACATAAATCAAAAGGGATCTAATGGAGCAGATTGAAACATGTTACTAACACATCAACTGAGGCAGCTTAAAGCAACAAAATCTATGAATATGATTAAGCAGAAAAATCTATGAATATGATTAAGCGGCAAAATCTGATGGAGGAAAAGAAAATGATTTACTCATCTATATAAGAGACATTGGTTTCATTATGAAACGTATGCCGAAAGAAGAAGATACTACTGAATAATCACGTGGAGAAGTTTTTCTGATCATACTGGTTAACAAGAACCAAGCTGCAGAATAGTTACCGAGCTATAAAGAGTTATTATCGACGGATAGTAAGTTGATACAGTATTGAATATGAAGTGTTATATTGGTCAGAAATATTTGAATGAGCTTAACATTGATCTGTAAACTACAAACTAAAGTTGTATTTAGGTAGATCACCTACTTTTACACATTTAACCATTGTACACACTTAAATCTCTTAACTGAGTGGACTATGAAAGTCTTTTGATGTTTCATTCATAGATTGAAAATTGTTATCCTGTCAACCCCAGAGTGACTACTAGTTGGACGATAACTTATGGTCTAAAATCCTCTAACCAGGTCACACCTAACAGTGTGTTTGTAAACCTTTAACAGGGTTGGGTCTTCACCGACCTCACTTCAGAAGAGTGAACAATTTTGGGTTGCCGGTCCCAGGTGGTTTTTCCCTTTACAAGGTTTCCACGTTAAAATCTCTTGTGTTATGTGTTGATTGTGATATTTTTTTGTGATCATACTTTACATATTACATGTTAGATTTAATCGGTAATTAATACAGAGTTTAGATTTTCAATCGGCAAATACATAGACAATGGAAGTATTCTATGGTTACTGACTTGCAGAAGTAGTAAAATTGTTTTGGATTATACATTTTGAATTGGGACACTGGATAACTGATTCACCCCCCTCTCAATTATTCTAACATCTAGTGCATCCTTGACTAATCTAGGCTCAAATTCAAAAATCAAGCATGTGTCATCTTTTAACTTACTTCTTGTTAGGACTCTTGCATTCTTGTCTCCAATTATTTTGCTCAGTGAGTGGTGTCTTCTCACATACTTTGCTAATGCAGGTTTTGTAGATTTTTCATCATTGTTTTCTTCTCTCAGTGGAGTCTCATCTTGTTCATTAGTTCCTCCTTGTTGTTGCTTGGTTGTATCAGCCAAATTTCCATCTTGTACATAAACAAATCTATTATAATCCTCAGGTTCCTTTTTACTATCCTCTGCATTCCTTTCTACAAATTCATCAACTCTTACATTTGCACTTTCAACTATTTTATTAGAATCCTTGATTAAACATTTATATGCTTTTCTCTTTGATGAATAACCAAGAAATATTCCTTCATCACCTTTAGAATCAAACTTTCCATTTCTAAAATCTTTTAGTATATAACACCTACTTCCAAATATTTTGAAATAAATTACATTCAGTGTGTGTCCAAACCATAGTTCATTGGATGTCTTGTTGGTACCTTTCTTCAATTGTATTTGGTTGAGAGTGTAAACTGTAGTACTTATAGCTTCTCTCTAGAATGTTTGTGCAATATTTTTATCAATCAACAAATTTCTATCACAGTTAACAATAGATTTGTTTGTTCTCTTAGTTATCCCATTATGTTATGGAGTCCTCAGTGTAGACACTTGTCTTTTAATTCCATACTCATTATAGAAGATAGTAAATTCATTAAAGATAAATTCACCTCCTTTATTAGATCTCAAACACTTCATTTGTTCACCTATTTCCTTTTCAACTCTAGCCTTATACCACTTAAACATTTGAAATGCATCATATTTTTCTTTTAAAAACATATTTGACATCATTTTTGAATAATCATCAACAAATAAAATAAAGTACTGATCTCCATAATAGCTTTGAACTTTCATAGGACCGAAAAGGTCAATGTGAACCAATTTCAAAATACCATTTGTAGAATAAGATTTTCCTAGAAAACTTGACTTGGTCCTCTTACCAACTTGAAATTATTTGCACATAACTTTATCGAGTTTTCTTAATCTTGGTAGTCTTATGACTCTACTCTTCTTACTCACTTTGATCAAGTTATCAAAATTCACATGACATGGTCTCTTATGCCATAACCATACATCTTCATTTTTAGAAAATAAGAAACTCTTTGCATCAATATCAATATAAAATAAATTACTTCTTGATTATCCTCTAGTTCCAATTAGATCTCCATCAGCACCATAGATCTTCACTTTTCTATTATAAAATTCCAATTGGTGGCCAGTATTGTTTAGTTGTGCAACACTTAACAGATTGTAGTTCAGTCCTCTAACCCAATATTCATCATTACATTTCATCTTCTCATTTAACACAACATATCCTTTACCTTTCACAGCACATGGAGCATCATTGCCAAATTTGAAAAATCCTTCATCATATTCTTCTAAGTTCCCAAATTTATCAATATCACCAGTCATATGATATGAATAGCCACTATCAATAATCCAAGGGTATAGTTTACTTACATGAGAAACAAGTTCTTTTTCATCTTCATAATTTTCCTCATTTGATTCTTCTTTTACAACAATAAAGACAACTTCATATCCTTCCTTGGTATCATCAGATTCATCATTAGTTACACCTTCCTCAGCTAGGTAGCAAGACTTCTTACCTTTGTCCTTAAAGTCTCTGAATCTTTGGTGTTAGTTGTCCCTTTTATCATTCTTATCATTCATGTCATTGTCAGGACATCTAGATGCAATATGTCCAATCTTATTATAATTGAAACATTTCAATGGTAAATTACCTTTATACTTTCCTTTGCCCCTAGGTAGTCAGTTAGCCAATAGTGCTTCAAATTCCTCTTGTTCTTTCTCTTCGGTCAGGATACTGTCTTACTCATTTCCATATGAATTGTTGGGACTTTCTATTTCTCTTCTTGATGTTCCAATGCTCATATATGACTTGAAGGCAGTCTCAATAGTTGATAGCCTATTATCATAATTACTTAGCTCAAATGCAGTCAACTTACCGATTAGGGATTCAAGAGTAACAATTTTTTTGGTATAGATCTCAATTCCTAAATTGTAGATACTCTAATAGCATACTTAGAAGAAAGAGTTCTCAAGATCTTACTTACCACTTCTTCATTAGTCAATGATCCACTAGCACCTTTGATGGCACTCACAACTTCCTTAATTTTGTTGCTATATTGTGTGTTGTTCTCTTCATATTCCATCCTCATTTCATCATACTTTCCTCTCAAACTGTGAACCTTAGCTTTTTGTACATGATGATATCCTCCATAGATAAGTGTAAGTTTGTCCCACATCTCTTTTGAATTAACACAATCCATAATATCATTAAATTTAGCATCGAAGAGGGAAGAATCAATCGCTATCATATTCGAGTTATATTCCTGCCTTTCTCTCATCTGGTCAACTATCAAAGGTCCAGTAGGTGGTGGAGTGTAGTCATTATCAATCAGGTGCAATTCATAATCTCCAATCCCATATAGATACAATCTCATTCTACTTTTCCATGTAGAGAAAATTTCCTTGTTCAACTTAGGTACTTCTCTCCTATACATCTTCAGATTTTTTACTCAAGTCTTTTAAACTTATCTCTTCAGAGTACTTAGCTCTAATATCAATTTTTGGATTACAGAGAGGGGGGGGGGGTGAATCAATAATCCCTAATCATAAATATCTAAAAATACTTTTCTCTGATTAACTCGGTAGTAGCTTGTTAACAACATAATTCACTATTTACCGACAACAGTAAATCAACTATATCAATCAATAAATCATTCACAATTTGTAACACCAATATTTAACGTGGAAACCCAACTTTTGGAAAAACCACTGTGGGAATTGTCACCCACTAAGAAAATACTCTTCTGAAGTATGCCCTGTTAAGATCTAATCTGGTTAAAGATTACAAAACACACTATTAGGTGTGACCCAATTAAGGGATTTACCTCAGATCTATTAAGACCTTCACCCTATTAGGAGTGGCCTTGTTAGAGGGATTTAAAAATTCTTTAGAATGTCACCTTTCTCAAGGATTTTATAATAATTAAGATTGTTAAGTCTACTCTGTTAAGAGATTTATCTGTTACAAATTCTAGTAAGAAACAATAATAAAAATGACTTGTATATTTACAACTATCTTTTCTCAATCAGATCTATGTGCACTCTTCAATCTTCACTTCAATTCGTCATTATCCATGGGCATCAACACTTCATCAAATCCTTCTTTTCCTGCTCAGAATTTCTTTTTTCCTTCTTCTTTGCAATAGTCGATAACCCTTCAACTATTCAGTTTGCCAGTAATTTGTCCATATAAGATCATCCTTTATATAGACAATTTTTGCCTCTTAATCTCATCTATTACATTTTCCTTTAATCAATCTTGATCGTTCAATTCATTATACCATGAATCTGAATCTTGGTAACACATTTTCTTTTCACCTAGGAACTTGAAATTTTTTAGAAACTTGTCCCATTTCTTTTTGCAGCTTAGATCTTGTCATAGATCTCCATCTTGAATTTTGTTATCCATAGATCTCTTTTAACTAACTCTCCTCATCATCATGATCATCCAGCTCATCATAGCTAATCATTAAATGTTGATTTCATCCTTATTTAATATCTTTTTCTTTCTTAGTGTTCTTCAGTAGAATTTTGGTTACATCACTCGGTGCCTAAACTTTTCTGCTTTACTGAGTGACCTTATTTTTACCTTTACCTTACTGATTGACTTTACCATCTCAGTAGCCAAAACAACTTAACTTACCAAATTGTCAAATCTTCATCACCATGCTTTATCTACTTAACATAATCATATGTTAGGTAGAAAACAATTATATCAACATAATATAATCATTGTCTGATCTGTATCAGTGGCCCATTTAAGTTCTACAACTTCTCATTTCTTCTTCTCCTTAACTCATTCATCTTATCATTACCGAATGATATGGAAACATAATATAAACCAGAAATCAATTGCTTGACATCAATGACAAGACTATAACTTATCTAACCTTTCTACTATCATGTAATCCTCTAATCTTGGTTGGTCTTCATCATCAACTCCATCAGATAATCAATCTTCAACATTGTTATCAATTATGGTAACAATACACTACTGCATCATAATACCCAATAATGTCAAATATATTAGTTTTGAACTAATCATGAACAATATTATTCAAATACTCATAACCTCTTCACAAAAAAAAGTTCACTTCACAAATCTAAAAACCATATTCAAAATAAAAAACATAACCCTTTTCCTTTCCCTAGAATAGCTTGTATGAAAAAATCAAAAATATTTATTTTGGAAACCCTCTTTACTTTTCTCATAGTTCTCTAAAAATTAAAAGCCCTTAAGAATAATTTCTTCAAAAACAAAACCTTCCTTTCCTTTTCTTTTCTAATATTATTACCATGTACTTGATGGAGTGAAAAACTTTTTCTATATATTAAATAGAGTAAAAGAAGAAGATAACCAAAACAATTGTCATAGTTGTAATACAAAAACCAATCCCATATCTTTTCAAATTCCCTTGTTACCCATTTTATTTCCTAGCTCAATCAATTGGAGTTGGTTAAGTTTTCCAAATACTTTTAAGGGTGCATGTCTATTATTAATAAGTGTTTTTTCCAAGAGGAAAAATGTCATAAAAGAACCACGAATAGATGCAACTGTTTACAATAAATAAGAATTATAGAACATTAAAAATTTAAAAGAGTGATCTCTTTATTCATAAATGAAAATGTGCAATATTCCACATAAGCCATGGGGGACTACTATAATGCATTATGAAGGAAATGATGCATATAAAAATGAAGGCATTAAAAAAGACAAGGGATCCATCATTGCCTCATGATGAAAAACCCCCATGATTGAGAAGCTCCATCTTCAACTCCTTCAATGAGATCATCCCTCTATTCCAAATACCTACAAGGAGATGGAGAAATTTGTGTTAAAGATCGGGATACCAAATCCTTGTGTATACCTCATCATTACATGCATAATTTTATCATATAATGCATTATATCAATTTGCTACTATCATAGGTATTTGAGTAAAGAAAAGAGATAAGAGAAGGAGTGGAATACAATGTAGTCACATGTGCACAAATCAAGACCATAAGGAAGCTATCAAGACACAACAATGAAATGATTACCATTGCAACGAATGCAAATTTGAAATCATAATGGACAAAATAGCAGTGTCACATGTGCAAAAGTCAATGAAAGATAAAATATTCATATGTTATTATGTAATAATATTTATTAGGTGCAACCATGGTATCAAGGTGAATAGGCCAAACATTAAAGGATCAAACAATGTGAATAGTGTTGTTATGTAAAATAGCCTTAAAAGTTCACAATATAATTAACAATAGTGATTCAATGATCTGAAGTTACAGTGGCATGAAAATATTGCTATGTTGTCACAAGTTATCTTTTTTTAAAAAAATATATATAAGTGCTGACATAACAGTGCCTTGGAATGCTATTGACTATGCACAAATAAAGGTTACAACCAATGTTAGAGTATCCAAAAAATGAAAAAATTGACACTATCATGAGCAGGTAGGAAAAAAATAGTGGAAAGAGCCACTATACAAGCAAGGTGATCAATGAGAGAGTAATATCCATTTAAACTACAACAATGAGCAATCTCAAAACAATGATCAACAAGTACACCAACTGAAGACCAAGTTGTCTACATTGACAGTGATATGGGTACTGAGCAATAGTATTAGAGTTTAATGCCTTTTAATACATAAGATAGGTGACTTCATGGGAGAAATATAGTGATTTGTCATTAATAGAATAGTGGTATTCATCTTACAAGGACATTCAAGAAACATATGTAAATAAAGGCCTCGTTTCTTGTCAATGAACAATCAATTTATTCATGAATGCAAAGATATAAAGGTTGAAAAGTATTGTCATGGTGTCAATGTTTTAAAGATACCAAATACAATATGAGGATTGTGATGAACTACAACTGATTTAGAATCTAATGGAAGATCTGTGATTAGATATCACTGAGTTACTGATTAGATATGTAATATAATTAAATCAGTAATATGTTATCATTGATGTCAACTAGTTTGACAACACTTATCTTGTAAGTTACAATACCTAAACATCTATAAAAAAGGAGTAAAAGAGATGAAGAATAGAAAGATCTACATGAGGAAGATGTATATGATAAATGAGGATAAGGAATACATTGGGTAACTTGCTGATGAGTCTATGACCCTATGTTATTGACTTGATTATGTTTCATTCATCTATGATGAGGAAAAGAGCTGAAAGACACAAGGTAGTGTGGTCAGTTGATGAAGCATTATAGTATACACTGAGCAGTGTAGTGTATACTGAGCATAGTATAAACCAAGCTTGTGTTCATCGACACATTTCTTTGTTAACCGAGCAGGAGAAAGGAACTAAATGATTAGTTTAGCCAATAAGGATTGATGAGCTAGAAAGTACATTGAAATCAAAGATGGAGATAATGTTTGTTATGAAGATCAACGGCTAGCATAATTCAAGGAAGATATAAAGGATGGAATTAAAATGTGTTACTGACACATCAGCTGAGGAAGGTTTAAGCGGCAAAATGGATGAAGGAGAATAAACGGCTAAATCTTATGGAGGAGAAGAAAATGGTTTACTTGTCTATTTATGAGACTAGGGTTTCATTGTGAAACTCATGCCGGAAGAAGGAGACTGCAGAACTATTGCATGAACAAGATTCATGTATGCCTGATCAAACTGGTTAAGGAGAACTGAACTACAGAGTTTACCGAGTGTCAGAAAGATATTACCAAGCGACAGTAAGTCATTGATTATTGTTGATACAGAATTGATATATTGATTAGAGGACTTGAATGAGCATAATATAGATCCGAACATCTACAATTGAAGTTGAATTGTAATCAGATCACCTACTGTTATAGTTTAACCATTGTAAACAGATAAATCTCTTAATAGAGTGGACTTGAAAGTCTTATATGTATCATTCATAGAATGAACATTGTTATCGTGTCAACCCCATAGTGAATGTTGGTTGGATGATAACGGTTGGTCTAAATGCCTCTAACAAGGTCATGCCTCACAGTGTGTTTGTAACCTTTAACAAGGTTGGGTCTTCACCGACCTCACTTCAGAAGAGTGAACAATTTTTGGGTTGCTGGTCCCAAGTGGTTTTTCCCTTCACAGGGTTTCCACGTTAAATATTTTGTGTTATGTGTTCATTGTGGTGATTATTTGTTATCATGCTTTACATATTGCATGTTGGATTTGATCGGTAATCATTATATGTTATTGACTAGTAATCGGTAAATGCACAAATAGTATAGTATTTTATGTTACTGAGCTGCAGAAGTTTGAGTAAATTGTTTTGAATTATACATTTTGATTTGGGACTGTGGATAGTTGATTCACCCCCCTCTCAATTATTCTAATAGATTGTTAGTGCATGAAAAGATTAGTCAAGGACAATAGTAGTAGTGTAATGATTAAAGCAAAGATATCGCCCATGAAATTACCAAAGGCACAGTGATGTGATGGAATTACTTCAATGTGAAGCTGAAAAATCATTGAAAATATAATTGTGATCACATTGTGCAAGGATCAAAGAAACATAAAGGGTAGTCATGTTTTATCACCATGGTTACTAGTTGTACAAGCTCTATATTTCAGATCCTTTATAATATAAAGACATTATCAATAATACCAATGTTGTAATAGAGATGTCTCTAATTATTTCATTAAAGGTTTGTAGCAACATCAACGATGCTTTCAGATTTGAAAATGTGTGACATAATGATTATTTCATAATAACATCAATCATCATTACCAATGTAAAGGATAGTAGCAGGAAGCCTCCAAGTGTCTGTCAACATCTATAAAGAATGAACCCACATACCAAGCAAGGTATTTTAGAGGATAAAGCTACATGAGAACATTTCAAAAGTAAAAACCCTCAAGTGAATAAAGTGAAAATACAGATATAACAACAACTTTCAATCTCAACGGTAGACAATTAAGAAGATTCAATCATCTCCAAGGTAAGAAACAAGTGCTTCTACATTTATTATTGTAGTCATAAAAGGACAACCATATAACATGAATGCTTAAATCATCAAAAGGAGTGTCAATGTTTCCAAAATAGTGTTGTTACGCCATACATGACAACAATGAATCAAACTAGAAGTGATAAATAAAGACAGTGATCAATAATAGAAATCAATCAAAAAGCATCAAGGGCATTCAAAACTAAAGCATAGAGCAGATATGTTCAGTATTTCAACCTATGTGCATTTAACAATGACCATATTGTTGATAGACATATTTTATTCATAAATCCATGGGATCTTCCAATGAATTATTTTCAAGCTTTTCCCCAAAATTGCCTCTAGAACTTTTCCATTATATCATAGAATTTTTTGTAAATTGTCATAGGTTGGTCCATAAAGTTGTCTCAGGTTGTCATTGGTAAGTGTATCATAAATTTTTCATTACATGACACTTGTCACCCACCACCACAAAAGTCCAAGGTCCTTTATGTGGGATTGATACCTCCATGTGAGGACAATAAAGTCATGTCACCTTCACAGTAGGATGGCAAGTCAACATGCCAACTCCTATTAGATGACAAAATATCATGTACAAACAAAATTGTCCTTGTAGGCTCATAAATCAACCAAATATTAAATAAATAAAACTAAATAGAAATGTTAGGATTTGTAAAGGTTGAGACCTTAATCCTAACAATAGTGGATCACTTATGTGCTCTTTCATGTCTTGTGACATTGCCTTTGATTTGCATATGTTTTAGGGCATTTCACTATTATGACTTGCTTGCCTTTCAAATGTATATATGCTACCTTAAACAATTGTTCCCAATAAGGCGTACACAATCATTATAATGTGGGAGCATACACTCCACTATATGTTACACTTTGTGCACACGCCATGATTTCAGTTTGTACACTTTTACCATACACCATGATGTGCTACATATCACTCCAACACCAATTTTGTAGTCTCCTATCAAATTTTTTCTTGGTGCATGTATTGTGACACCCATTTTGCAATTGTATTTTGGGATTACCTAGAAAATAGAGACTTTGATTTGTAATCTTTGTGTTTAGTTAATGATGCAACATCCATTTTGTGGTCACTTTTTAAAATAGATTATCTATCAAACTAAGGTTTTTCTTTGTATTTTGCAAGAGTCATCTAGCATAACATGCCTTGCTAGACCTTTTTGACTCTCCCTTCTCTAACATGACTCATAGTAAGTAGTCCTTGCTAAATGAAGAAGTCACGACTCTTCACTTATAAGGGTCGTAGGAAGAAGCCCTTACTAGAATTGAAATTTGCACCCTTCTTTGTTCTTGCATGCTCCATGTGTGTGTGTTGCATATGTTGAACATGCTCCTAATTTTATCTTGACATTTTACACCAGTAAGATCTTATGTCCTAGGGGACTTGATGTTTTCTTATCTGTTTGATGTCTTGGTGAACATTTTTTATGTTTTATTGACTTTATCAAGAGTATGAGCATAAGATCATACTCTTGCTAAAGTGAAAGATAAATCTCATGTCATAAATTATATCCTCATACAATTTCATACTTATTTGGGGCTCACTTTTGTGGTTTTTCCTTTTGTCCTTGCCAAATGATTGGTTGTTCTCGTTTCATGGAAAAAAATTTAAGTTCAACATAATTGAAAGCACACAAACCAAATTTCATGCCAAAATAGCAGGATTTTAGCATTAGGTGCTAGTGTTCTTAAGGATTATGGTGCTAGGCACTAGTGTTATCAAAGACTATGGTGCTAGGCACTAGTCCCAAATTTGAACCTCTAACAACTTTATAAGTTTGTTGAGAAAGAAAATGCTCTCGATGTCATCCTTATTCAAAATTATCAACACATTTCATGAGGTTGAGTATAAAATCAATCCTCGCCCCCTCATTTAAAAATTTCTCTATTAATATTCACATAAAGCATTCAATTTGGATTGAGTAAGATATCATATATATTCAAGGTAGTGAAGGAGAGTTCAAGCATTGAAGATAACATCCATGATCAAGTTTATGTATTCCTCCATGAGTGAAGTCACACATGAACTCTTGCTTAACATCATCAACCTTTCATGAAGCTTCAAGGAAAGAATATTCAATCATAGAAAAGGTGTAACATTTAAATTTAACATTTACTTTAGAATTAGCCTCTATTTAATCAAAGTCACACTCTCTTCCTAATCACCATTTCTTCAAGGGAGGTTAATTCCTATTTGGGGTTTGACTTTGGTAAGTCCCTATACAACCCAACACACACGCACACACAAACTCTCTCTCTCTCTCTAGGATTCAAATATGATAAATTTAGATTATAGATTCGTAAAGAGAAAACTAAGAGATATGAATCCAAATTTTGAAGATACAAAAATCCTAGTCACTATGGGCTAGTCACATTGACCAATGTTTTTTTAGCAAAATTTTGGGGAGATGATCTGTAGAAACTAAAAGTTTGATGACTCCTAAAGAAGAGTGAGCAAATATAATATGATACTTTTAGTTTGGAGTTGGGGGGAGAGTTTGGAGACAAAATGACACTATGGCATGGAGTGTTTGACTTATATGGACATTCAGGCCAACTATATTGAGATTTAAATGGAGTTACTTGAGTAATTGTTTGAAGAAAAAAGGATAACACAAATTATAGAAGACTTGATCAAGATTATCTACAAAAGATCCAAGATCCAAAAGGTGAGGAAGATCAAATACATGGTATTGTTAGCTTGTTCTTGACTACCCAGATAACTAATATACCATTTTTCCTGATTAATGTATTAAAAATAATTTTTCATACCATTAAAGGGATTGAACTTATGATTGTTATAAAAAATATTTTATTGATTCATTCTTCCACAAAGATAAAGTGAATCAAGGTGCACCCCCTTAATTTCTCTTTTTGCCAAAAATATGAAGATATGAGACAAATGTTTTGGGGATGCCAATTTATTAGAAAGAAATGGAATTATGTTTTTCATGGCTTGCTTGGTATTTTGAACATAAAATTAATTAGAAAGAGGCATCTTACATTTGGTCTTCATAATAATGTTATTGTGAATGAAGTTTGTAAACACTTAAAATTATCGTCAGTTAATTAAATAAATATTTTTATTTGTAAAATTATCTTACCACAATTGATAAGTAAAAGTTTCTACATCAAGTCAAATTATGATATTATTATTAGGATTCAACTGTGTAGTTTTTAGGTCAAACTCATTGACCCATGTTTCATAAGTAGTGGCTCACAAGAACCCATCTCTCATGAGAATGAATGAAAAACTTAACACTCATTTCATCTAGGTGATGCTCACGGGGGTGAAGCATCAACCTTCTTGAGAGGTCACCTATCCCAGTATGACTCCAACCAAAGTGAACTTAACCATGGAATTTCCTCCAGGGTAAGACCACTTAGATTGCTACCCTATTCGAAAAACCTTCAATAAGTATTGTTCCTTATGAACCACTCATTATAGAGCCCCTTTACCTCATCAGTTGATAAGTAGGATCTTCCATTGCAAGTCACATTGTGATATTGCTATTAGGATTCAACTATGCAATTTTTAGGTGACAAACTCATTGACCCATATTTCATGAGATGTGGTTCACAAAAAACCATCTCTCATTAGAATGAATGGAACACTTAGCACTCAAGTGATGTTTGGTGAAGCATCGAGCCTTCCCGAGAGGTCACCCATACCAACACGACTCCAACTCAAGCACGCTTAACCACAAAGTTTTAAGCCCACTTAACTTGCTACCCCATTTGAAAAACCTTCAACAAGTGTTGTTCCTTATGAACTACTCATTATAAATCCCATTTAGTTGATCAATTGATAATTAGGAGTTTCCAAAATAGGTCAAATGTGATATTACTAGTAGGATTCAACCGTAGCTTTCAGGTTAAATTCATTAACTTGTGCTCCATGAGTAGTGGTTCACAAGAATCCATCTCTCATGAGAAGGGATGGAGTACTTAGCACTCATTTCATCTATGTGATGCTCATAGGGGTGAAGCATGGGGCCTTCTCAAGGGGTCAAACATCCCAGTATGACTCCAACTCAAGTGTGTTTAACCATGGAGTTTCCTCCAAGGTTAAGCCCACTTAGCTCCCTATTGCATTTGCAAAATCTTCAACAACTGTTGTGCCTTATGAACCACTGATTATAGAGCCCCTTTACCTCATCAATTGATAAGTGGGAGTTTCCACAACAAGTCAAATTATGATATTTCTTTCAAGATTCAACTGTGTAGTTTTTAGGTCAAACTCATTGACCCATGTTTCATGAGTAGTGGTTCACAAGAACCCATATCTCATGAGAATGAATGGAACACTTAGCACTCATTGCATCTAGGAAATGCTCAAAGGGGTGAAGCATTGGGCCTTCCTAGGAGGATACCCATCCTAGTACGACTCTACCTCAAGTGGGCTTAACCATGGAGTTTCCTCCAAGGTTAAGTACACTTAGCTTGCTATCCCATTTGCAAAACCTTCAACAAGTATTGTGCCTTATGAACCACTCATTACAAAGCCTCTTTAGCCCATTAATTGATAAGCAAGAGTTTCCACAACAAGTAAAATTGTGATATTACTATTAGGATTCAAATGTGTAGCTTTCAAGTCAAACACATTGACCCATGTTTCATGAGTAATCATTCACAAGAACCCATCTCTCGTGAGAATGAATGGAACACTTATCACTCATTATTGATTTACAAATAAGGGATTTCAATATTCAATGTCATCAGAGTTTGCCATGAATTTTGTTGCTTTTATGGTAAAAAAAATTTAAAGACAATGTTTAATGACAATAATGATCATCAATAATTTACAGTTTTAAAGCTTTTCTCTAACATATTTTATCGTCTTGCTTATTTTTACTCTCAACTACAAGCAGATTCTAGGAAGAACTTAAAGACAAATTTTTAGATTCAATGCATCAAATGTCAAGTGAATCAACAACTCAAAAGTCAAAAGATCTGTATTTTTCAAGGCCTAAAGGCCTTTCTTGCAAAATTGGCATTTTACTCTTTCTTCCTATTCATTGTTATTCTATGGTTTATGTTGTTGGTCTCTACTATTAGTTATGACTATCTTTGATGTTTTTAGCTTCATTCAGATAAAATAATTATTATAAGAAAATATCAATATATATTGTGCTTATTATATATATAATAATAATATCTATTATTATTATAATATATATACATATAATTAGATTTGATATATTTCATAATAACTATACTATGAATTGAATAAGCATCATCAAATATATTATAAGACCGATTAAATCAAAGATTGATATTCTTGTTTTGTATTATTTTTCATTATGGTCGATTTGCAATATTATGAATACCGATTTGTATTGACCACCTCAATGCTAAGTTAACAAGTGGTTTAGTATACTAACTTACATTTGGATTGCATACTATTTATAGAGGATACCATTTGAAACTGTCCCTTCTTCAACAAATGAGGGCAATCACTGTAAAGACAACATGATAATGTACACTCATTGTAAGTGTACATTATCATGTTGTCTTTACAGTGACTGTCCTCATTCAAGTGGTAATTACACAAGGGACAATCATTGTGAGATGTCCTCATTTGTGACAAGGACAATCACACATGAGGATAGTCACTGTAAAGACAACATGATAATGTACACTCACTGTAAGATGTCCTCATTTGTGACTATCCTTACAGTGAGTGTACATTATCATGTTGTCTTTAGAGTGATTGTCCTCATTTGTGACTATCCTTATAGTGAGTGTACATTATCATGTTGCCTTTAGAGTGACTGTCCTCATTTGTGACTGTCCTTACAGTGAGTACATTATCATGTTGCCTTTAGAGTGACTGTCCTCATTTGTGACTATCCTTACAGTGAGTGTACATTATCATGTTGTTTGTGCATCAGGTATGTCTATGGATGGTGATGTTCAAGTTGTCCAGGCAACTTCTTCTTCCAAGAAGGTGTTCTGGACAAAAGAAATGGAATGCAAGTTGCTAGACTTGCTACAAGAGCAAGTGCAGCTTGGAAAGAAAGTCGAAGGGGGTTTCAAGAAAGAGGCTTGGACAGCCATAGAAAGGAGGTTCAATTATGAGATGAAAATGAACCTATCGAAGGAAAACTTCAAGAACAAGCTAAAAACTTGGAAACAAGGGTATAGACTTATGAAAGACTTGAGGAATACAAGTGGCTTAGCTTGGAACGAGACCAACCAAAGTATGGATGCTGATGATAGTGTTTGGGAGGAGTTGTTGAAGGTAAAATGGTCTTCAAATCTCTTTTTAAGTTGAATATATATTTTTAAATAATGAAGGACCAATAATGAATTGAATTATTATGCCATGATACAAAGAAAGGAATTTAAAAATGCCAGAATGTATAAGAGGCAACCATTTCAGTACTATAATGAATTATCCTCTATTGTTGGGAATGACATAGCTGAGGGCACTGCAGCTGCCATAGCTCAAGAGACGGAGGAGGATTTCATTGATGATGATGTTTTCAGTTATCATGGTATGGATAATGCCTATTTTGAGACTGCTGCTGATTTGGCTAATGATGGTAATGAATCTGTTGATACACCTATATCGAACCAATCTACTGCAAGCGGCAACAATAACCCTTCAACATCGTCAAGGATGCCAAAGAGGAGGAGGGGAACATTGGTAGGTTCCTTGGATTCGATTTGTGAAACGATCAAAGATCTGTCTGCAGGCATTACAACAGGCCTTGCACAGCCTCTGAGAGTGGACAAAGCATCTAGTTTGAGAAGTGAGGCAATGGAGTTGCATAAAGCACTTAAAGCAATCCCTGGCCTTCGCGACTCTACTATAATTGAAGCGTACGAAAAGTTAATGCATGATCCACAATCAGCTGCACTGTTCTTGACAATGGATGAAGGGGAGAGAATCCAGTATATGATATTGAAGTTTGGACTTTAGTTGACCAATGTTTATTAGGTCTTCTATTTAAAATCAAAACTAATGTTTGTGAAATGTTTCTTTTTGATACCAGTTTTCTGCTATGGATTAATTTGTATTCTCTACATTATCTCTAGATTAATTTGTATTCTCTGCATTATCATGTTGTCTTTAGAGTGACTGCCCTCATTTGTTGAAGAAGGGACAGTTTCAACTGGTCTCCTCTATAGTTGTTACACTTGGTATATTCTTCTCTGTAGATGCTACTGTGTGCTAGGGAACTTCTTAGGACTGTTGGTATATTCTTAGAACTTATTACACCTTGGATATTCTTCTCTGTAGATGCTGCTGTGTGCTGTGGTCCAAACGGGCCCATAAATGTGGTTGAATAGCAATACATTCAAGTGGCAATTACACAAGGGACAATATTCAACTCCTAGTAGCTTAATCTGGAATGTGTTTGTTCCCAAATTTTCTAATGACTTGTAGGATTCAATATATCTATATTTCACTTTCTTTAATTACTCTCTGGAAGGCCTTTGCTAATTAGAATATCACAAGGTCTTGATACATCTGGAACTATCAACATCTTATTTGTACTATTATTGCTTTTCAATTTGCATTAGTACTTTTACATGCAGCTGTCATCTTGTTCAAAAAACTCTGTTTCACCATCTTTGATTCTTCAATGTACAGATTTACTAAGCCTATAAATCCATAGACTATATGAAATGATATGAACGTTTACCTTAATCTATTGAGTGGCAATAGATTAAGGTAAACGTTTACCTTAAGCTTTAAAGAAATCTGATAGATTGGGTTAATCAACGAACCTTTATTTATTTTTTCATTTCCTTTCAATGGATGTGTAATTTTTAGTGTTTGTTAAACCATTAGCAAAAATCGAAGCCTGTTTCTATGTAGGAACATGTGTATAGGTCAGTGATGACTAAAATGATCATGCATCCTTCCTTTTCAGTTGAGAAATTAGGAACAACATATTTACTATTTCTGTGGTGGCGTTCTAATTGGTAAAGCTCTAGAACATGGGGTATGGTATAATTAGGCAGCTCTTGCTGCAGAGAAAGAATGTGAAGTCAAATTTCACAAATAGTTCATAATTTTAATCCATAAATGCTATTAAATTTTCAAAAGCTATTTTTCTCAGCTTATGCTGTGGCCAAGTGCTTTTTCCATTTAACTTGTACTTTAATCTACTATATTTTTTGGAAGTGAATTCCTCCTACAGAATGACTAATTTCATGCAACACTAGACTAGTGTCTACAGAATGACTAATTTCATGCAAGACAATGGCTCTATCTGACAGAGAGTCCATGCTAGGCTTCATGACTTGATGCATTTTACGTTGCCTTTGGGTGAAGATAGGGAACTGTAACTAGTATCAGTACTGAACATGCTTTTACTAGAACTGCTTGTGCTAATGAATCAGAGCAAAATTACCTTTGTCCTCGTTGAAATACATGTTGCACACACACACACACACACACACACACACACACACACATATATCTTAACATGTACACATGTGTTTCTTAATCATGAATTGGGTGTTTGCCTGTCAAGCATCAATTTGGTCTCTAGGAATTGTGCACTCTCTCTTACTTTTGAAAAAGCATTTGAGCACTGTGCTAACTAATGAAAACTCCCTGTTTTGAGGCCCATAAACTGATCTTTTTACAGAATCTTGACCATAAAAAAAAGAGTGATGAAACTCAATCCTCTTTGAATGAGGTCCCACCTTCTCTACTTTTGGGTCACCGCACTATATAATGAAAGTGCTCATTATTGGCCACTTCCTTCATTGTTGTTTAGGATATGCTCAAGAGACCTACTGCCATTTTTTGGATACTGTCCAAAACAACACCCAAATCAAGGGGAGTAGTATGCAGCACAAGGGGATGGGAATAATATGAAATGGATACACTAGTGATAGATAACAAGGTGTTGACATTTTGGTTTGCCGTGGGGGACAAAGTGAAAAGATGTATGGTATGTGAGGCAAATTCATCTTCTACCACGAAGTCCCTATTTAATTCAAAACCAAATATAACACAAAAGCCATTCCTATTTTGTACAGTTTCTCCACACATATTTACCATAGAAGTTTCTAGTTTAATTCTAGAAATAGTTTGTAGAGTGTTTGGTTCATGTGTGTGAGCCTACTTCATGTGTGTGGATTATAAGCATGCCAAAGTGTCTGAATATTGAGTGTCTTATTTCTATTGCTATTGTTTAATTTTGGGATTGTTGATATAGGTGCTTTATTGAAATCGGTTTGATGGCTCTGATCAATGTGCCAAGTTGTCGATGTGGTGGTGGGCAGTGCCAGTTGAAGATTTCACGGTCAGTGGAGAACCCTGGACGACAATATTGGTGTCGTCCAAACAAAAAAAAGGTTGCTAATGTGTATATATTTAATGTTTGTAATGTAAATGCTATTTATTATATTTAATGTTTGTAATGTAAATAGTATTCAATACTAATGTAGATTGGGCATCACAGGGCTATCATGATTGTGGGTACTTTAGATGGGTCGATGACAACCCATCTACATCTATTCACCCATCTCCAGTCATCCACGATCCAGACATCCGCCCATCTCCACTCATCCACAATCCAGGATTTGAGTGCAATAGTTGTCAAGCTAGGACACATGAAATTAAATTTTTACGATGCCTTCTCTGTATTGTAATCGCATATCTTTTGTGCAACCATATGCGTAGATGAGCTGAAGAAGTATTCAGTTTTGTATTTTGATATTGTAATATGCGGAGATGAGTTCAGGAACTAGTCAATTTTGTATTTTGATAACTCCTCTTCGCTCCAAGTGCGCATATATATGGTCCACATAGTTTTTTTCACAATAATTTTTCATGTTTATGGCTTAGGTGAGCCCCAATTTGGTATTAGTCACATGATTTAACGTTGTTTTCGTGGTTATTGCTTTGTAGAATTCTAACCCAGGTTTGTAGAGGAATTTTGAGGTTAACATAGATATATCATGTATAAACTCATTTAATTGGTCGTGTTTTTATCTTGACAAGCGTGGATCATTCAGGTAAGAATCAAAGGGGGTCATAGAAGGTAATAATAATTAATAAGATTTAAAAAAAAAACACATACAAAAGTTAGCAACTGAATGTACTTCATTGGTGTACTAACAAAAGCACAAAGTAGTTGTATGTTCTATGTATGCAGTGTCTATAGACAAAAACAAGAGTTCGGGCATGACAAAGCGTCAAAGACTCATCAGACTAAATTATAACATTGTATCTGCATTATGTAAAATGAGGGATGCCTCATTCAAGTTGTAACACTGTATTTGCATTATGTAAAATGAGGAATGCCTCATTCAAATTATGTAACAACTCATGATTTTACGGGGCTAGACCGGAGGTTTTCTCCACCCGGCTCTTTCCTACCGGTGCTCCTATTGAGCTGGGTTGGCAACATTTTGTAAAAAATAAATAATAAAATAAATGACTTGTTTATAAATTTGTGTATTTTGGGTCTACAAATTTTACAAGTTTTATAAATTTTATATTTTATTTGTGTATTTTGGGTATACAAATTTTATATTTTATTTTGGGTCTATAAATTTTATAAAAAAGTTATACAAAATGTTACAATTTTTATAAACTTATAAACATAATTTTATTTCAAAATATTATAAATATTCAACATCGCATACAAATAAACTAATAAAATATTATAATAATTTTTTTTGGCTCTATAAATTTTATAAAAAAATTATACAAAATGTTACAATTTTTATAAACTTATAAACATAATTTTATTTCAAACTATTATAAATATTCAAAATCGCATACAAATAAAATAAAATAAAATAAGTATTCAAAAAAAAATAAAAATAATAATAATATTTTATTGCAAAAATAAAATAAATATTCAAAAATACGAAAAAAATATGAAAAACATCATAACATTTGAAAAAATCACAAATTGTTACAAATAAATTAATAAAATAAATTATCTTCCAGTCAATATTCCAATTCCAAAATGTGCAGCCAAACGCGGAAAATAGATCTTCTCAGTCATCTTCCAGGTGGTCCAAATGGGTCGTACACATATTCCGGATATCATTTTGAGGATATGGATATTCCAGATTTGCAACATATTCCAAAATTGACCTTATCCGGCATTCTGTATGCCATGGTCCAAACGGGCCCTAATTGATAGAAACGACAGTAATATAAATTTCTATTTTTAAGCCGATAGGCTTTTTATGTGAGCATCGCCTAGACAGAATTGTCTAATACGAAAAACAAATTCTGATCAATAAAACAAATTCCGATCGGTCATTACGTTTCTGTCAGTTAGCAACAAGCGGTGGGACTTAACAAACCACTCTCCCTCATTTAACTGGTAATATAGGCTTCAAAATGAAATCGCAGACGTCTGTCAAAAATGTGAGTTCAGATAGTGATTGAGTTTGTTATTGTTGAGCGACTGGTGCCATCATCTCCCCATGAAATTCGGCATTCGCTGTGGTGCATTTTGTTGCATGTGGAACTGCTTCGTACACTGCCTTCAATCGACAACAATTTTTTTGATAAATACTACCTTCAGCTACTAATTAATTCGCTTAATTTGAGAGTGAAGCCCTACTTGTTTCACATATTCAATTTTGACCTTCTTGTTCCAGGTACGGTGGAATTCAAATCCCTCCGGTTTGTCTTACTATTAAAACCTTTGATTTGTCTTACTCAAATTAAGACGTAAAAGGGTTTTAAATATGGTAATGTTCAGTGCAGCATCCAAGTTTCCAAGGCGTTCCTGAAGCTGCCCAAGCATAAGCCATAATTTAAAGAAAGAAGGATATCGTTTAAGACCTCCCTCAAGAAGTGATCTCTCTTCTGCAGTTTTTCCCAGCTCTCTTTCTACAATTGTCGATTGCTTCCAAACTCTTTCTGTGCCATTGCCCCGAGTTAGTTTTTTCTTTGATGTTTCTTATGTCCCAGTGTGTTTTTTCCTTGAGTTGAGAAGGTTGCTTGTGTTGACATCTTATTCTGCTTGAATCGACGCCTTATTAGCTTGAGGCTTTATATACTGTATGCTGTAATAAACATTGAATTGTGTGCACATGGAAAACTGCACTAGACTGATACCCTTTGTTAGCTGTAGGTTTTTACGAGGCAGGCATTCAAATTATCATAGGCTGGGGAAAGAAAGAGGAGCCAGAAATAGAAGCAGAGGACTTAAGAAGATCCAGATCAGGGGTTCGAATCCCATTTCATGGGCTGTTCAATCACCCCTGCGTGTTAAGCTCTGACCTCCCACTTGGTTGTTGAAGTCTGTGAAGGAGACATATGATGTTATGTTTTCCTTGGCGTGCAGGCAGAACCCAACTGGGAATGGTGTTCAAGATGGACCGTCGTGCAGATCTATTTGTCATGGCAGAGGGTTATTCAAGTTGAAACTAGCCGTAATTTCTTTAGGTGGCTTATTCAATTAAATGAAAATGAAAATAATTTAATGTTAGAACTTTTTTACTTTGCTATTTCAAAATTTGTTTCAGTGCCATTTCAAACGAATTGGATTACAAGATAGAGCTGGAAAATCTGATCCAGTTATTTTAGATGTGTTAATGCATGTTTAATATTGGACTGAATCATGTTACAGTTGCCTGTATTGGTGGGAGGAGCATTAATTGCACGCACCTCATTTTGAATCCATCTTTATGCTAATTGTTTACAATTTTGTCTGTGAGATTGATAGAAGCAGAATTCTGTGATAATTTTGATGTTGAGAATAAAATTCTTCAATCTAAAATTTTACAGAACATTTACAAAGATATCATTGTTTTATATAGATCTGTGTTTTTGTACCATGGCAAGCAAGAGTCGCCTAATCATTACCAAACATGACTTCAGGTTTTCAGAAAATATTTTAATTAACCATCGATTGGAATGATTGGAGGAGTTGTAGATAATGGAATAATTAGTGGAAATGGCTTTAGGAACTTCAATCAAATGAAAATGGCATGCCACTATTCTCCTGCAAACAGAAGAGTTTTAGGCTGATTCAATCAACATGGCCAGCACCCTCACCGCCTGTCTGAAAAATGGAGATTTGGGAAATACAGCGTGCACATGAATCAAAACATATCTATAAAAGAGTTTTGTCAGATAGAACTTTGGAGACGCTTTGAAAAATATGCATACAAAATGTGGAATCATATACAACACCTCTGAATTGCTTGACATAATGTTTCAAAGTTGTGTTGCACCTTGGAATGTGATGGTAGATATGCTTGCAAAATATGAAAGCACAGATGATGCATGCAAACTGTTCGACCAAATGTCTTGACCAAATATATCATCGAATGTCATGATTGCAGGCTATGCGCAAAGCGGGCTTATAGAGAAAGTTGTGTAGGCTTACAAGAAAATGCAAGTGGCGGGCATGATGCCAAAATCTGACAAGACTTTCCTGCATTCTTCCAGCTTGTGCAACATGCAAGCTTTACATTTGTACGAAGTACATTTGATAAAAATGCTTGTGAAATGTTCAAGAAAATACTGGAAGCTTGAAGAACATGGAAGCACAGACAAGGCCTGCAAACCGTTTGGTAATATGCCTCCAAGAAATGTGGCTGCAGCTATGCGCAAAATAGGTTTGCTGAATTTGGAGATGTCATCGGTAGACATGCATACAAATTGAGTTTTTTGAGGGAGGGGTTGGAGATAGCGGGCATGCTTCTTTTCTGAGGGAGTTTTTTTGGTTTTGAAAGGGGAGTTGGAGATTGTTGCAGGTAGTTTTTAAAAGAAAAGGGAAGAAGGTCAATTTTTTTTTGTTTTTGAGGACATTATTGTTGTAATTCGTCATTATTGTGGGGGTTCAAACTTATTTCAGATTGTAATGTGGAGATGCGAAGTTAAAGAGATGTGGCTCACTGTTTTGTAAACTTGTTTCAATTTTTCCAATAACAATCCTTCTAGCTTGTTGCATCAATTTGATGTCTATATAATCTTTAATTAATTAATTATGTTTAATGTTATGTTTTTGTAATGATGAATATGAATTTAAATTAATTAAACATTGAGGTCAATTATAATTGATTCTAAAATTAGTTGTGTATGTAATGTAATTAGATGGTTAAATACTTAATTAAGAAGTAGTGATTATTTTTATTAATGATGATTGTGTTGAAATTGTTCTATATTGCATTATATGATGCATGATTGACTTTTATATTCAATGGTAAAAATATTATATACATGTTCATATATACTTGTAAAACTTAGTTATGAATTAATTTTCAGTTAAAATATCAATTGTAATAGTTATTTATTTTTATATTCTTTCAATAATATAAATTAATAATATGATTTCATGTAATTTTTATTTTTAATATTACTTTATATTGAGAAAATTCATATATATTTTATATATTATAATATAATTTTTAAATCTAATACTATTTTTATTTAAGTAAAACAACTTGAAGGAGGAGGAGGAGATGAAGGAGAGAAGGAAGAGGAGAAAGAAGAAGAGAATGAAGAAGAAGAAGAGGAGGACGACGAAGGAGGATGAGAAAAAGGAGGAGGAGGATGAAGAAGAAGAGGAAGAAGAGGAGGAGGAGGAGGAGGAAGAGGAAGAGGAAGAGGAAGAGGAAGACTATAACATATTGACTATATTTGAATTACCTTGGATATTAATACTTGAACCTTTTAAGTTTAATGTATAAACTATTTTTTAACATATGGTGCTATCGGCTTAAACATTGCACCCCGTTGGTGCGAGTGCTAGTAAATATTTTTTAAAAATTAAATAAACAAAAGGTTAAAACCAAAATCGTGCGTTTAATAATAAGACCAGGTAGCTTATGAACGGCGTAAGCGAGTAGGAAAGCTTCTAACGGTTTTCAAATACTTCAGGAAGTTTTCTCCTCGCTGCGAATCCCTCGTTCATCTGAGCGCTGTTAACCTGTAGAGGCGGACGCAGAAGAGTAAGACATGGATGATTTCTTTGGCACATACCACCTACAAATACCAGTTCCACTCCACTGGTGGTTCAGACCGTACATCTGGATAGGGAAAAGCACCAGCACAATTGTCGATTGGAGACTGTAATGTCATGCATTTTACCCGGTGGAAATAAGTTATCGAATGCATGCCCTCAGACGGATGCTCTGCCTGCACTGCCATCCCCAAAACACAAACCCATCTAAAATGCGAACATTTCATAGTACTTTTCAAGAAGATCTTCTTTTCCTGTCCTAATTTGCTCATTAACATAAAACTTCAAATAAAGCGACTCCCTAGCCTCTCCGGATGAAAGTTGCTACAGATCTCTCGGTTAATTTTTTTGAGTGGAGCCCACGTGGGAATCAATCAGAAACACCATTTTAAATACCCAAAGATTATTTAATGGCATCTTGTTTTCTCACTAAACCCAACACATCGTATTAGCCTATCGGCTAATTAGCTAGCTACTCTTAATTCCATTGTCCCAGTTTAATTTTTCGTGTGTGATCGCGGAGGTACTCGTACACTTGATATTATTTATGGCGATCGTCTGGTTAGTGTTAAAATTGCTGGCTATTGCGGCTTTCAGACCACCCCCTCTTTTAGCTGCGCGCTTTGAACACCACAAGACGGTGAGTGACTGTATGTTTTCATTGCGACTCAGAGTATTTTATAGATTTAAGCGTTATTGCCTTCAACTGCATAAATGAATGAGTATATGGCCTGTATACAGACATGTTTATAATTTTGTGTAACTATCTTTAGGGTTTCTCCAAGTTCAGTAAACTCTGTGGACAAACAAATTGCGGGAGAAAAGTTTAGTGGAGGATTACTGCTTGGATAATTTATTTATTTATTTTTTAAATTTTATGGAAGCTAAATAAGGAGTCTTAAATTAAGTCTATACTGAGAACTCTTTAAAGTTTGTTCTGGTTATCAAAATGTTGTTCTGGCATTATGTATTTAACACACATTTAAATATTTTGCACCAAATACCTAATTTTTAATTTCTTTGCTGGGAAGATTGGCCGTGCCAACTGAAAATAAACTAAAATTTGAAATTTTCCGTAAGAACATACCGAAGTGCTCGATTTACCTTAGCCTATTTAATTCCCTCTTAACCTATTTAAATCCCTTCTTAGCCTATTTAATTCCCACAGGCTAACCAGGATGTATTTTTATAGGTAACTTTCGAAATAGGGTCCACTCCCAATATGAAAACAAACGATAATAATATAACAGCTTCAGACCCTTAAATGGGGAGCAAACATGCAAACATTTAATGAATTGACATATAGGAAAAAGGATAGGTGCAAATAACTCAAAAGGGAACTAGCAAGCATAGATGAGATTCCATAGAATTGGATAGAACATAGAAAGACAAGAGACTAATACATAACCAAGAACGCCCCAAAAGACAAGAGCAAGTCATCACATCTATTTGGCTACTTCCTTCTGCTTGCTCCTAGTGAGAAGGGCATCCATGGTCCACTGAGTTTGTCATGACTACGTCAATAAAAGAATAAAACAAATAATATGAACGGACAGCGATTGGTTATTATTATCTAAAGACTGTTCTTATGAGAAACAGTAGTTAACTAAGTAAATGTGTTTGATTAAACAGTAATTAAAATATATTAAGGGAGAATAAACTACAGTGATTAAGGGATAAATTAACAGTGATCAATGGTAGCGTTTCAATTAAAAAGATAGTCTAATCTTGATCAGCGATCCTTATGAAGAGTCATGACCTTTGGAAAGGATGACGACTGCTGGGAGGGACACACCTTCCCATCCACATTGGAAGATATATTTACATCACATCGACCATGAAGAGAAGCATCAAAGAAAGAGAATCAGATTGATCAGCATTCAATCTAAATACAAACTGCAAACTCAGATTGTATAAATAGCAATCAGCAGTTTATATACTTATCTGATATTTTGGTATGAAGTGTAATGCATTACATGATGACTGGGCTAATTTGTTATATGTCTTTCATTTGATATATGCAGATATTTTATTACTTCTATTATATGCTTATTTACTAATGAAGTAGGCATGCATAATGATGGAGATGATTCCTTTAAAACCTACAACCAATATGCTGTCCCATTATGGAGGGGGGATATGGTACATACAAGGAATGCAAGTAGCTAGGAAGCCATTTCGGTAGAGGCACCCCAAGTCGGGTTGGGAGGCTGGATGATGGTCGTCCTTCCATGCTCCTGGGCTGGGCGGAATGGCTCGAGTTTCCTTGTATGATCTCCCAAATGGTGCTCCATAATGACGATGGGTTGTTTGGGTAGTACTTTAAATGAATCTCTTATGTACACTCCAAATATTATAATGGTGATTTAGAATTCTATTTATAGTATTGTTGGATTATATGTTTATTTATCTTTGAAACTAACTTGGTTGCAGGGTCTAAATTAGAGAATTAAGTTGATAATACCTTACTTGGAATTCTAGGGAAAATTAGAGTAAAGTCACAATAGGGGACATTACAAAGTTACATCATCAATTGTATCCTGGCCTTGTGTCCGTAATTTCTCTGCTTCAGATTTTTGTCTTTTCTTCTTCTTTGGAATGCTAATGTTTGGTTTTGAGATGCCACTTGTAGTTTGGGCAGTAGAGGACTTCCTTAAAGAAACAACCACAATATCGTGGGCAATGAAGTTTGGTACCATGTGTGGATAGAGGAAATGGTGAACAAATCAGAGATCAAGTCCTTCCAACATCACAATAATGAAGCTGTTCATATCAAATGCAAATGCCAAACAATTTATCAATCTAAACAAAATAAATGCATCACATGGAACTCTTCTTCATTGCCTTCCTATTCCTCAAGATCTTGTGTTAGAATTTTATTTGCTCTCAGAAGTACTATTACACAAGAGGCTATGAAGAAATGGAAAATTCCACAAATGAATGAAAATTCAATATGCCAAAATGATCAAAAGATTTCCAAGATATGTATGATGCCCGATAATAAAAAATGCAAGAGGCTTTGGATGTGAGAGGGAAGATGCATTTCTGGTTGTCTTCATAGGTGAATCCAATGTTTGAACATATGTGGGATAAAGGAGGTAGTTGCAGTTAGTTAAGATAAGCATTTGTCCCACATTTACTAACTGGACGTGATTGATAGAAGTGGAGGAGATTAAGTAAGAGGTGAAGTTGATATGTAGGAAATTTATAAATGACATACATTATTATGAAATAATAATATATATTATTTTAATGGATTTAATGAATTAATGGAGAATGGGAATATCTTATTAAATGGATTAAAGAAATAATGAAGAATATGAAAATATACTATTAATGAATGAAAAATATGGGAATGGATTCACATTAATTGATAAAGAAATTAAGATTATTTAGAAGATATTTTTATGTGTCTACATTTTGCCCCTCTTTGAGACAATGTAGCCTGTCTTGTTTCAAAGAAAAATTGATTAATTGATATATGCCCCAGGGATATCCAGGTAAGGATGATGATAAATATGATATGCCCTCTCGAGAGATTGATTGAATAGAGTGTGAGAAGATTGATCTCTTGATAAAGCACAGGGAAAAGATTTGATGGTTGATATTGCACTAGTGATTAAGTAGAGATGTACATTTAATGAAATTACACAACTGATAAGTGTAATTGATCAATTGATGGAAATGATCAGTATAGCCAAATTGATTGAGCTGATCAAGCTGATTGGGATTGATGTGAATGCAAGACAAGTTAATACAATGATTGATTGATTGACTAGGGATTGATGGAATCCCAGGATAGGTTGATTGATTTGACATTGAATTAGGAGGCATGCATTAGTTGGATAAAGCAGTTGATTGATCTCTCTGCTACAAGGAAGATGAAGAATATGATGAAGATGGGAAGATGGATGAGAAAAATGGAATGAAGAAGGAACATGAAATATAGTTGTATGCATAGTGTGATATGAACTTGTCTACCAACTCTTGAAATGATTTAATAGTAGGGGTAATCGGGAAAACCATTCCATGACACTTCCTCGTAGACTGCGTTGGAAAAGTCGCTTGAAGTATGTTGCTTCATATTCAAATTCCAAGGTAGAAGCGCAAAATTCTCTTAAGCGAGCCTTAGGGTCTCCTTTTCCTCTGTTTTTATTGAGTCTTGGTAATTCCAAATTACTAGGAAAAGGTGGCATTGGTATACTTGGATCAAAAGGATAGGGACAAATATCCTTTAGAGAAAACTTATGAGATGATGTTTGAGGATTCTTATGATTGTCCAATTCTTGTCTCAAGGATCTTAATTCATCCAAAATGGGATCATTTGTAGGCGTTGGCGTTGGTTTCTTTGTAAATTTCTTGTAACTTGGTTGTGGATAAAAGGGTCTAAAGTCCTTTACTTTGTCATCAATACGTGTCTTGGTATGTTTAGACTCACTAGATCCCTCTTTGTCTTTTGATATAAGTAAAGAGGCGTCAATATCAAAAGATATTTTGATTCCCTCATCAACTGGGACTTTGAAATATTGCTTGGGTTCTTGTTCCATGATATCTTTGAATGGTTTAAGGTATCAACGATCACAAAGTGATTCCTTTATGTGTTCTTGGATTATTTCTTCATCACTTTCATGATTTTTCTTTTTTTCTTGGTCTTGATCTTCAAAATCAACACTAATATGTTCTTCTTCGTCAAAATGTTTCTCTTTCTTGTGCTTCATTCTTATTTGGTATCTAGTCTTTGGTGGCAGTGGCATGAGATGTTTCAAAATCTTTGACTTAAAACAAATGGTAGGATAGATGATATGAGATTCTAGGAGACTAGGACTATGTAAAAATACAAACTCTAGGAGGAACCAACTAGGATATGAGAAAATATGATATTAAACTCCAAGTGATAGGTTTGAAATGAATGAGAAGCTTGATCCAATGAAACTAATTCTAAGGTAGGTAACTCTAGGTCTGAAAGTGATTATGTAAACAAGGCTTGACTTGTGTTACTATGGGTGAACACAAGGAAAATGATCAAAGGGGAAGAGTATGCTAAAGGAGATGATGAACTCCTAGCAAGTTACTCTATCCTAGGATGCTGATGTTTCCCTAACTGAGATGATGAGTGATCAAGAGATCGTGATAGCCAATGTTCAATTTAGGATTCAAGGAATGTAACGTAGATGTCAACCAAGGATTTTTTGGACTAATGTAAGTGAATAAGGCCTAATTGGAATGTATGGAGTATGCAAAAAATTGAAAATGAAACCTAGAATATTAGAATTGAAGGATGATGCCAAGAAGACTAAGATAGCCAATGTTTCAGTTTCTCTGTTTCAGATGTGTAGAAATAGTGATCAAATGCGCAATATTGATGTTTGGTGACAATGTTGTTTGTTTTGACAAGGTTTCAATGTTTCAAGTGGGATGTTGATTGTGGATTGAAGATGTTTGTTTTGAGCACACACATAAAACATGCCAGAGAGAATGTTTTTTGATAAAAGCACATTCAAGTACAAATCCTAGGCTGGCGAAGACAATATTTGTTGGATTCCTACTATGGATAAACCCGAGCTGCACGTATTTAGAGAGGATAGCTTATAAGTTTGGTGGCATTGGCTCCCCCTTACACAACACACTTCTCGGGCACACCAAACTTTGAATTCTCAAAGACCCAAATAGCTTAAGGAATCTGCTATCTCTACTTTGAACTGCGAGAACGTGGGATGGCTTCAGAGGTGGTTTGACCTCTTGCGTCGACAAATAGAAGGATTTTAGCTACTACAACAATTGTCTTTTTTAGTAGTGGCGTCCGTTCAGGTGGCTATACTTGCAGCAGATTAGCCTCGTTAAGGAGGCCTCCTAGCTTGCAAAAGTTACGTTCTGCAGCTTTTAACGCACCATACGGGTACTGAGGGAGATCTTCATCCCAATACAGTGCAATCAACACTTGTTGCTTATGGTTTTCACTAAAAATACATTTTATATAGTGGCCGAAAGTACTTGGCTTTAGTTGTTACCGCTTTGGGTTGTTCCCTCTCACTAGTGCTAGTCACATGAGAGGAAAGCCCTCTAAAAGAGAGATTAAATTTCTCTTGCACCCAAGATTTGTGAAGGCGAGGGGAGAGGATACATTTGTTCTATCTTGGGATCTATTCTAAATAGAAGCATGCAAAAGCACCAACAACACCAAGCACTTGTTCTTTCTGAGCCCAAACAAAATGTGATCTAAGCTAAAATTAGACAATTGGTTTCAAAAATCATCATTTCTTTGACACATGTCCTGCATCAAACAACATCAATAGTTTCAAGATTAAGGTCTTCGACAAAACGTCTTGCACCAAATGTCGTTAGTAGTTTTGAATTTATTGGTCTTCGACATGCGATTGACAACCTGTACAAAAGTACAAGAATTAGTCCCCAAAATAAAAAAGCCAACTAAAAATTACTACCCTCACCAACTAACAAACTAACAAGCCAATTAACAAAAACAAAGTCTAATTAATAAGAATCTAAATGAATGAACACAAAAAGAAATCTAATTAACACAACTAAAATTTAAACTAGATTAATAAAAATCTAATTAACAAACCTAAAATCTAATTAACAAAATTTAACTAATTAACAAAATTCTAAATTTAATTAACAAAATTAAATCTAATCCAATCAACATAAAAGTAAAAACAAAAATTAATCTAATTTAATTAACAAAACTAACCTAATTTAACAAAATCTAAAAAAACTAATTAACAAAAACTAAAAACTTATTAACATACTAAAATTAAACTATTATTAAAAAAACTAATTAACAAACTAACACCAACCTAAGTAAAAACACCAACCCTATATGGAAAATGCTGACCTCAAAAGACGAAACACAAATTGTTATCACACAGATTTGTTGTATGCAGGGAATATTTGGTATATGCAAGGCAATGGTGGTCACATTCAAAGTGATATAAAATGCAGGGCAATGTGTGTAAATTGTTTTTAAAATGCCTCAAAGAAATATGTTTCCAATAATTTCCATAATTGCACATGTGTGATGATTGTTTTACCAGAGAGTCCAAAGCACGCAAAACTGTTTGACAGAATGAATGCTTATAAAATGTTTGTTGTTTGACATAATTCTTAGGGATTATATGCAATGTAATGTCCCCTTTTTGTCTCACACATCAATAAATAAATAAATACTTATGCTAGCCTATTTCTATTCTCTCCACAGGCTAAAGCTTTAAGTTAATAAAGGGTTAAGTGTTTAATTAATTAGAAGGAGGAAAAAGCTATAGTTATTGCTAATATGAATTTAATTATTCATTGGCAATTATTAAAAAGGGGGCCAACTTAAGTTATGACATAAGTCTTTCTTAGGCCATGGGGTGAATTATTAAATGAGACAAGTATTATTATTTGCCTAAGCTGCTAAGTAAAAGAATTAGAACAAGGAAATTGATAGCTTTTTGGCTGGGGATTTGTATAAAAGGTTTGATTGGGGTTTTGAGTCTCATTCTATTATGAGATGTTGATTTGTTACTTGATAATTTCTACATTGTTGCTGGTTTGACAGTAGCAGCCATATTTGAGGACAAAAACGCTTGGATATTCGTAGGTTGGACGGAAACCCAACATTACTTGAGAGGTGGATTCACTCTGGGTTCATCATTGAGCAGATTTCCATTGTTTGAATAGGTTTTGGAGGAAAATTTATGCATGTTCTAGCATTGTAACTGTAATCACCTAAAAATGGTCTAGTTAACTAAGTGCCCCTAATTTCAATTAATTAAATCAAACAAATATGCTAGACATAATTATGCAAGTAATTAAATCAATTGGCTTGCATAATTAAATCAATCATCAAATAATCAAATTAATCAATTGAATCAATTGATTGAGTATAAAGGTTATTCAAATCAAATCAATTAATTAAAAGGTTTCTAAATACTTTTGATTAATAAAATAACCCATTCCACTCATGTGCATAAAGTTTCTAATTTGAAAAAGAAAGAGTAAAAGGGAAGTTTCCATATTTCTTTTAGTCTCATCCAACCACAGGAAGTTTCTAAAAATGGAAGAGAATCTCAACCACTCAACAAGATGAATCTCAACCACACTTTCATTCCTGGATTTCTATATAAACCAGCTTCTTGGCTCATTCGAAGGATCCTAATTTTGTTAAGTAAATGCATTATGCTAATTTTCTCTTAGACTTGTATGCTTAGTTTTTGTTAATTTCAATTTCCTAAAATCTTAATTTGCATGTTAGCTTGTAGCTTTCAATTCCTGGAATAATCTAATATCATGCTAGAATAAACATTAGATTCATAGTTTTTGGGTCACTCATGACTAGATTCGGATTGTTGAATGCATGTCTTGCATCTCAATTTACCATGAATTGCTGTTAATTGTCTTGCTTTGAGCTTGGGACATTATAGTCCTCCCCACCCAAAGAATGCTTGTCCTCAAGCATTTGAAGACTAGGATGTTTGAGTATCTCCTCTCCCTCCAATGTTGCATCCTCCAAAGGCAAGTTTTTCCATTTGATAAGATATTTAGAAATTACCTTGTTCCTCAGCCTTTTCTCCCTTGTAGAATTGTTTTTGATATAAGTATCAATTTGCCCTCTTCATCCATGAGGGGTGACTCAATTGAAGGTGTTGCATGTTGTCCAAGTACCTTTCTGAGGCATGATACATGGAATACATTGTAAATCTTGTTGGTAGATGGCAGCTCCAGCTCATATGCTACCTCACCAATCCTCTTAGTCACCTTGAAAGGTCCATAAAATCTGGGTTTAAGCTTTTTGGCCCCACTCATCTTCAATGAGGATTGTCTATAAGGTTGAAGACGCACAAATACCAAGTCTCCCACCTCAAAAGACCTCTCAACTCGATGATGATCTGCATAGTTCTTCTGCTGTTCCTGTGCAATCTGTATATTCTGCTTGAGCGCTTTGATGATATCTTGATTTTCTTTAGCCCACTCAAGAGCTTTTGGAGCTCTAGAATCAGAAAAGACCAAATTCACAAATGTAGAAGCTTCATAACCATACAAAGCTTTGAAAGGTGTCATGCCAATGCTTGTATGATATGTAGTATTGTGACAAAATTCTGCCAAATGCAGGCATTTTGCCCGTGCTTTTTGCTGCCCGGAAACATAATTCCTTAAGTATCCTTCAAGCCACTTGTTTATAATTTCAGTTTGACCATCTGTTTGAGGATGATAACTTGTGCTACGGTCAAGTTCCGTTCCAACCAACTTCATCAATTTTTGCCAAAAAGTACTGATGAATATGTGGTCTCCACTTACAATTCTCTTTGGCACTCCATGCAATCTGAAAACTTGCTCAAAAAATAAGCTAGCAAGTTGTGGTGCTTTGAATTCGAAAGGCATAGGCATAAAATGAGCATACTCTATAAGTCTGTCCACTACAACAAAAATACAATTTTTACCATTCACCTTAGGCAGCCTTGTAATAAAATCCATTGATATTTGCTCTAATTTCTGATTCGGAATTGGAAGTGGTTGTAACAGCCCTGCTGGAAAAGAAGTTTCAGCCTTGTTTCTTTGGCATTCAAGACATTCTCTCACATGTTTAAGAATATCATCATTTGATATGTAGGAAATTTATAAATGACATTCTTATGAAATAATAATATATATTATTTTAATGGATTTAATGAATTAATGGAGAATGAGAATGTCTTATCAAATGGATTAAAGGAATATTGAAGAATATGAAAAATATATTATTAATAAATGAACAATATGGGAATGGATCCGCATTAATTGATAAAGAAATTAAGATTATTTAGAGGACATTTTTATGTGTTTACACCATGTTATTGAGATCTTCCATAAAAGGAGAAGTGCCCTCAAAATCACAGCAGTCACCCTCCCGCTCACCAAGTTGGTTATTTTCAATGAAGTCTTCTTTGGGAGGGTTCTTAGAAAGGGGTGGCATCATAGAAATTGTGGTATTCACTAAATTTATATGTTCCAACCTAGCCCACTCTGCGGAAACTCAAACTTATTCTAATTGTGTCAAGTGAAGCTTGCATTTGGAGACCTAGGCTTCTTAATCCCTTTTTTGGATCTGCCTTGTACTTGGCGACCAATTCGAAGTGTGACCAGTGATTTTATGACCTATCATATTGCATTGTAAGCATCTAAAGGTTAGGCTTTTTAGTTTAAGAATTGAATCCAAGCGTTGAAGGATGAATGAATTGTGATAGAGTGAGGAACATGCTTCGAAATATCAACTATTGCACAAACCCTTATGTATTTGCTAGGCGAATGATGCAGGAGCATCCTGGGTGTAAGAGCAATCTTGCATCACCCAAAAATATTTCTGTTTTTGTATTCAATAAGGGCTATCTTGTGCAGAGTTGCTATTTATGGAAATTTGCTATTTTTAGTAAGTTGGTCTTACGATCTCGGAATGTCTGATTTTACATATGGAGGTTCATCTCAGTCATATCAGCCTGCCAGCAAAGTTTCATGGCTAGATCAGGTGTAGTTTTGAAGATATTGAAGATTTTCGGTATTGGCAGCAGGGTACAGAAACTTCGAACTCAGTTTTGAAGGCTTTAGAGGCCCCGGATGAGGTTGCAAAATTGGGTGACGGGCGCTTTGCGCGAGTCAAGCCTGTAGAGCGCTTTGTGGCGTTTCTAGAATGGGGTTATAATAGCCAATCGGGTCAACGGGTGATGACTTATGGTCTTCGGAAGTTGGGTCACCTGAAATGGCGGAAAATAATTTTTCTTCAAAATTTCTGTTTGGGTTTCAAAACTCATTTTGAGCCGACTTTGATGTAATAAATTGTAAAATAAAATAATTCTAAGTTTGGTCGGCCCTAAGGGCTAAATTTCTAGAACCTTCTCGGGCGGTGGAAATTGCCTATATAAAGAAGGCCCGTAGTGTTGTCTAGGGCAGTTCTGGGTATTGATTCGAGGCTTTGTCCTACAGAATATTGTAAGGGAATGCCCATGTGGCTTTGCATATTGTAATTCTGAAAGTTTGTAATTCCACATTTGTGGAGATAATAAGAAGCCAATTTTCTATTCTTGCATATTATTGTTGTTGTTTCTCTATTTCTGTTATGTGCTTGTGGTATTAAGGGGAGCACCCTTCATCAGCGAATCTATTGAGTCAATGTCCCACTTTACATAAGATCTCACTCGTTCTATCATATTCTTGATGAGACATGAATTCCACATGATTAGAGGAAAGCTATATAATTTGATCCAAACAGGGATTGATGATATTCTTGCAGATGCTAGATCAAAGAAAGGGAGCCATGGGGCTATAAATAAGGCTCGATTGACCAAAAACCATCAATAGTTCTGCTCGACAAAGTTCTAGTCTTTTGTTGAATTAAAGCACATAAGAAAGAAGCCAAACTTTAACATTTCTATAGCTGAAGTGGCCAAGTTGCTCTTGGTAGACTTAGTCCACTCTACTAACTATCCAAATGACATGTTTTCTCTGAAGTCTCAGGATAAGTGATCGACTCCCCACATTAGAAATAGCAGCATTGATACTTGAGTCAAAGATATGAAAATCTATGGGCTCATCTGCAAAGACCACCTCAATACTGCTCAAGGAGACGATTTTTTACCATTTGGAGGGGAGAGAAAGCATGGTCTAAGTTGGATCTAGGAACTTGAAAAGTATTAGTAGCCAAATTCAGTGTTGTTTTTAGGGGTGGAGGGTTAGGGATTGCTAGAATAAACTACTCCTTGCAAAAGGCACTACATTCATGGAATGGGTTTTCCTTATTCTTGATAGCACAAGTAGTTTTTAATTTTGATATAGAGTCAATCTCTAAGGTGTCAACATATAAACTACTCCTTGCAAAAGGTACTACATTCATGGAATGGGTTTTCCTTATTCTTGATAGCACAAGTAGTTTTCAGTCTTGATATAGAGTCAATCTCTAAGATGTTAGCATATCTGGTCGAGATGTCACTATAAGCAGAGCATTTCATGGCAAAATGTCTTACAGTTTCCTCTACTACCCACTGATTGAAATAGAGACAAACGCTCTACTAAATCTTCCTTAGGTGTGATTAGTCTCCCTATTTGAGTTGATGTTAAGTAGTCTTGCGTTGGACAATGGGCAATGATATGTTATCCCATATGAGGTTCGAAAATCATTGTTTGATATATGGGAGGACTACAATGCTTCTGGAGGACTTTAATGCGCAACTTGAGCTCTAGTGCCTAGGAAGGACAGTAGCGCCTAGGCATTGGTGTCCCAATTTGGCGTTGGTGTCTAGTTTGGTGCTAGAGTTTGTTTGGGGTGTTGTAGTCCATTTTGAGCGTTGAAGTCCTAGCTAGCAGAAATTCTAGAGTTAGGGGTTTACCTCCAAGACATACCAAGCTCTAAGGGAGCACCCAAGTGGGCCTACAACACCCAATGCACTCTAAAACATCATAAACACGACAAGGGACAAATGAAGGCTCGATCTCCTTAGGCACTAGACACCACTGATAGATGTGGGAGAAGGTAAGGAGGGTACTAGGACCTCCACAATGCTCCAACAGACTACCCCAAGAGAAAAGACACAAGGATTAGAAGTTACAACACTTTTTGACATTTACAATACTCCACAAGAGGTTCTGAAACGACCTAAAATGATACAATACTCAGGGAGGGACATGATGAGAAGATGACATTGCGACAAATTCATAACATTGTACAAGACTAGTTCAAAATGCGTTTAGATTCATTCTAAACCCCAAGAAAATTTTCCTACGTTTAGTTTTTTACCTTAACATTGCATAAGCATGAAACAAACCAAAATTTGACTGTGCTCGACTGTAACACTGAGTCATGTAACTAAGTTTAACTTCACTATCATATGCCATTTCAATTACATTCCATTTCAATGAGATGTCCTATAGAAATATTACATTCACATCATAATAGGACTTAGATGTCCTTCACTTACACAATTTTGCATTGAATGAAAGTAACTATTTGCATAAAGTAAAAATATTTAGAGAATGTTCGATGGTCCATCTCAATCCTCAATCCTCTAGTCCCCAATAGTGGATTTCACAACACACAACTATGTGATATTTGTAAGTTCACCCCACTGTGCTAGGAGATGGTCACAAGGCCCAAAAACACATACGCAAGACACTTGGGGAGAAGGACATTCACACACAAGGGACAAAGTAAACACGACATCTAAGTATGCAACAAGAATCAACACCAACATGGAAAGGAATACATCATCTTTTAGGTGCTACTCATGCTATACTAGGACTAGATGTTAGATGGCAAGGTAGGGAGTTTCATCACTAAGATCACTAGTATGGTTTACATAGAACCAAGTGATTCCTCTCACAAGAAATGGGGAGTTTGGCTAAGAATTTCAAAGAAAGTTGCAAGTTCAAATAAAAGGAAAAATAAACTCACAATGCCTTTCCTATGTGTTAATTTTTTTGAAAAAAACTTGAAAAAATACAAAAAAATTTGAAAAAACAAAAGTAAGATGAAGAACTTATCTCTAATGTAGTGAATTTGATGCCTTGATCTCCTCTTTCAACTGCTGCTCCTCTTGTTGCTCTTCAATGCAAGTTTGCAAATGTCATAATGAGAATGTTTTTTTCTTTTTGGTTGTTTTAATAAGTGAAAGAGGTTTATGTTTCGTTTGAAGGGGTGGGGGGTCCTTGTGGGCCCGCTCATATCTTTTTATTTTATTTAAAAAAAATCAAGTCAAAGCATGGTTAGGCTAGGGATGGTCGGGGGATGTCTAGCTTCTTTTCCACTTTTAGGGTTTTTGGGAGACATTTTGCAAGACATCTCCTACCATGGGAAACGTCTTCGTACTTGTATCTAGTATTGGAGATGAATCCCAATCTTTGAGACGTGTCCTAGGGGGTAGGAGATTTATCTCCTTGCAATGTGCAGATGAAGTCAAATATTTAATCTCATTAGAAATTATAGTATACTCATTGTTGCCAATGTTAACATAACTCTTATCTTCACTGCCTCTTATAGGTTTATCTATGCTTTGGCTGTTTTTGGTGTACAATTTGTTAGTAGTTTCATTGGCACTACCACCTTGTGCCTTGTATTGAGGATGATAGTAGTTGGGAGAGCTTTTAGTTTTTTCTCATCTTTGTAGTAAGATTTATTCTTGCGGGTTCCCTATTTCTTCCACCTTTTGTGACACTAACAGTTTGTGGGGTTACTATTCTTGGTTTGACTTCATGCAATAAAGGTGTTATGGTCACCTCTCTCAGCCAACTCATGCCATTTATAGTTAATTCAAGTCCTGCATTTATTGAATAACATCTTTCAATTAATCTTTTTCCCCTTAACTTGTCTATATCCTTTCTCCTTTTTGCCCTTGTTATTGCCAGAGAGCATCTTTGTTGCTTTCTATATCAACCATTGGGACAATCTTTCTCAGTCCTGTGGACCACTCTTATTACATAACTTCTAAGGCCGATTTTGATTGTTTGGGTATTCTCAACTTTGTATCAATAGTCTACCCTTGTCGATATAACTAGTGGTCATTCTTCTACTATTATATTTCTATTTGCTTTCTGATTTCTATGACTCTGGCTTCACTATTTACAGGTGCCGTAAAAAAATGACAAAATCCTTAGCTTGAATGGGCACTTCTTACTATCATGAAGTTTAACATCTCAAGTTACATATTTTTTCAACTGACTTAATTTAGTCATAACACCTTTTTTAATACCATGTCCATATTTCCCAATTTTCATCTATTGTTTTAAATAACATTCTGAAAAAAGTATGAATTTCTTAATTCTGGGAAAATCATCATCGCCCACCTCATGACCATGAAAACCTTATGTTCTTAATAATGTTGTTTTTCAACATCGAACATACAAGTAAATATATTCATATTGCTCGATGAGTTTACATTATTGTAAACTTTCTTTAAATGAATTTTGTTTCTCAACCTTTAACAAAGTTTCAGCTTATTGTCTGCTGGGACTTTGAGTATCCTTGCCAAGTTCATCCTCCTATTACAATCGTTTATAAAGTTACATTTCTCTTGTTTTATTTGTGTGTATGTTGTAAGTTTTGGCTTCTGTTTACCATTTCTTGAATCCTTTGTCAAATTCTCATTTAATACTTTTCACATGTTTTCCTCTTATCAGCTTCAGGTTGATTGTACCATCATATTATGTAATCCTTGTAATGCACTTGGAAAGTAACGTTTTCTCACTTTATCATCTGTATTTTCATCGACCTCTAATAACTGTCTTAATTCAATTAGTGAGAATTTGGTTCTTTGTCATTTTTTGAAATGAATCTTGGTGGTTTGGAAATCAATGACTGCTTGGGTTTCATTTTGCTTCTTTAGCGACCTTTGACTAATTTCAACAGTCCCTTTCAGACTTAAATGAATAATAATTGAGGTTCTCTTCCTATGCCAGTATATACTATTACTTCTGAATCCTTCTTGGATGCTGAGGTTGCCTTTACAGCAGCAAATAATCCTTTTCTTGAAACATCTATGTGCCCTTTGTGTGGAGAGAGTGTTTAATTGTATTGAGAAATTGGGTTATTATCCTCAATATCCTTGGCACAATTTTTGTGCTGCAAGCAAAAGATGTGCATACTTAACTTGGTTTTTATTGTTGATTTTTCCTACTGCTTGTTATAGAATCACTTAGAATTTGAAATTGCTATTCACATATATTAACAAATTCCGAGTCTATAATCAAGCTGTGCATTGATGCGTGCACCTGGTCCAAAGTGTTCTTAAATGGGTGAGGGTGATACACAGCAGTCACACGAAGCCATATAATGGCAGACTAAGCAACATAAATAAATATCTGTACGAATTAAGTTTTGATTTGTATTCTTTTCAAGTCTTTTCGATAAGATCAACATTCGACTCAAACTTTATTGTTTCTGGCAATTACCAAATGCTGCTTACACCAGATCTTAATGCCAGGGCTTGTGCCAATGTATGAGACCAGCATTAGTAAATATACGAAGATTATTTGGAAAATTGTATATAACATTTCTATAGGAGCTTTAATATATTTTTATAGTATTATTAATCTGGACACTGCAAAATAATCCAGTCAGTCTCTTTACAAGCCAAGCATTTATGAATTTATCATGGAAAGTGTCATCGAGGCAGCAATAGTAATGTTTTGTTAAGCACCCGTTTAGTTTTAATGTATAAATTGTGCTTTCTTCTAATTTTTTGCATATGGTTGTGGATGAATACATTTCAACAGGTAAATAGTCCAAAGTTCTGGATTTCTGATGACAGGTTCTGGAAAGATGGGAATCCATTCCAAATTATTGGAGGTGATATTCATTATTCACGAGTGCTTCCACAGGTAACATTTCACATCCATGTATGTGAGGAGAAGAATATTATGCTGTCAATTATTTTTCTGTTAATGTATTTAGCTCTTTACACTGCTGAGAGATTTAATGAGCAAGAATTAATTTGGATTTAAAGGTGTTACACAACAAATGATATGAATATGATAATATTTTACTTCCTCAAGATGTTAAGTACAATATAAGAGATCAAAGAGCATAATGTAATGGCCTGCCCCTGTTTGCCACTAAATTTTTTGCACTTTTCCTTCTAGATTACTCAGGAATGTTACAAGATTCAAAATTGGCAGATTAACGGATTTCCAGATCATTGATTGATTAACAGAGGAACAAATGTGTTCCTTATAAAGAATTACAAGGATGTTGTTTCTAAAAGAAACAACGTAGACTGAAGACGAAATTAGAAACAAAACTGAAGACAGAATAGGAAACTTTCCTATACAGACTAAAGATGGACTACGTGACCATTATAGAAACATTCTAACTAGGAAGATATTATCTTAATACCCTCCCTTAATGGTCATTGTATGGATGTCAAAACATTCTGTGATAACTGAGACCCTCCCTAGATCTACAGAATGCTGAAACCAAGAAGCTTTGCCAGAAGAGTGCTATGACTCAAAACAGACGGCAATTACAAAACTTCGTTTTTGTGAAAAAAATGGTAAAACCCAGAATCCCACGCAACCCTGCGTATTACAGATCATACAAAACGATTTTTGAGGATAAAATCGACAAACCCAGAATCAAAAACAGAAACAGATTCAAAAGGCAAAAAAAGAAACTTTGCCTTGATCAGGAAGCTCGGCAACTTGTGTTGTTGGCTGGGAAGCATTTTGCTTTGCTTGGGCAGCCAAAAGTTTCTGGCACTCGAACTTCATATGGCCAAACTTGTGACAGTAATTACACTGCACATTTTTCTTCATAGAGCCATCCAGGGATTGAGCAAAAGGTGGATGCTGGAAAGACTGAGAAGACTAATAGTTGCTGCTGTTCTGTTGAAAGGATTTTGCAGCAAATGCTTGCTCTGAGGAGGTTGTAGAAGCACTGCTGCCAAACTGTTGTTTCCAACGATCCTGCATCAGGAGTTTGGTGCATAATTCTGGAAACTTCAGATCAACACTAGTTGACGTAATGTTGAGTGTTTCTATGAAGTGCTCATAGGACGATGGTAGACTTTTCAGAGTGATGACTACCATATCCTCTTCCTCCATTGTCCGACCAATAGCTTCGAGCTGATCGCGGATGTCCTTAATCTTTGTCAGATGCTCCTGCAAGGACATACGTTCATCCATCATAATGGAGAACAGCTGATTCTTCAGAAAGAATGCCCGACTCTTGTCAGATGTTTCATGCAGCTCCTTCAGATATTTCCAGATTTCTGCAGCTGACTTGCTGGAAGGAATCTGCGGTAGCTGATCATCGATAACAGAGAGCTTGAGAAGCATAACAGCCTCTCGATTGCGATCATCAAACTTGTCCTGTTCTGCTTGGTCGAAGGTCGGACAAGTCTTTGTGCCTAGAACAAGCTCATCTAGGCGACGGTACTTGAAGATAGTCAGCATGCGCTGCTTCCAAGTGTTATAATTGCGGCCATTGAATCGTTGACTGCCCTCCAACATCAGATTAGTCAAAGATGCCATTTCAAAGAATTCAGGTACAAACTTCAAGATTGAAATTCAACAGGCATGGATTTCAAGGCAAATTCCTAGCTGACCCAAAAAAAATTGACAGATACCAGAAGAACTGATACAAAACCCAAAAAGAATCTGAAGTCAGATTTCAAATCCGTAGGCTCAAAAATCGAGGCACGAAAAACAAGGCACCCACAAAAATTTGATGAAGACCCATTTGAGATCTCAAAAAACCCACCAAGAATATGTGATCATAAATTTTTTTCGAGCCAAATAGTTAGGGTTTTCGAACAAAACCCTAGTCGACAGCCATTGATGGAAAAAAGTTGCAGAAAAAATGAAGAATGGTGGTCGTTTTGTAGAGAAGAAGACTGTTTGCGCACACACGGGTGTCTGAGAACCCTAGATGCAGTCCCGAAGGCGTCTTGCACAGATGTGATCACAGTGTGGAGAGAAGACCTGCGTTTGCATGCTCGAAAAATTATCGCGGGTCGCGATGTTTAGGAAATACACAGAAAAAATGGATTTGTTGTATCTTCAGTCGCAGGTCGCGGATAAAGATGAACAGGCCGCGGATTTGCAGGTCGCGAATAAGATTGGACAGGCTGCGCTGAAGGACAAACAGGTCGCGGATGAGCAGACAACACGCGAACAAGGCAGGGTCACGGACGAAGATTAAACAGACCTCGTCGAACAGGTCATGGATGAATAGTCAACACGTGAACAGGGCAGGTCGTGAACGAAAATCCACTAGCAAGGAGAGAAAAAAACGAAAATATTTGCACAGATAATTTCAAAAAGAAATTATAATATTTTCGGAATTTTTTTTTAACCTCGCTCTGATACCATGTTACAAGATTCAAAATTGGTAGATTAAAGGATTTCCGGATCATTGATTGATTAACAGGGGAACAAATGTGTTCCTTATAAAGAATTACAAGGACGTTGTTTCTAAAAGAAACAATGTAGACTGAAGACGAAATTAGAAACAAAATTGAAGATAGAATAGGAAACTTTCCTATACAGACTAAAGATGGACTACGTGACCATTATAGAAACATTCTAACTAGGAAGATATTATCTTAATAAGGAATTATGTCAAACAGTTGGGACACATGCTCTGATACCAGTGTAAGAAGCTGCCCGGATTGTGTTCTTTATTTTTGTGTTTTTGCAATTTATTGAACATATGTAAACTCAACCAACATGAAGATAACTATGAAATGTATATTATCAGCAATTAAGCAAATTCAGATTTATGCTATAGTCTGAAATCATATTGTTTTAATCTCTCTTGAACAACTGCAGCAAATAACATCAATGCTTAACAATATCATATCTTCAACAGCAGTTTGTTACAATCACAATAATATTCATCAAACAGAACTAGATATCAAATAGCAATTACAATACAAGTATACCAGTTTGCTGTCATAACATTTTTTAGACCTGATGCAGCCCTAGCAAGCATGTATGACACTCTATGCTGCTGTCAACCAAGTGTGGCACCCTTATAACCCATCACAGACCTGTACGGCACCCTCCTTCATCTCCTAACCTGTACAGCCTAGTGTAGGGTGTTTTCAGACTGCCTTGACTGAGTATTAATGGTTGCAGACCTGGGATGTCACTGTTGTGGGCTAAGTCACAAGATTCGAGTTCGAGTTCGAGTTCGACAACTATGAAGTTCGGATGAAGTTCGGCAAGGTCAAAAAATTCGAAAAAAAATTCGACATTAAATTCGTCTTATATAATTTAAAAAAAAATATAAGTATAATAATTTAAAAAATAATATAATAATAAATAAATTAATAATAATAAATAAACATATAAAATATTATTGTTTTACAACTTACTAATTAAAATATATAAATAAATACATAATACAAAAATCAATAAAAAGAATATAATGTTTACAAATATAAATATAAATGTATACAGTTTTTTAAAAAGGGTATAATATTTTAATATAAATTAAAAGTATTAAGTTTTACAGTTTACAAAATATTAATGTTTTATAGTTTGATATATATATATATATCCTACTAAAATAAATTGTAATATTTAAATATTAATAAAAGAAATAAAAATAACATAAATTTAAATAAACTCTTCAAATCATAAACGAAAGTTTCAATTTATTGAAAGTTTTAAAGTTTTAAACTATAAACGAAAGTTTCAAACTAATAACATAAAACAAAATGAAAATGTTATAAACTATTGAAAATGCAGACCGTAATGGCCGTCGGGAGTGCCAGTGGAAGATGGCCGTCGGGAGTGCTAGGTTATGGACGGCGGCGACTGTAGCAGACGACGGATAAAGATGCCCTCAGTAAATGGAGGTGTTTATTTATTAAAAATATTGGCCGAAAACCCCCGAAAAAACGCAGTAATAAAAATATTTTCGCCAGAACGACAAGTAATTTTCTGTCGTACGAATTTATGGACGAACTTTAACGAATTTTTTTATATTTTTTATGGGTTCGCCGAATTTCGAACCTGAAGCCGAAAATTCGGCGAACCCTGTGACTAAGGTTGTGGGGGTCTCAGACTTGTACGACCCCCTACAAACCTTTCACAGCTGTTGTGGCTCACTCTTGGACTATATCTATTATGTTCAGCATGTAATGCTCTTCCCAAATGGCGTCTAATACTTCCAGCAGATCATTCACAGCATGGCAGCCAAAAACACATCACCAATTCCTTCTATCATATTCTCCTAAAAACTGAATATTGACAGATATAAATAATATGATATATCTCAAATGTGATTACCTCGTAGTAAACCCTTAGCAATTCTCTTGACAATGTCTTCCAATAACGAAAAGAATGTCATTCATGAGGGCTTTTGTCCTTACAAACCCTTGAAGATGAATTTCTCCAATATTTCATAAATTTGTATTCAATTCAATATGCCTCAAAAAGAGCTCTTCTATCTCTTTTATAGTGCTCTCATAAGAGCCCTTTCACTTACCTTGCCAATGTGGGATAAACAAAATCACTTTTTGCCTTTTTCTATTTTTTTTGGATTTTGCTCTTTCCCCCTATTTTCTCACGATTGCTTCCCCCCTATTTTATCGCGATTGCTTTTTTCCTTTTTTTATCGCGATTCCTATTTTTCTGCGATGCTTTTTACCTTTAATCTGAAGTCCCCAAACATTTTATATCTCCAATGTGTTATTAAATAAAGGGACTGTAAATATTTTCCACTTAACTATAGTCTCACATTAATAAAGTTAAATAGTTATATTTAACTTAATAAACTAACTTTATTAATGCATAAATAAATCATATTAATGATATTAAAATCCTTCTATCGATTAAATAGTTATCATTGATATGTCATCATCACTAAAGGTCTTGACCATGCCCAAATGACTTGCTATAAATAGTAAGTGTGCCCAAAACTGCCTCTAAACACCTTAGAATTATTTGCAACTGAAATTGCCTATGCCAAATGGCCTCAAAGTCGCTTAAATGTCCTGGTTAGCCTACAAGACCTTGAAGAAATTGGCAAATGACAACATCGTGATATAATTGCTAGAAAGGGAACATTATAGTTTGCCCTTCCCAATATTGCTTGTCCTCAAGCAATGTCAACTCAACCTCAAAATTATCAAACAAAATCAAATATGATCCCAGGGTCCTGTTAGCACGTGCGAAAAGTTTCATGGCTTTAGCAATTTTCTGCTGGTCCCTGCAATGTTTTTCATGTCCCTAGCATAAACCCTAAGGCAAAAATTTCAAAATTGTAGCCGTTGGATTTAAAAAATTAAAAATACCCTGGCCCTGTTCTAATGTTGCATTACCTTTTCGCGGGTCACTTAGAACCTTATATTCTGCATGTGTTATTTAAATGACCAACTTTACCATGTCGCGCGGTTAGGTTTCATGTGTCGGTGGGTCCCCTTTAAATATTTCCTAAGTCACCGGTTAATTTTTCCTAAGTTCCCAGCGCCCTGCAAGGTTTTAATTTTTCCTAAGTCCTGAGCTTTAATACTTCCTAATGTTTCGGCTTTGTATTTTCCTAGGCCCGGCTTTCTAACAACATCTCCATCCGATGGTGGGCGTATCTTCTCATGCGATGTGTTAGAGGCTTGCGAACTTAAGACGTCCATTGATTCTCCTTTATGACAGAGCTTCTCAAAATCGGGTCCACTGCCATGTTGGCACGGTTGGCGTTCTCTCATTGGTCCGTGTGTTGCTGAGAGGGATCCTGTCAGTGGGGTTTGCTGTGAAGGCTTTTCAATCTACGGTCGGCGCATGATCTTAAGGAATATTCTTCCCCTTTGAGATCATGCGCCATTCGTTGATTTCGAATCCAACTCAGCATGTGTCAGTGGGACCTGATTTTCCGATGGGTCAGAGGGTCCTGACATTGTCAGACAATTAACGACGGGCGCATGATCTTATGAGATGTGTCAGAGGCTTAAGATCATACGCCGTCCGTCGATTCAGCCTTCTTCAGAGGGGATAAAGTGCAGGGGGTCCACATGCCAGATATGCTGATTCAGAGTGTTTTGATTGGTCCACGTTGTGTGAGCTGGACGTGTTGTCAGGCGGGCCCGGTATCTCAATCAGGAGATTCAAGATCAACGGTTGGCGTAAGAGCGCGTAGAATCTTCAAAGCCTTTCAAATCTTGCGCCAGTCGTCCGATCTTCTAGACGGCTTAATGTTCTTAGTGGGGCCGTTTGCCAGGTGGTGCGTAGTTGCTCAAATCTTATTGGTCGACGCGAGGAGTTAGCACGATGGGGTCGTTGTCAGAGAGATCAGTGACGAGGACGTGATCTACGGTCGGCATAAGTTCTCATGAGTTTTGTCAGAGCTATGAGATCTTGCGCCTGCCGTCCGATTATAAGGCTTAGGCGGGTGGGTCCTGTGCTAGGGGTGATCGAGCATAAGCCGCGAATGACATAACGACATGTGGCATAAAGCGGGCCCAGGTGGGGTCAAGGGGTCTGGCGGTCTTGATAAATGTGTTTAGCGGCTGACAAATTTATAAAGGCCTTGCTCATTTGCGAAGAAAGATGGTAGTTCTCTAAATGTTTTAGCGGTTCAGCGAACAAGCGTTCGCGTAATCGCTAAACTATCTGGCGGAGATGTAAAGTATCCTGCGACCTGGCGGAAACCTTTGTTGCCAGTTCGCCAAATGTAACTGGGGTTATATTAAAAAGTAAATCATAAAGCCCGTGAGATAAAGAGATCTAACGGCCACGACTTAAAGTTGATCTGAGTTTAAAATTCGACCATCGACTTGCTGCAAGCGCCATAAAGTAGCCGTTTGATTTCAAATTCAAATTTTTGAAGGGTTTCCTGCGACCAGAAGAACTAGAATTCAATGCAGAAGCGACTGGTGTTGGTGAGAGATGATCTGTTTGCTGTTGCAGTGTGGTCCAGGGTGTTGAGTGATTGTCTGCAGGGTTTGTACTGTGCGGTTTTGCGCTCAAGGCGTGTTGCAGGGTTGACATTTTGAGCGTTGTTCATGATTCTTAGTACCTTCACAGAGAAATTTTCATGATTGAGGATCATTCCAGAATTTTCTTTCTCCTGGTTGCCTGGGTTTCCACCCCTGTAATAACTTTTTGACCGTTTCCAGTTGGTTGGGTGGTTGAAACCCTAACCCTAAGTCATCCGTAGCTTGTTGCATTCTCTTTGAGAATTCCAAGATGACTAGGGAGTATAAGTTGCAGAATTTTGACTGAGTGGGGGTTCCAAAACTTTCTTTGGTCCCAGGTTGGTTGTCCATGGTGTTCTACTGATAGAGGAGTGGGATTTTTGTATCTTTTCCTATCCTTGTGCTGTTCTGATTGTGTATTGATCCTGAATATATTAATGAAAATACTATTGGGTTCCAATCTTGCATTTGTGTATGTCTTCTTGTTTCGGTTCTAAGCTCATATATGTTAGTGTCACAAAGTGTATTAGCATATGGTAAACAAAGAGTATTGTGAAGTCATCTCTGAGTTCCTAACAAAGTTAGGATTAAAGTCTTTTAGGTGGGTTCAGTGAGTTTACAACCAAGCAGGAATCTGATGTCCTTGTGTCTGAGGGAGAGGGGTAATAGGCAAAGCACTTATCCTGGATTCAATTGTGTTTGAATTAAGGTATTCAGTTGATGTATGTAATTGGGTGACTCTTTGCCCTAGGTTAAGGCACTGGTCCATCCTCTGGAGGTATTTCATTGTCATCAACCACACACACAAACATTCAAATGATAAAATCTTAAAGCAGTTAGTAAAGAGTATATAGTTGTATATCATTTAGTGATTCCTTTCAAGAAGTGGATCAAGGGTACACACGCCTGAGCATTGAGGCTCCAAGTGTAGGAGGATCTCTCTTGATCCTTGTTAATTGGTCCTCTTCCTTGTGGACTTTGGAGTGGTGATAGAGTCAAAGTTATATCAAAGTTATCCATCAAAGTATAAATCTACAAGTTGAAGATCAAAGGGAACTCCCAACAGGCCCCAACTTAATCTAGGAGGCCTGAAGCTCCATCCACTCAAAGCATTGCCCTGTTGGACGCCTGTACCGGAAACCTCCTGTAGGCTATCTGTAAGAAGAGAAATCAAATTTTGCAAAAACTCAGTCAACTCCTCAGAGAGATGCTTTTCAAACAAACCAACCCAAGGCATCTTCAAAGCAAGCTCAAAGAAGCCAACATTAGCTCTATCATTAACAACTGCTTGCACTCTATCAAAGAAACTGCCTCTAGAACCTAATCTACTGTCCCAAATGCAAGTGCAAGATGAATGTAAGCAATACCAATAATCTGGTGCCCTAATGTTCAGCCAAAACCCAAACTAGTTTAGCCAAACAAATATCCAATCTATCTAAAACTGAAAACTATCCCTAAAAATGAGCTGATAGTTATAAAATTCCTCAAATCTGCAACTATGGAAGACTGAATTTTCAAAACACAACATTCGCAAAAGAAATTTCTGATCATGCCATTGGCTAAAAATGTGCTCCCAAAAAACACCAACTCAGTAGGATACCAAGTCTTCCTCATATTCTCTCTCTCCAATCCATTTGTACGAATTCAAGTAGACTCATATGGTGACTGGAATAAGAGGTAACATCAGCACAAAAATTAATTTTCAAGTCAACAACACACCACAGTATCTTGCATCGTCATTAGTCACCAATAATCCCTGAAGTATCCATCTATGCATGTAGGACATCAAGACAATGTGAAGATGAACTCCCATATGCCTATAAATCAACACAAATGGCCACCAAACCCTGCTGTCATAACTCTGATCAGAAACAAAGATGATATCAAACATGTCATCAAACCAATGCCAATCAAATAAATTCACTCCACACTCCATTTCTATCCAAAAGAAATACCCCTCAACATTCCCATATTGCTGAATCACTGATGTAGTCAATGCGAAATTAGGAAGTGCGATAAGGTTCCAACTAGAACAATCACTAGTCCATAAGGAATCAAAGAATATGAAGTCTCCAATCAACAAGGATATCTCTGCAATATCAAGAGAAATAGGAGACAAACTCAAAAAAGAGGTATGTATGCCATCACTACTCAACATAGACAACTCTTGAGTGGCTGGCCTACTAAGAGAGTCATCAACCAAACCACTATCACCATAATGAGAATGATCAACTATCTCAATTGGAAACGTTGGATTAGGCAACTCATGTCTCTCATCATCAAAAGAATGGAGAATATTGCGAATATGTTGAAGGTGATGCTTGGCTTGTTGAGCCACAATCTTAGCTTGTTTAGCTCTCTCCTACTATTCTTCTTACAAAACCTGGGCATGTTCTATATCAGTTGTAACAAAATGTATAAACTCATTCCTATGGCAAGGGGCATAATCAAAATTACCATGTACCATACTTTTTATGATAAATTTATGTTGTATTAAACAAAGGAGATGAAAACTCCTTTTATAGATTTACAAAGACAATGTTTCTATTATGAAAGAATTGTGAACTAAAGATGAAAATAGAAACTACCTAATAAATTAAAGACTAACTAAGATGACCATTACAAAAACATTACAATATTCTAATACTGATGCAGGAGCATCCTTGGGTAGTTGGCAATCTTGTATCAACTAAAAATATGCTAGAGTTGGGTTTTGGCTTTCAATGTTTGAAGTGGCGAACTCGGTTGGAGACTTGAGATTCCCGGTGATTTAGTAGTAGTTCTCGGTTGGAAGATGTGTTGCTTCATTGACGGACTTGGTGACCAATTGTTAATCCTAACCGGTTACTGAGAGGGGGGGTGAATCAGTAAATTCAATTTGTAATTTTTTTCCATTTCTTATTCCTGTTAATACTGAAAATATAAAGAATGGTTAAACAATCATAAACATAAATCACATGCACAGGCCAACACAAGATATATACGTGAAACCCTTGGTTAGAAGGAAAAAACAATGGTGGGACAGAACCCACGAAACTCCACTATTGCAGTAATAAAGCTTCCCGGTTAAAGGCTTAAAAAGCATTGGTTAGAATGCTACCCTGTAAAGGGATTTGAAAGAGATCGGTTAAGATCTTGACCCTGTATGGAGTCGCCTTGTCAAAGGACTTAAAAACATCAACAAAGATGTCACCCGGTGAAGGGATTTATACAACAAAACCTGTTAGGGTTCACCTTGCTTAAGGGATTTAAATGTGCTTCACACTAAAAAAATGATCTTCTTTGACACTTTATCTGTCGATTAGATCATACCTGTTCACTCCTTGCTCTGCTTGGCTGTTGAATCTTTCTCTCTTTCACTCTCGGTGACTGTATCCCTTCTCAGATGACTCTTCTCTTCTGCTCTGCTCTCTTTGTGCTCTTGATTTTCAACAACAACGCCTCTAATGCATGATGATATGTATTTATAAGAATTTTCTTATTATTACACCAAACGGTACTGCCAAGCTGTAACTCATCCAAAAATCTTGCATGCAGAACTCTTGATCAAAAAACTTGCAAACAGATCTTCAGTTTACCTCGTAACATTCGCAAGAAAAAAATTAACTCTAGTTCTTCTGAAATACACAGGATGGGTAGGCCCATAAAGTCATAGAGTCACACATATGACAAAAGAAGTTGACACACTAAACATCTTAAATATATAAGTATAAATGAATTTGAAAAATTTACATTTCAATCATACCAAGATTCTTCCTGAAGTGTTCAACTTTCACTTTGAGGAGAGGTTTGGTAAGAATATCTGTTGTTTGATCTCTTGTACTGATATACTCCAACTGAATCACATTCTTTTCTACCATGTTTCTCACATAGTTATAAGGAATCTCTATATGCTTAGATTTATCATGAAATACTGGATTCACTGAAAGCTTAATGCAACTTTGATTGTCCCAGTGGATGATAGTTGGCTTCAGAGGTTTACCGAATAATCCCACAAGCAGTTTTTTGAGCCATACTGCTTGTCTAGCAGCCATAGAAGCTGCAATATATTCGGCTTTTGTAGAACTTTGAGCTACGAAGGACTGTTTTTTGCTGATCCACGATATCATAGCTTATCCTAAACTGAAACAACGCACATAGGTGCTATTCCGGTTAGTCACGCTTATAGCCCAATCTGAATCTGTGAATCCATGAAGATCTAAGTCAACCTTTTCATATCTTAGACCACAATTAGGACTACCTTGAAGATATCTCATTATATGCCTCACAGCCACAAGATGTATCTCCTTGGGCTTACACATAAATTGACTTAAGGCATTTACAACATAGCAGATATCGGGTTTGGTATTGACCAAATACATCAGAGATCCAATCATCTGCCTGTAGAGAGTGGGAACTGCTAACTGAGAATCTGATGCTGCTTCCTTTAATTTATGAAGATTTGTTTCCATAGGGGATGACATAGGTCTACAGTTCATCATACCAAATCTCTTCAATTTATCAATGGTGTACTTCCCTTGGTTCAGAACAATGCTATCTGATTTTTGTCAGACTTCAAGTCCAAGGAAATAGTGTAATAGACCTAAGTCCTTCATATCAAATTCTGAGGCTAGATCTTTCTTACATTGATCAATAAGGAGATCTTCCCCTGTAATCAATAGATCATCAACATATAATATCAATATTAACATATCACCTTTGCTTTGTTTGAAGTAGAGATTTGGGTTTGCATCATTCTTTGAGAAACCTAATCTCATGAGGTAACTGTCAATTCTTTCATACCAGGCTTTGGGAGCCCGTTTAAGTCCATATAGGGCTTTCTTTAATTTACACATGTGATTCTGCATTGTGAATCTCAAATCCTTCAGGTTGCTCTAAGTAGACCTCTTCTTCAATGGTTCCATTTAAGAAAGCAGTTTTTACATCCATTTGATGGACTTTCCATCCTTTGGCTGCTGCAATGGCTAGAACTGCTCTGACTGAGCTATATCGAGCAACTAGAGCAAAGGTTCTTCATAGTCAATTCCTTCTTTCTGTGAAAATCCTCTGGCTACAAATCTTGCTTTGTATTTTTCTATATTACCATCTGCAACATGTTTGACTTTAAATAGCCATTTCGAAGAAACAACAAATTTCTCTTTTGGCCTAGGTACTATCTCCCACACATCATTCTTCAAGATGGATTGATATTCTTCCGTCATGGCATCCTTCCATACTTGGTGCTGGAGAGCTTCTATAACATTAGTAGGTTTCGATTTGATGAATTCACTCATCAAACCTACATAACTAGAGAATCTCTTAGGTCTTTTACTTTCTCTGAAAGTCCCTGATGGAGCGATATAAGTTCTTGCTTCTTCCATTGTTTCAGTAGCCTAGAGTGGTCTCTTCTTAGGATTTTCCAATGATGTGATTTGTTCTTCATTTATATCTTCCTCAGGATACTCCCTCTGAATCTCAGGAGTAGGATCCTTTGCTATGTCTATGTTGGAAGTTTGAATTTCTGACTCAATGGAATTTCTGGCTCTTTTAAAAGCTATGTCTTCCTCAAAAATCACGTCTCTGCTTAGTTCAATCTGTCTTTGACCAGGTACATATATTCTATAAGCTTTTGAGGTTTCACTATAGCCTACAAAAGTACCTTTTCTCCCAGAAGTTTGTAGCTTAGTTCTTTTCTCTTTGGGCACATGAATGTAAACGAGACAACCAAGTATCCTCAAGTGATTGATGTTTGGTTTTATACTGGTGAAAGCTTCTTCAGGAGTTTTGTCATCAATATGGAAGTGAGGACATCTGTTCTGTATGTAGACATCGGTACTAGAGGCTTCTGCCCAAAGTGATGTCTCTATGTTTTGATCAAGTAACATAGCCCTAGCAGCTTCTACAATGGTTTTATTTTTCCTTTCAACAACTCCATTTTGTTGAGGGTTGTAGGGTATAGTGAATTCCCTCTTAATCCCAACATTTTTATAAAATTCTTTAAAAATATCTGATGTATATTCCCTCCCATTATCTGTCCTTAAGGTTTTTACTTTTTTTCTAGAAGAGTTTTTCAAAAAGGGATTTGAATTCCTTAAATCTTTTCAGGATCTTTTGTGATTCTTTACATTTGAGGAAATAGATCCAGGTCTTTTTGAAGAAGTCATCAACAAAGATTATATAGTAAAGAAACCCACCTAAGGAAGGTACGGACATGGGTCCACATAAATCTGAGTGGACTAATTCTAATACATCATTTGTTTGTCTAGAACTATTTTGAAAAGACCCCTTAGTGTTCTTTCCTAAGGCACACCCCTTGCATGCCCTTGAATGGTATTGTTTGAGTTTAGGTAAACCTGTGACTACTCTTTCCATGGAAGATAGGGCACGAAAATTGAGGTGTCCTAATCTTCTATGCCATATTTCATTAGAGCCCGCAACTTCATGAATTAGGGCTAGATTTGGTTCAGTACATAACTCATACAAATAACCTTGTCTATGACCTATGGTTTGAGCTTTCTTAATAGTAGAGTTCTTTGGCCATGCCAACACTTTACTATCCAAGAAGGTTACCCTATATCCATTATCTTCAAGTGCAGATATGGAGACCAAGTTCCTTTTGATGCTTGGGACAAACAATGCTCCATTTAGTTGAATAGAGATGTCGGACTTCAACTTGATGGTACAAGTTCCAACACCTTTGACTGGATGTGCAAAGTCATCTCCAATTGTCATTTCCTCATCAGTTTCTTCTACCATGGAATCTAGGAGTTCCCTGAATCCCGTTATGTGTCTTGATGAACCACTATCTATAACCCCAGTGTTGGATTTATTTGATACTTGATTTGAAATTGCAGAGTGGAATACATATTTCTCGGATTCATGCTCTATTTTGGACTTTATTACTTTGGCATATGACGCTTGTTGCTTAGTTCTGTCAGGACATCTGACTGCATAGTGCCCATACTGGTCGCATCTAAAACATTGAATGTGAGAAACGTCTTTCTTGGATGAACCCTTGCCATGGTAATTTTTCCTCTTCTCGAAGTGTTTATTCTTTCCTTTCTTGTGAGAATTTGTATTCAAGACATGAAGATCTTCATCTACATTTTTCTGATTGAATCCTTTCTTTGTCTGTCTTGATTCCTCTTGAAGACAGTCTGATCTTAGCCGGTCAAATTTTGGGAATTTAGACCTTGCACTAATGCCTTGAACAAATGTCTCCCAGGAATTTGGTAGACCAACTAGGGCAATAAGTGTTAGCTCCTTACTTTCAATCTGGTATCCAAGTAATAATCAATTGTTAATTATTATTAATAACCATGCAGCAATTAGTCAATGAAGAGGTATGATTTGAGAAATAAATGGGCATGGGACATGTCTGTTAGCCTAAGTAGTTGAACATTCCAAAGGTTAGATATAAGTAGACATTCTCATCAATCTTTCAAGGATCATGGAATCATCTATGGAGGATATAAAATAAGAAATTACAAGTATATTTAATTCTGACCATAAGAAATAGATCAGAGGGGGAACTGTATGTCCTTTTTCTTCATAGAGACTGATGACGGTTGCCAACTGTTATTAGTAGCTGGTCATGGAATATATAGCAATCAATAAGTTGAAGAAAGTATAAATGAAGAGATATTCTTGGACGAAGACTTAGAGCATTTCGTCTCGTCTATTATCACTATAAGACAACAACATCGTTACATGGGCAAATGTTCCTATCTGATACAACATCATCACTCTAAGTAATATTAAAATACTTGTGGCATAGATTTAAGGACTCCCTCCGGCATAGGGATATAATTAGAAGAAGTGTTCTGTATATTAATCTGATTCAAGAGACCCTATAACCAGTACACTCAGTATAGATTTATTTATCAAGGATACATTTAATTAGCTAAGTTGGAGAGAGCAAGTGGCATCAACATTAGCCATTTAACTTATCATTGATGTTTCAGGAGTTTATAGCGGTATCATGATAATAAGTATAAAGAGTTCAAGTTAATTATCCTCTAATTTCAAGGTTCACAATCAAGGAACATTACAGAAGCTCTCAAATAATAGTTGTGAGTGAAGATTTCTTGCGAACAAAAGTAATAATCTGGCCATGATAAGTTCTTTGTGGGACCTGAAATTTTTTGGGGTGCTTCCACATAAGATTTCCAAAGGTTACATTTGCCGTAAATGTTATAAGGTTGGGAGAGTTTATATTATTCAGATAATTCTAAGGTTCCAATTAGTGTTAGCCGTGAAACATTGTGGGTATCTGCCTTGGTGTTTTTTCACTATTGGTGTTGCACGAATATGATATGCATCGGCTATGGTATATAATTTTTCGAAGACTATCATAACTTTAGGATCAGATATCAAATATTTGGTGTTCGATGTATATATTATTTTAAAAGCACATTAAATTGGAAACAAAAACTCCACGGATGGTTTCATCTACAAACGACACTATTGGAATCGGGCAATTCTGTAGTGAACAACATCGAAGTATGGAGCAAACCGTCTATTGAAGGAAGATATAACTATTGCTTTGCCTTGGAAGAATATTGGATGTTGCTTACATTGCAAGTGTTTCCTGCTCAGGCAATAAAATACCTTTAGAGTTATCTATGCTGGTGGAGGGGCACGATTGGCTTTTGTTATGACATTTGTTATTGCTGAAGGTTTGCTGGTCTGAATTTATTGAACCTCATTCATGAGTTGCAAAGTACTCAATTTATTTTGCTTTGGCCTTTATTGCACACTTGTGAGTTGGATCTTTCTCCTCTTGCACACACGACACTAATTTACAAATATATTTTTTGCTGACAAATCTCAATAAGTTTGTACCTATAATTCTAAGGCTGTCAGTTGTCAACAAAATCCTTGTTTCTTTGTTTAGGTGTTGCTGTGTATCTTGCCTAAATCCACCATGAACTTGACAATGAGGAAATCTTTTACAGGGTTTTTCTGCCCAAATGTTTAAAGTTGAACTAGCAGTCCAAACGTTGCAAATGAGAGAAATAAAATGACCAAGATAACTAAACATATGCATCATTTATACAAATATACAACTATTTACACTTAAAATAACATTCAATCTAAGTATGGGGTTTTGCGGTTTTGGTGTTTGCAAATTGTTTGTTTTTTCTGCGTGAAGTGTTCGGGGGTCTTCGTTGGGGGTTTTGTTGTTGGGTGTGGGTGAGTTTGGAGTTGGGGTTTTTTGCAGCGGTTTTTGTTCGTAATGAGGGAGCCTCGAGTTTCCAATTGCCTGGTGGTTGCTGGTTCCAAGCCGCATCTTGGGTCTTCTTCTGGAGTGCATGCACAGTAGCCTGATTCATTTTATACAGGGGAGAGTTCTAAATTAAAAAGGCTGAATGGTTGTCTTCCATGCAGCCATGATTGTCCTGTCTTGGTAATTCCTCCTGAATCGGTTATGGAGGATGTAGATTATTGGAGCCGGCATGCATTGATCTGTAAATTCTTTGGGATTTGCATTTCTTTGTTGGTGCTTGAGGCATGGATCCGTCACACATGGTAGGTCGGAGGTGATTTGGAGATCATGGTAGCCACTAACAACTATTTCTTGGTTGCCTTTACAAACATGGTAGACATGAATCGAGTTTTTGAGGGAGGCCCATATTTTTATAACCATGTGGGATTGTTTGTCAAACCCTGGCATGCGGGGTTTAATTTAGTAGGAGAGATGCCTTCAAAGGTTCTTGTGTGGGTTCGTCTTCCAGGGCTCTCTCTTGAGTTTTGGTGTGAAGATATTTTGAAACAAATCACTGCTTTGGTTGATAAGGCTGCTGCGATTGCTCAACAAACCCAGGATAAAAAGGTAATTTCTTTTGCCTGCATCTGTGTTGAGATTGACTTAAATAATCCATTGTCGGATTCTTTGGAAATTTGTTTGAGCTTTGCTTCATGGATCCAACAACTTGATTACTAGTTCCTCCCTTTCCGTTGTCAGGTGTGTCATGAATATGGTCATCTCCAGTGTCAATGTCCTCAATTTAGTAAGAATGTTGGTACTTCTGTTGGTGGCTCTCCTCCTTCAGTTTCAAATGTGGATAAAGGAAATAAGGGTAAGGATGGTTTCATGTTTGTTAAACCCCGTGCCAAGGGGTGAGGCCAAAAGAGATACTTTAAGGATAGGCAACTTGTTGACAACTTTAATTGTTTTGAGGTTTTGGACACTTTGGCCTTGGAAGAAGGGATCCCAGTCGATGTTTCTTTCGGGGTGGCTACAATAGCTATGGACATTGTGCAAGAGCAAAAGATCCCTGTTTTGAGTTAGCATGTTGGTTAGCAATAGGTTGGTTCTTCTACTATTCCTCCATTGGGGGTTCTCTGTGCTCCCATTGACTTACAGGATGACATTGTTCTAGCGGATTTGGCTAAGGAGGTGCAATTGGCTGGCAAGGGGCAAGGCTCATCATTGGGTCTGGGTTTGCAATAACACCCTCATAAGAAAGTCTCATATGATAATTCTTCTAAAGTTGGCTATAAAAAGGATCAGGAGAAGATTAAATCCGCTGGGGATTTGTTAGTGGAATTTGGGGCTGTCAAGCCCATTGATGTTCGCTTCTCCCAATCTTCTCAATGATTATTCTTTCTTGGAATGTTAGGGGGTTGAATAACATCCCTCGACAAAAGGCTATTCATGATTTGGTTGCAGTTCATTCACCAGACATCTTTTGTGTTCAGGTGACTAAGGTTTCTTTTGATGGCATGCTTCACTATGCTTCTCGTATTTGGTATTTTGGTCAGTGTTAGTGGATTGCTTCTCATTGTAATTTTGGAGTTTTGGCACTTTTTTGAGATCCACGCAAGATTGCTCCCCTTTGGTGGATTTCTAGTCATTCTTCTATTTCCATGGTTGCTTCTTCTTTGGATTCTAGTGAGAGTATTTTGATTACTAATGTTTATGCTCCAATTGACATCCGTGGTAAAATCCATCTTTGGGCTCACATAAGGTATGTCCGGTCATGTGCTCCTTATCTTCCTTGGATCTTAGGTGGTGATTTTAATTCTGTGTTGAGTTTGGATGAGAAAAGAGTTGGACTGCCTAGGTTAGGGCCAACCTTTGATCTTTTTCGAGCTCAGATGAATTCTCTTGGTTTAGTGGATGTCAAGTCTTCTAATGGGACTTTCACTTGGAACAATAGACAGTGGACATGAGGTGTTCTTTGAACGGTTGGATAGGTTTCTTGTCTCTTGTTTTTGGGTAGGCGGTCCTGCGGTGACTTGGTTACTAGTTCTGAAGTTCTTGACTGGAGAGGTTCTGATCAGTGACCAATTAAATTTTATGCTTCTTTTGCGGCACCAAAGAATCCTTTTAAATTTTAGCTTATGTGGCTTGGGGACTCTTCACTACATGATTTAGTGGCTAAATGGTGGAGAGAGGGTGGCCTTGCATATGGCACAACTATGTTTGTCTTTGTGAAGAAACTTCAATATGTCAAATATCACCTTAAGAGATGGAATATGTCCTGTTTTGGTAACCTTCAGTTCAGGAAGAGGATTGCTCTTGATCGTCTTGTGGTGATTACTCGCCAAATTCGGGATCCTAGATTCTTAGATGCTCTTGGAAAAGCTGAATCCTAAGCTATGCGAGATGTGGAGGAATGGGAACTTTGGGAGGAGATTTATTGGGAACAAAAGGCTTGGGTTGGTTGGTTGCAAGAAGAGGATAGGAATACTGCTTTCTTTCATCATTCTGTTCAGGCTCATCGTAATAAGCGGTATATTTCCTTTCTTGTTTCCTCTGTACTTTAGATCTCTTCTTTGCTAGTTATGACTCACGAGGCTCATCAATTTCATTATGCTCTTTTTGCTGAAGATTCCCCTCCTGCTGCTACAAAGGAGAATTTGATCCTTTCCTGCATTCCCTCTCTTGTCACCAATGCGATGAATGATTCTCTCATTCATCTAATTACGCTGGGTGAGTTAGAAGAGTTTGTTTTTGGGATGAACAAAGGTAAAGCTATGGGCCTAGATGGCTTCCTTGTGGAATTCTTTCAGGAATTTTGGTTGAGGGTTTGGGTCGTTTTGTAAAGTTTCAAGCTAGTCAGGGCCTAATTCATGGGTGGAAATGGGGCAATGGCTTGCCACAACTGTCACATCTCCAGTTTGTAGATGACACGTCTCTTATGGGATTGGCTCGTCTTCGGGAAGTTGAATCTTTTAGGCAAGCCTTGGATGTTTACCTTGCAGCTTCAAGTCAGAAAGCCAATGAGCATAAGTCCTCCATTTTCTTCAATACCCCTCAGGCCCTTCAGAGGCGTATTGCTGACATTCTGCAGTTTCAGATTGGGTCTCTTCCTTTTGTTTATTTGGGCATTCCTCTTACAGTTGGTAGACATCCCAGGTCCTCTTGGTAGATTTTGCTTGACAAGCTGCGTCAGACGGTTAATTGTTGGACACACCATTGGTTATCTACTACTACTTGATCGACTCTTTTAAAGTTGGTTAGTCAAGCTCTTCCTATATACAAGTGTTTTGTTCTAGCTGCTCCCATGTATTTTCTTCGAAAATTTGATGCCCTCTCTTGTCAATTTCTTTGGACTGGGAATTTATTGACTGCTAAATGGAGCCTTGTTAAGTGGAAAACTGTGTGTAGACCCAAGAATGAGGGTGGCCTTGGCTTACGTTTTTCTATTTTAAATGGACAAGTTCTTGCTGCTAAGTTATATTGGCGCTGGTGAACTATCCAGAATCAGCTTTGGGCTTGTATTCTCACCCATAAGTATCTCCCAGGTGTTAATGTGTTTGATGTTCCTCGGTTTCCTTTAGTGGGGAGAGGCTCTATGATTTGGAACACTCTGTTGGGGCTTAGTTGGTATAGAATGGTTTCTTTTGGATTTGTCATACGAGATCTCAAGCTCTTTTTTGGCTGGACTCTCGAGATGATCAGCCTTCTATCCTTTCTACTCATCCTCACCTTCAGGCCCTTTGTGATACTTTTACCGCTACTGGCTAGGACATTGTTGACCATTATAAGATTGCCCATACTTGTGGGTTAGTGGTTTGTTATCGCTAGGAACATCCTTTTGAATGGCCTCTAGGATGATTTGAGGAAGACAGGTAGGAGCTGGCTTAGATTCTAGAGTCTTGGGAGTGCATTACCTTGGCTGGGAATGATGTTCTGGTTTGGGCAAGCAGTGATTTGTTTGGAAAGTTTTCTATTTCTACAGGTTATGTTGAGCTGGTGTGGCAGACTTTTGGAGACATTCAGGTTCCTTGGTGGAAGCACATTTGGTACAAATTCTCATAGCTTAAGTGGAATTTTTTCATGTGGCCAGTGGTCCACAATCGGTCTCTTACTTGGGATAATTTATGCAAGTGTGGCTTTCTGGGCCCCTCAATGTGTGTGTTGTGTCATAATAGTGAAGAAACTGTTTCTCTTCTCTTTTTGTAGTGTTCCTTCACTAGACATATTTGGCACCTTTGGTGGGATGTGTGGAATCAAGCTTGTTGGCATGCCTCTTCTTTGGTTGAGTTCTTTGTTCAATGGGGCAAGGCTTCTTTCAAGGTTTCTTGCTTGGACTCTTGGCCCTTCTTTTATTATTTGGCATATTTGGTTGGAGAGGAATTGTCGGATCTTTCAAGACATGTTGTTGGGGGCTCATCATTTGTGGTGGAAAATTCTCCATTCTTTGGGAGAAAGTGTTTCGGTGCGGATCTTGGTGATGTTATTTTCTATAACCGTCTCCATATTCCTCCTCCACAAGGCCATCTCATGAGAAATAGATGCAGACACCCTCTTCGGAAGATAAATAGGTTGGGGAGGTGGAGTCCTCCTTCTTAGGGCATTCTAAAAATCAACACAAACGAGTCTTCTCAAGGAAAACTAGGTCTTGCGGGTATTGGTGGAGTTGATAGAGATAGCTTAGGGAATGTTTAGTTTATGTTTTTTGTTTTTAAAGGTCATCATACTAACAACCTGATGGAGGCTATTGCTATTTTGTATGTTGTGGAGCATGCTTGTGTTCTTGGATGGAGCAGGCTCATGTGTGATTCAAATTCACAGGTGGTGGTGCATCAGTTAACTCAGAAACATTCTATGGATGTTAGTTTGCAGTTAGCTTTGGTTGTTAACCATATTCTTAATTTGTGCGCTTCTTTGGATTGTGTTACTTTTACTTATATCCGTAGGGAGTGGAACAGAGTAGCGGATTATCTGGCCAAATAGGTTTCTGATTGCATGCGAAATTGGAATATTGTGGGTCAATTACCTCTAGGTTTGTCTCAACAGTTAGATCACTTAGTGGATCTTGATAGGGCTGTTTGATGCATGTACTCTGTATTTCTTCCTGATTGAATAAAATTTCACCCCTCTTTTATTTCAACATTCAATTTGGGTATGAATTTAAACAAAAGAATAGTATTGTTGTAGGCATGAAATCAAGGTTCTCTTGAATGCAGAAGTTGTCTACGTTAAAAAGGGAAAAATCCATCATATTGGTCTTGAAAATTAGGTATATGCGATAATTCATGACGAGAACTCCAATTCAACAAACTTTTGAGTTCATCTATGGTCTAAAGTTAAACATCCATGGGTTTTTAGCATTAATTTATCACGTGTTTAACTCTTCTAATACCTTAATTTTTCATCCAATGATATTAATACGATACTTGTTTGACCAAACACCTAACCAATTTTCATAAAGTCATGTACAATGACATCTCCTGATGTCAAATAGAAATGAAGAAGACTGTGCTCTTATAGTAGTGGAATGTTTAGAAGCCTCCCCTCCTTTTACCAAGACACTCACAAACTTCTAGAAGTGTTATACTAGAGACAAAGAAATAAAAGGATAGGGCACTAGGTTTATGCACATTGACAACAATTTCTTTTATATTTTTCAGCGTACCCCGGTGACGCATCCCCCCCCCAAAAAAACAATCCTCAACATCTCCAAGATGGGGACGCATCGGGGATAGGGGGACACCGTTCCAGCGTTTCCGGAGGCGCTACCCATCCACCGCCATTCTGGCAGAGATGTGGGGACGTCCCGGCGTCCCCGGAGGAGATAGGGGGGACGAAAACACGCCCCTCGACCCCTCCAAGGGACGCACGGGCATCCCCCATCACAACAAAAAAAAAAAGTAACTTTTAAAAAAGAACAAAACATTATTTTTATATTTTGGGCCTTGGCATTTTGATTTTGTAGTTTATACTTGTTTTGATATATGAACATTGAACATCATATCATGCTACTCAATGTAATCATCTTTATGATGAGATACTCATACTTTTGATATCTATGACTATTATTATTTATATAATAGAAGTTATAACTCTTCCATTTGCTGATTCGAGTATTTAAAATTTTAATAATTATTGTTTAATGTTCCACCTTCATGTTCAATGTTCAATGCAATGTTCAAGTATTCAGTAATTCTTATTTACTGTTTTACATCTTTATGTCTTATATTGTTATACATCTTTTCATAACTAGCATTTTAAGTACGACATGTATAGTATATAGTATATACACCCCCCCTCGTCCCCCCGCTGTGTCCAAATTGAGGCTCTTCTGCCCCCCCTGCCCGGAAACCTGTTCCCCCGTTCCGACATCCCTCTGTCCCCCAGGGTGGTGTAACTATGATATTTTTGCTTATTGAAGCCCTCAAATTCTAATAAAAAATTGCAGAAACTTAGATGATTTTTTTTCTATGGCTTATTATCAAAACCCAACCATGGGCCCAAAATTTCAAGACAACATTTTAATTTTTTTAGCTCAATTGATATATATATTTTTTTGATCGGTCTCGATATATTTTAGAACAATTCTTCAGCAAGTAATAACATATGTACGATAACTATATAATTTACTAGTGCTAAATTGATGTCTGTGCCTATAAAAAATTGTTTGCATGTCTATATATGTAATTGTGTGTCCTACCCTCAAGTACACCCACTCATATACACACATGCATGTAAGTGCAAGTGGTTACACTATAAATTTATTTTGTATATCTAAAGCTATCATATCATTTTTTTAGATTATTGGCCATAATATCCAAAATCACTTTTTATTGTACTAAATATTTCAATTTTGAGCACATTTTGACACTAGTAAACTTCAAAGCTTCTTATCACTAAAATTGAAATCAGAAATGTATTACTCTATCTAGTTTAGATTTCCTTGATTTTTCCTGAATGGAACTAGAGGGAGCATATAGTTACAGGTTAGAACAGAAATGTTTTCTAGTCAAGGGCGCCTTACCTCAGAGTGTTCATCCTTAAGAACCTTTCTATCTTGAATTATAATTTTTTATTTGTGTTTTGCCAATTTGTTTTCTAGTTCCCATTTTCAAGAATAGATGAAGTAAATTCTAGTAATGTCCACAGATAACCAAAACCAGTGAGAGGGGTTAAGGCACACATCTTATAGAATATCACCAACAAGGGAGTGTCTAAGACTCTAAAGAATACCATATCCCCTGTGAAAGAGAAAAATGAAAGCTAGATAATATTTTCTTCTTTGAAATCTCTATCTCATTTTGAAATTGGTTGGTATATTTTTTTCATATTGTATTTCTTAAGTCATAATTGTGTATGTTAACTTATCTCTATATTGGAATTGGTATTTCTTAAGTTCATTATTTAATGCCAATTTCTTCTCATATGCTTTTATTATGTGGGATTGCATGTGTCAATAGCTTACTTGATCTTAAAACACCATTTGTACTTGCAGTATTGGGAGGATAGACTATCAAAAGCAAAATCCTTGGGATTAAATGTTATACAAACGTATGTCCACTGGAATCTACATGAGCCAAGACCTGGGAGATGGAATTTTGATGGTATTGCAGATGTTGAATCATTCCTCAAACTGGCACACAAGTTAGGTTTTCTTGTTTTGCTTCGTCCTGGGCCATACACATGTGGAGGTGATAATCTAGTCTCATTAGTTGCAGTTACCTGTTAATATGAATGTACCATAAGAGCCATCGCATAATTGAAGTTCGATAGAGTTTTTGAAATTGAATAGATAATTATTTTTACTATTATTTGTAAGAGATGCATCGTATACTATCTATAGCACTTCTAATGTTCAATATGCTGATAAGAAAGTTGTCATAAAGATTTTCCTATACCAAGTCTTAGAATTGCATCAGGTAATGCAAGTATAAGTATTATCACCTAATAAATATATTAGAACAAGTTATTTATTGTGGGCATTCAAATAAATACCTTACTAAAATCTTAAAATAAGTCAATCTTGAATGCAAATTAAAAATGATTAAATATTTTAAGCTTTCCAATAAATATCTTAGTTTGGCTCTATGATTTTAAATTTACTTTTAAGCAATGCTTCTTTGAGTTTCAAGGATTTGCGAATGCAGGGACAATGTTTTAGGGAACACAAAAATTTGTTTAAATTTTGTGGATGTTGTGGGGATGAAGGATGAATATATATGTGTGTGTGCATGAAAGGATAAAAGTGCTCTCTTTGGGTTGGAGCATTGTGGAGGTAATCTCAACAATAGCCCTATCCTTTGCTATGACTACTAATTGCCATGGTGTATATCAAATTAAATTAATAAAGTGAGTTTTAATATAAGCAAGTATTGAGGAGGCCAGCTCCCTTCATAACATTCTCGAGTCTTACACTGCAGCCTCTAGTCAGAGAATAAATGAGGACAAATCAAATATTTTTTTCCTTAACACAAATAGAGAATTAGAAATTGCTATCTGTAGGATTTTAAATTTTAATATAGGTACCTTCCCATGTAAATATTTGGGGTTTCAACTGGACAAAGGGATAAGATCAACAAAAATGTGGAATGAAGTTTGTAACAACATTGAAAAGAAAGCTGCATCTTGGAAAGGAAAATGGCTTTCTAGTGTTGGAAGGGCTCTAATGATCAAATCAGTACTTTCAGCAATACCTATCTACCAAATGATGTGTTTTAGGCTCCCTGAAGGTATAAAAGAGAAAATTGTGAAAAAGATCAGAGCCTTCTATTGGCAAGGTGCGGAGGAGAAACCAAAGACGGCATTGATTGCATGTGATACTATATGTAAAAGTAAAGAGGATGGTGGACTTAGTATTAAGGATATCTCACTCCAAAACAAAGCCTTAGGTGCCAAACTAGTATGGATTGTCATAAAAAGTCCATAGGCTAAGTGGGTCAGGATCTTAAGATTCAAATATCTAGATGGGCATGATAACCTAAGTATTTGTAGAATTCAATCCCTTCCTAAAGGCTCCAGAATATGGAATTTTATAAAGGAATGTAGAGATATTATTATGAATGGTCTCTCTTGGGATTTCAAAGAAGGGGGAAACGTCCTTTTTTGGGATGACTCTTTGGGAGCATACCCTCCTTTGAGATCTGTATTAACAGATGATAGATCAATAGATCAAGCGATAACTTCAATGGGATCTTACTTAACGGATTATATTGAATTCTCTGATGAAGAACGAAAAGAAGGATGGAAATGGAAATCTTTAGAGCACTTGAATCTCCCTAGGATATTCTTAGACCTCCTTAGAGATACCTTACAAAATAGAACTATTACCCCAAGAAGAGAAGAAGATATAGTTATCTGGGTAAAAGCAAAAAATGGAAAATATAGTGCCAAAGAAGGTTATGATCTTCTTCAAAAGAATTTAACAAGGAGAACTGAAAGACTGTTTACCAAAGACAGGGATGTTCACATGGGCGGCCATGCAAAAGAAAATTCTTACTGCAGATTGGTTTACGAAAGTAGGTTTCAATGGGCCATCAAGATGTGCCCTTTGCGAAAAGGATTATGAGTATGTGGATCACCTATTGGTGGGATGTGATTTCTCAAATAAGTGTTGGAATTGGCTGGTGGAGAAATTAAATTGGCAAACCGCTCTTCAAAATGACATTGTAGGACTCTTAAAGAGTTGGCCAAGGAAGGATAGCAATGATCTATATGCTAAAATCTGGAAGATAGCTCCCTCAATGTTAATATGGGAGTTGTGGAAGGAAAGAAATAGGAGAATTTTCAAAGATTCAAAGCTAGATATAGATCAATTTTTGATTAAGTTAGAAGCTTGCATAGTTGAGGTAGTTAATAGTAGGAATATGCTGGGCAGAAGGGACATGCCTTTCTCACACAATGACAATTACTTACGGAAAAATTGGTATGGATTAAAGATTCCTCCCTTCATAGGTATCAACAGAGAGAAGGTAAAAGATAAAAGGGCTTGTTGTGTATGGCAACCACCAATGGAAGGATGGTTTAAACTCAATTTTGATGGAGCATCCAGGGGTAACCCAAGGGAAGAAGGTGCAAGAAGCTGCATCTTCAAATGGAATGGTAGTAAGATAGCCAGTAAATCAATGTACCTAGGGAAAGAGTCCAATAATAATGCAGAACTTTATGCCCTATTAGAAGGTCTAAGGTTATGCAAAAGGCTTAAAATAGAGAAGATAAAAATTGAAGGAGATTCATCTTTAGTTATAAATGCGGTTAGAAGAGGAGTAATTCCGAATTGGTTCCTTAATGGGTTGGTAGAAAAAATCATGGAGATTTGATCTATTATTCCTTACTATACGATCAATCATATATATAGAGAAGGTAATAAGATAGTGGATCAACTAGCAAACGAAGGGGCATATGGAGTAGATAAGGAAACCCTCTGCTCTAGCACAGATGAAGGGTAGAATTTAGGGACTTAGAATGTAATTTAAGTTCTGGAGAAAATACCTCCCTATGGATATCGGTTAAATCAAGGGAAGAGTAAAGCTAACCATTAAAACCTGATCTATTTGAAGGAATCCCTTAGATTGCAATATCCCTAATTGTATGGTAGTAGTTGGGATATAAATGTATAGATGAATAAAAAGGAAAAAAGGTATTGTGGAAAATTATAAGATATTAATATCAAATTAATCCCCTTTCTGATAATCTTAAGAACCATGTTAAGGAATTCTTTAGACTTTCATCGTATACTTTCTCTAGGCAATTAAGGGGTAAAAACATCTTAATCTTTCATAAAAGTTAGCTTCCCTATATAATATCCACGCTCCTTCCTTGTAATTAAACCCATCAATAGTATAAGAGAGTTCGAGAATTAAATTTATTCCCCCTAGACTTATCTCTCATGATCTGTGAAATAACGATGTCCTCTCTTTTATTATTAAGTTACAACCATGTACTCATAGAGCATCATTCTCATCAACAATTAATTAGGATCGTGTAGGCCTCACAAGTGCTATAATTATACTTTACCTCTTTATAATAAAGAGTTTTGTTAGGATCCGACAGAAGTTATTTCTTAATTTCTTTTAAATCCTGAGAAGCCTTTAAGACATTATTCTCCCCGTACGTCTAAATATGAGGAAATCAAGCATGACATCAAACTTAGATTTCTAGGAATCGTTGCAAAATTTTGTATAGTTTTCCCTTCCTGCTACATTAGAGAATCATCAACTTCTTTGTCTTATAAGGAAGAGTCCTTTTTTGGTAATCAACTTTAATATTATATAAAGATGGCAAGCTCTCCTCATTACCGCCCAAAACTTAGGCATGATGTAAGCATATCGAGTAATTAAGAGTGTCATGATTTGATCCAAATCACATCACCACGGAAGTATTAAAAGAACTTAAGTTAGTAGCTAGAGATCACAAGGAGAATTCTTCAAATTGTAAGGAAAGTAATCAGGGCTTGCACAGTTATTTCCCTGTCTCAACAATGGAGTCGAGAATCGTAACCTTTCCCCTCTAGGACAACAGGCAAATGGCATTTAGGGGAACAATTAAACCGGAAGGTGGAATGGTATCTTGAATTCCTTGTCGGATGCAGCCCGCATAGCGCTGGAAAAAGGTTTAAGTGATTATAATTTTGATAATGAATTCTCAACTCGAGTTGATGGTCATATTGTAGGGCTTTTCATCTCGCTCACTGCCTTTGCCGGTTTTGAGAAGGAAGACATCATCTCTGCAGCTAGAATAATCTTCAAAGAAGATTGTTTGGCCGATTTAGAAAAAGCAGTGCATGGCATAGACGGAGACCTAACCATACCCTTCCCAGAGATATATATGAGGACAGATATGGTAGACCTACCCTCCATCCCCAATTCTCAACGTATGCCTATGTTGGTCTTTAAAGATGAGGATAGCTTTGACGAGCATTGGCCAAAAATGCGAAGGAATCTAGAATTTATGATAAAAACGGTCTTGAAAGAACCTATGGAGATGGGTTGGGTGCTGAATTACTGGAGGGCCGAAGGATTAACATTCCGGAGGAATTCAATGAAGAACTAAACAATGTGCGGATGGTGGCGCCTTCCGTAAAAAAAGAGCTCATGCAATATTCATGACGGTACTGCAAACGAGGACACTGTCATCATCCTAAAACGTAACGGCGAAGAATGGAGTTGCAGCTTTGTCAACAAGGAGTAAATGCGTATCTGATAATTTTTTTTGTTTTGTTTGTTGCTGTGCAGGCCTTTTCATTTTTGTGATGTAATTAAGAAAAATGCTACGTTCCTTGAATATAAAGAACTCCTTAGGATTTAATAGCTTAAAATATCTTTTATTATTGCCTCTGGCTATATAGTGTATTAAACTTGAAACTCTGCATACGTTGATATAAGAAGACTGATATGAACAGGTTTTATCTTTGGTTGTATGGAAAGCTTAGTATAGTTTTGTATGAAATTCTTGGCGTTATGATATGGAATATGCTTGGCTTTCCCTTTTTATGCAATTTTTTCTTTTGGGGACCATAACAAAGAACTTAATTTAAAATGCTTTAGGATATCCCGAGTAATTATGAAATAATAGTAGGAAATAGACAAAAACCCTATAGAAGGAAGTCACACTACAATAGATTAACTAGTTGTCTCTCGGGAATGAAATTAAGAAAGGTGGCATCCCTCCAAAGGTTTCAAGTAGTCTTTACCTGGAAGAAGACCAAGAGTCTGGATCGATTGATATCCCTCTTCTTAGGTCTCCTAGCTTAAGAATATCTACGTACCCTACCTCCTCTTCGTTTCTGTAGGCGCATTTCCCGTTTCCTAGAAGGATTCCCACCAAACAAGAATAAGTCTCTCTAAGATTGACGATATAGAAACCTAAAAGGCGTTTAGTATTCTAATGATCAACCTTCTTTCCCTAGAAGTTCTATAGACAATCTGGTTACACTTAAGTCACGAAGAAGGATATATTGTCCCTATTTAAACAATCAAGAATGGTAACCTTTCTACCAATCCCCCGTTAAAAGGATTTCCCACCTGATATGTCGACCCCAATTAAATAGTGAGCTCTAGACCCCAAATTGCCTTTGAAGGGGAAATAATAGTGAGGAGACTCAAGTCAACAATGCTAAACACGCGTCCGCTAATCCTGCGAGCGGTCTATTGCATACTAGGTATGGAATTCCTTACCAAAGATGATAGGTATAGGGTTAATACGGAGATATCTTCAATGTTTATTGCAATTACAGTTTAGGTGGATCAGGAGAAGGAAGAGATTGGTAAGTTGTGTGCTCGTATTTTCAAGAGAAGAATCCTTGGAAACATGGATAAGGTTATCCAAAACATCACGAAGGACTTAATGATACCGAAACCTAGATTTTATGACATGCCTATGCTGGACGGAAGACCAGTCCCTTCTTTCCCTATATTGGAAACAAATGATGTCTACACGCTAAGTACAAGAACCCCAATCATAAAGAGGAATCTGGATTTCCTTATGAGCTTTATGCACATGAGAACACCTAAGAAAGGAAATTGGTTCTATTTATATTGGCATGAGGATGAGGTAGGGGAAACTGTAGAGACTATTTTAGTGACTCAGAGTCAGAGGATTTAGTGGAAGTATGGCTAGAGGAAGGTGGGAACAGGAAAAAGATAAAGAAAAGGCAAAAATCTCACCAGATCTTGATACCTAGGTGGATACAAGCGATAGTAGAAGTAACAAGGAATAATAAGAAGTCTCTGTCTTGAAACATGTTAGATCTTAGTATGTCCTATTTTAGAAGGGATCTTTGTGTTCAAATTGATAGGATTACAGTAATTTAGTGAAATTTTTAATATTGTAATCCCAGGCAAGTGTAGCACCTTCGTTAACAAATATCAATCAAAATTATTCAGCATGTTTATATTTAATCTTGGCTTTAGTGCAACTTGGGTAAGAGTAAGAATAAACATAAGCACAAAGTTATATTAGAATCCTGATTGCACTCTGAATACGGAAAAAGTTAAATTCCCCTTGATTTATAATCGTCTTCAAGTACTAGGTAGGAAAGCATATAGGGTAGGCTTCTCGGGGGAAAATCAAAGGAGATTTGATTATTCATTACCAGGAAGATTAGCTAGCAGAAGACCCTTAACAACAAAAGAATCATAAGATCCCTCAATACAATACTCTGTGATGTAAGCAAATAAATGAACAATGTAGTTACATATATAAATAAGTTAGCACTACAAACAAATCATAAGCAACAATGTAGGAAGCTACGAATAATCCACACATGATCATGTACGGAGAAATGGACAATGCTTTCTCACTTTTCTTTCATTCTAAACAATTAGCTGTCATTAGTAGATGCTTGTAAAGTTCTTTTTTTTTTTAGAATAATTTCTGTAAACTACGACATAAGCATATGATCCAAGGATACATCCTAATGAGAAAGTGTGATCCTAATTTCACTGGAATTCGATATATCAAGTAGGATATATATATATATATATATATATATATATATATATATATATATATAGATTCATATATTTATGGATATACATTCATAGACATACGGATAAATTTACATATAGATACATAAATGGATGTAAATATGTAGTATATATGGAAGTTTGTTCATATAGATTCATATGGAAGTTCATACATTTGGACAAATTTATGGATATCATAAATAGATGAATAAATATCTGTATATATATATATTTTCCTTTAATCCCATACTTAATAGGAAAATTGAGTTTTTCATAAGGAAAGGGAAACGATTTGATTGATTTACTATTTATAATGTATTCTGGAAAGTTCTAAGCCCTTGTCAGACATCATAAAAGTAACAATAAAATCATGTTAGTCTTGTATTTAGGTTGTTAAGTAGTTATCCCTTTTAAGTAGACGGGTCTATTCACAGAGTTAAGGATAATGAGGGGTTTACTATTCTCTAGATTTTAAACTAAGCTGTTAAGGCCTGTAAGGGAAGATTAAGTTTAACAAAAAGATCAATCTTTCAAATTTTGGAGCAGTAAAGATTGAGTCAATCAGAAATCTCCAATATTAAAGTTTATCTAAGGAAATAAGGAACAAACAGAAGGATCCAAGAGATATTGGGCTGAGAAGATGTCAGCAAACTGTTATAATAAAGAGGGCCTAAAGTCATACAGAAGAATAGGGACTTGGTAATTATCATGAAGCGGGGATGAACTGGACTCCCCCACTATGATCAAATATTAGGACCCTGGAAAACTCATTTTGATTCATGGAAATCTGTAGTAAAGGTCTTAGTTACCATGTTCCAGTTCCCCGTAAGAGCTTGTGATATAAAAGGTGTTTGCCCTATTTCATTTGGCATTTATAAGTAATAAAACACTGTAGCTAAATTTAAGGGCCCGTTTGGGTGTTGGAATACCAAATGCCAGATATAGTCAATTCTGGAAGATGCTGCAATTCTGGAAGATACATATCCTCAAAATGATTTCCAGAATATGTGTTGGACCCGTTTGGTTCACCCGGAAGATGATTGAGAAGATGTATTTTCTGCGTTTGGGTGCCACAATCTGGAATTGGAATATGCACTGAATAAGGATTTATTTTATTGTTTAATTTCTTTGAATATAAACAATTTTTGATTTTTTTAAAATGTAATTATGTTTTTGACATTTTGTAGGAGTTTTTGAATATTTATTTTTATTTTTCTATGAATGTTAATTTTATAATATTTTGAAATAAAATTATGTTTATAAGTTTTTTAAAATTTTAACATTTTGTATAACTTTTTTTAATTTTTTTAATTTTCCTATACAAATTTATAAAATAACAAACTCCAAAATACATAGGTCATCATTATAAACAAGCCATTCATTTTATTAATTATTTTTTTCAAAATGTTGCCAACCCAGCTCAATAGGAGGACCGGTAGGAAAGAGCCGGGTGGAGAAAACCTCCGGTCTAGCCCCAAAAAGAAAACTTAATAAGATTACAAATAAATGGATGAGGCATTCCTCATTACATAATGCAGATATGAAATTACAAGTAAATGAATGAGGCATTCCTCATTTACATAATGCAGATACAATGTTATAAATTTATAGTCTGATGAGTCTTTGATGCTCTCTTATGCCCGAACTCTTGTTTTTGTTTGTGGACACTGCATACATAGAGCATATGACTACTTTGTGCTTTTGTTAGTACCGCAATCCCTGTAATATTTTAATGAAAAAAAAACATATAAATTGTAACCCCTAATGAAGTACATTTAGCTGCTAACTTTTGTATGAGTTTTAAAAAAAAATCTTACTAATTATTAGTACCTTCTATGGCCTCCTTGGATTCTTACTTGAATGATCCACGCTTGTGAGGATCAAAACACGACCAATTAAATGAGTTCATACATGATACATCTTTGTTAACCTCAAAATTTCTCTACAAACCTGGGTTAGAATTCTACAAAGCAATGTCCAGTAAGTGCATTAACCTAGAAAACACTATATACATTAAATCATGTGACTGATAGCAGATTGGGGCTCACCTGAGTCATAAACATGAAGAATTATTGTAAAAAATATTTAAACCATATATATGCGCACTTGAGGCAAAGAGAAGTTATGCCATATCCATATTAAAATAAAAATAAGTTACAATATGAAAATACTAACTGATTAATTCTCGAGCTCATCTCCGCATATGGTCGTAACAAAGATATGCGATTACAATACAGAGAAGGCATCGTAAAAATATAATTTTGGCATTTGCCCTAGCCTGACACGTTTTGCACTCAAATCCTTCATCGCGGATAAGTGGAGATGGGCGGATAGATGCAGATGAGCTGTCATCGACCCAACTAAAGTATCCGCAACCATTATTTCTCTGTGATGCCCAATCTACATTAGTTCTTATAATATAATGAATAGTATTTACATTACAAACATTAAATATATACACATTAGCAACCGTTTTTCTATTTGGGCAGTACCAAAATTGTCGTTCAGGGTTGCTCTGTGTCCGTGAAGTCTTGAACATGCACTGCCCACCACCACATTGACAGTTTGACACATTGACAAGAATCATCGAGCCTATATCAATAATGCACCGCACCATCTTTACTACATTTATTACATAAATATTATAACATATAATCATATGATTATAATAATTATAGATTCACCACTATTGTTCTATTGTAGATTCAAGTACTTAAAAAATGTTTGCAATCAATGGTTTTCAATGACATTCATGAGGTCCCCATATAATCTCATTTACTTTCACTTATGAGACTAAAGCTGAGGTCATCTTTCCAAAGAACTCAATATATGTCATGAGTCATGACCCTTTTAGATAGTTGTATTATTGCTTTGAGTGTTGGTGAGTTTTGTCCCACCATAGTTAAACATAACTCTAGGTATGTTGTATCATATTGAAATGTTTGACCCTATAAAGACCCTTTTTAGAATTGGATTCAATATGAGCCAATGTCCACTTTTTCCTCATGTTCATGCATAGTGATATACCTAAATAAGTGTAAATGGTTCATTCAATTTGTTAACTATTGCTGCACAACATACTATTCCATAAGGCATTGTTCATCAATATATTAGCTGCCTTAGAAGTTTGATTTAAATATCACAAGGTAAAACTAAAACCAAAATATAAACAAAGAGAAAGGAAGTGAGTAATTCATGCTAAATTTTTTAAAATTTTCTTGGAGAGTATTAGTTGATTCCTGAAATTCTAAAGCTCATAATAGTTGGTTATTTTGTTGAAGACTAACAACTGAATATAGTATATACAAGTATTTTGTGCAGGAAACAATTATGCAGGCACTTCGATTGTAGATCATCAAATTTTTTATAAAGCACTAGCTGTTTCTTGAGGACTGATGAGGAGAGTGGTTTAAACGAGTCATTGTACTATGTAAGGGCTATGGGTCCTATATTATGTAATCATTCAGTTTAATTGGTGGTAATCCTCAATTTGAGGTAGACATTTTGAATGTAAGTTGTAAATAGGGGAAGGCCTCTATCCTCTTTGTTTGTAAATAGGGGAATGCCCCTATATATATAAATTTGTAAAAAGGCTAAGCCTTTCTGACACAGGACAGGTAAGGAGGATCCAATTAAGGACAGTCCAAACAAGCAACCAAACACCACAATGCGGAATAACACAACAAGACAATGTCTTCAACTAAATTTTCATTAACATGCCCGGCTGTAAGGCCTTCCGGGTTAGGGCCAAATACAATCAAAGTATTTCTGCAATCTTCTAGCTAGTCTAGCTCTGAAACAAATCAGCAACTGATGAAAACCCTAAGGCAGATCTAAACTTGAGCTCACAAGCCACCAAGCAATCTCCTTGTCTCCAAGCATGCAACCACTAGCTCTGCTGTTACAACTATCAGATAACAATCTGATCTTCAAGATCTCATAGGATCCAGATCTAATCTTCTATCTTCCATCAGACTTATGCTCCCCCTAAACATCTACCCAAACACTCCTTAAATAAATTTCCTCAACCACAAGTCGGCTGGAAGAAATAATTAACTCCTAAGCCAAGTCGGCTTCTACTACAAACAACTATTAAATGCAACAACAGTCAGCTCTCAAATAGCCTTACAAACATTTAATTCTCCATGTCGGCCTCTAGATCTACATAGGAGAATACAACAAAAGCTACCAACAATAAATGCACCAAGTCGGCCATCCAAATCTTCAAGAACTCCAATCGGTAAACCAGAACTACTGAGCACCAGAGAAACAACCGAGCACCAGTGAAACAACTGACCACGGCAAGCATCACTGAGCACCACAGGCATCGCCGAGTACAAGTTTCACTGAGCGCCAGAGGTTTCACTGAGTTCCTTCAGCGACCGAGCTCCTTTCAATAACCGAGACCATCGGTTAAAGCTGCAACCGAGTAACACAAAACCAAAACAACACACCTCCATGCAGATTCACCAAGTACCCTAGAATGCCCCTGCATCACTTTCTATTTATGCACTGGACATATGTCTCGAGCAAGACTGCAGGTTTTCTTCTCCATTCTTTCCTACTAGTGCCCGCACCGAATGGAGATTCATGTACCTTATTTTAAAAAAAAATTAATAAAATAACTTTGGCCTCGACCTTTTTCCGATAAAAAAAAAAAACTAAAATTCTTTCAATAAATAAATTTGAATAATAAGAATCGTCACGTTAATAAAAAACAATATTCTTATTAATTAGATGTAGCTAAACTACATTGTTTGTCTATGACTAAGCCTTGCGAGATATATCAAATTGTTATTTTACAATTATCTAAGGACAATGTAGTCGGCCATTTCATAAAAGTAATAATTGTATCTGCTAAGAGTTTATTTCTTTATGTTTTGTTAGTCATTTGTTAAGCATTGTAATCAATAGTTCCTGACTAGTTGTTAGTTACTAGGTATTGACGGTTGGTTATTTTGTCGAAGACTAACAAGTGAATATAGTATATACAAGTATTTTGTGCAAGAAACAATTATGCAGGCACTTTGATTGTAGATCATCAAATTTTTTATAAAGCATTAGCTGTTTTCTTGAGGACTGATGAGGAGAGTGGTTTAAACGAGTCATTGTATTGTTAGCAATTTAAGTTGTCATTAGTGAAGTTAGATGCAAACACCATTCCCACCGGTATAGGTACACCGGAAGATCACTCATATTACTTTATAGGCACCGGTAGACTATAACAGAGGAGTTGCACTGGTAGACCGAACAAAGTGCATTATACCGGTCTTATATTGCATACAAGGATGGACCGGGTATAAGATTGATACCGGTCAAACAACATGTCTATCCGCACTGGTGAATGCAGAGCTGTTTAAGTTAAAACTGGAATATGCGGAGCATCCATCGTTTAGAACTGAAGTTAGCTTTTTAACAGGAGTAAGTTTTATTTCTACATGGATGTTTCAAGGTAAACTCAAGATCAGAACGCAAAGCTTTTTGTTTTGTTGCATGATTTAATGACAAGTTTACAGCCTGACGGTTCTATGAGTTAAGGGTTTCATTGAGGTGAATTTTTGTATAAATATAGGTCATAGGACGCAAGAAAAGAAGTTGTTGATAGTTGGTGAATATACAGAGTAGAAGAGAGATATCTTTTTGGAGAAGTGCTACAGTCACAGAGGTGAAAGGCAGAAAGATCAACAACCAGGCAGAACTAGGAAAGATCAACAGGTATGATCTAATCAGACAGAGAGTGTCAAGTTAAGATCATTGCTTTTGTATTGTGAAAGCATATTGAAATCCCTCTATCAAAGTGAACCCTAATAGGTTCTTTGTAAAAATCCTTTAACTGGGTAACATCTTTGTTGATGTCGAAAGTCCTCTAACAAGGCGGCTCCTAATAGAGTTAAGGTCTTAACTGATCTTTTACCAAATCCTTTAACCGGGTAGCACTCTTGCAAGTGCTTTGTAAGTTCCTAACATGGTGTCTTTATTACTGCAGTAGTGAAGTTGTGAGCTCTGTCTCACCGTGGTTTTTTCCTTCTAACGGAGGGTTTCCACGTATACATGATGTGTTGATCTGAGTATTTCTATTTATGCTTGTGGATGATTGTTTACATTCTGCTTATCTTGCTAGAATCCTTTTACAATTTTAAATTGCAATAGAAATAGTGTTTACTAATTCACCCCCCCTCTCAGTAACTGGTTAGGAATAATATGTACTACGCAAGGGCTATGGGTCCTGTATTATGTAATCATTCAGTTTAATCAGTGATAATCCTCAATTTGAGGTAGACATTTTGTAATGTCTCGAAGGTGATTTTTGTCCCGGGTCCAGAGGCGATTTCTGTCCGGAGGTGAATTCTGTCTCGGAGGTGAATTCTATCTCGGCGGTGAATTCTATCCGGAGGTAAATTCTGTCCCGGAGGTGAATTCTATTCGGATGTGAGTTCTGTCCTGGCGGTGAATTCTATTTGGAGGTGAATTCTGTCTCGACGGTGAATTCTGTCCGGAGGTAAATTTTGTCTTGGAGGTGAATTCTGTTTGGAGGTGAATTCTGTTCGGAGGTGAATTCTGTCCCGGCAGTGAATTCTCTCCGGAGGTGAATTCTGTCCCGGCGATGAGTTATGTTTGGAGGTAAATTCTGTCCCGGAGGTGAATTCTGTCCTGGCGGTGAATTCTGTCCTGGCGGTAAATTCTGTCTCGGCGGTGAATTCCGTCCAGCGGTGAATTCTGTCTCGGCAGTGAATTCCGTCCAGAGGTGAATTCTGTCCCGGCGGTGAATTCTGTTCGGAGGTGAATTCTGTCCCGGAGGTGTTTCTGTCTCGGAGGTGAATTTCTGTCGGTAACTGGAGTGGCAGGAGTAGCGTACGTAGGCGTGAGTGTTAGTACGGAGTTGAAGACTGTGCGTTGTGGAAGTTGCTTGGGCCGTACAGTTGAGGTGACCGTACGGTATGTTTCCTAGGGCCGTACGGTGGGAAGACCGCACGAGATTGTGTCCTGGGGCCGTACGGAGGTCCGTACGGTGTATCTTGCTTGGGCAGTACGGTGATGATGGGTCCGTACGGTGTTTCAGTAGTCCGTACGGTAGTTGATCCTTACGGTGAAAGGAGTTTGCCTCTGGACGATTACAAAGCCCTTTGTTGCGCAAATGTAGTGTTTCTCCAATAAGATGAATTTGATTGCACAAAGTGAATTCCAAAGATGTATTGCATACATCCGCACAAGAAAAGATAAATCGCCACAAATCACAATTATATTGCAGGAGATCGCTCACAGATAAATAATGATATCACTTCAGATTTACTAGATAGATGGTTGCCAAAATGCCAATGACGCCAGAAGTAATTCAAATTCAACGATAGTATTGCTACAGACACTAGAACAATGAGTGCCAAGTATCCCCAATACCACAAGTTGTATTAATGCCAAAGAAGTATACAAAGATGGTGTTTCAGAGTTGCTAGATTCGAAACAAACAAAGCACAATAGTTTGGCGCACAGTGAAATATCGGAGTGATATTCCCGACGGCAGACTAGGGTGGCTGTGAACTAACGAAACTGCAAATAACCAAATAGGGAGGATCTTTCACCTCTGAAATGGCAGCCAGCAGAATCCCAACAGGAATTCATAAATACAAATAAAATATCAAATCTTAACATATGAAATCCAACCTACACGCCGAGCATAAATACTTGTCGGGAAAACTCCCGAGAGTGCACAAAAGACTCGACGGCGACAACTACACCTACGCCAACAAAAGAAAAATGGGGCCGAGATAAACTAAATCGATCGGGATAAACTAAATCGATCGGGACCCAAATACAATAATTTTATTAAAAATGGGGACATTACACATTTTGAATGTAATGTGTAAATAGGGGAAGGCCTCCTATCCTCTCTGTCTGTAAATAGGGGAGTGCTCCTATATATATAAATTTATAAAAAGGCTAAGCCTTTCTATTGATGAACTGGACATATGTCCCAAGCAAGATTGGAGGTTTTCTTCTCCATTCTTAACTACTAGTGCCCGCACTGAATGGAGATTCATGTACCTTATTTTAAAAAAAAAATAATAAAATAACTCTGACGTCGGCTTTTTACCGATAAAAAAAAAACTAAAATTCTTTCAATAAATAAATTTGAATAATAAGAATCATCATGTTAATAAAAAACAATATTCTTATTAATCAGATGTAGCTAAACTACGTTGTTTGTCTATGACTAAGCCTTGTGAGATATATCAAATTGTTATTTTACAATTATTTGAGGACAATGTGGTCGGCCATTTCATAAAAGTAATAATTGTATTTGCTAAGAGTTTTTTTCTTTATGTTTTGTTAGTCATTTGTTAGCATTGTAATCAGTAGTTCCTGACCAGTTGTCAGTTACTAGGTACTGACAGTTGGTTATTTTGTCGAAGACTAACAAGTGAATATAGTATATACAAGTATTTTGTGCAGGAAACAATTATGCAGGCACTTCGATTGTAGATCATCAAATTTTTTTATAAAGCATTAGCTGTTTCCTGAGGACTGATGAGGAGAGTGGTTTAAACGAGTCATTGTACTACATAAGGACTATGGATCTTGTATTATGTAATCATTTAGTCCAATCAGTAGTAATCCTCAATTTGAGGTAGACATTTTGAATGTAATGTGTAAATAGGGGAAGGCCTCTATCCTCTCTGTCTGTAAATAGGGGAATGCCCCTATATATAAAAATTATTAAAAAGGCTAAGCCTTTCTATTGATGAACTAGACATATGTCCTGGCAAGACTAGAGGTTTTCTTCTCCATTCTTTCCTACTAGTGCCCGCACTGAATGGAGATTCATGTACCTTATTTTTAAAATAAAATTAATAAAATAATTCTGGCCTCAGCCTTTTACCGATAAAAAAAAAACAAACTAAAATTCTTTCAATAAATAAATTTGAATAATAAGAATCATCACGTTAATAAAAAACAATATTCTTATTAATCAGATGTAGCTAAACTACATTGTTTGTCTATGACTAAGCCTTGCGAGATATATCAAATTGTTATTTTACAATTATCTGACGACAATGTAGTCAGGCATTTCATAAAAGTAATAATTGTATCTACTAAGAGTTTATTTCTTTATGTTTTGTTAGTCATTTGTTAAGCATTGTAATCAGTAGTTCCTGACCAGTTGTTAGTTACTAGGTACTGACATTTGGTTATCTTAACTGATATAGGGTATTCTCATAACTCAAAACTACATACGTTTGCAACTCAGATATGTGAGTAAATACAGAAAATGAACAAACTACTTCTCATTAATTCAATTCAAATGTTCAGGAAATGAACAAACTATGTAGCAAATCTGCAAATAGATTGCGCGGAAGCCTTCTAGGCATTACAAACACTCCAAGATCTGACATTGACCGATAAAAATCAGTCATAATAACAAAGAGAAATGCAACTTCTTATTCAAATTTGCAATTTCTTCAAAGTTAAATTTCTTCTTTCCCAACTTCCCAAAAATCTGAAAATGGGAATCCTAAAATGAATGTTGAAACTTGCCTTTTAACCATCATAGTTACCAAAACTTGAGTTTGGTAAAAACCAAAAAGTTACACCCAAACAAGGGAAAGGCATCTTCCCTACTTCGAAATTGCCTTTAAGGCTTTTGGATGCTTTGTCAACCCCACCTCCAAACCTGCCAAGAATATCAGTACACTATGCCATCAACTCCACCCAATAGGACTCTGAAATAGAAACTGCTCAAAAACTCATTTTTGGGTGCCCATTTTTGAATATTTAGCATAAAGGAAATTATCTTGGAGTCAAGGCAAGTATTAACTCCTATTTTCCACACTCAAAACAAAATATTTCAAATTTTAGGAAAAACTTGCAGAATTCAAATATGAATCTCCTATCCACCATGGATGTTCTTGCATTATTGACCAATGATAGTCTACTATTTATTGTATCTTTGGGTCATAGTCGAGGACTTATGTTCGACTGGTAGACTGATACACGAATGTTGTAATTATTGGATATCATTGAATAATAAAGAACAATAATGACATCTTTTGTCTACTGTTGTATATTGCATAATTGTTGTATACTTGTAATTCCATTTACTTTTGTAACTGGTAGAGTTAGGTAGTTAACATTTGATGTTGTTGCATATACAAATCCTAGGAAAAAATAAATCACAGACGAGAAGTATGGCGATGTAATGGGCTGACCCGTGGAAGAACTAGAAGTAACCGAAACTAAAGAGGAATGCACTATAGAAGACCGAACTGACACAAGACTTGGTTCGCTTGTAGGAAGTATCCATAGACTTGTTGGTTCAAAGGAAGGCTCTCTAACAAGAGGTCCCCAAGAACACCATTTAGGATAACCAAACATTGAAAGACAAAGTTGACAATCTTCCTAGAGACTGTTGAGGTTGCTCACATATAAGTTTATTATGCTTTGAGACCTTTGAGAAGAAAAGGATCGCAATCAACATAGACAACAAATACTGCAACAGTAGGTAGAACAAAACCGGAAGGTGGAAGAAGACTTTGTCACTACCAAGAGATGTATCCTTGGTGGTTAGGAAGTCAAAAAATGTTCAATAAGTAGATCTTTTCAGCTTAGAGAACAAAGTGAGCAATGAAGATGATAGAGAAGAATTGCCAAAGAAGAAAAGTAATGACTACTTTTGGAAAGGTCAAGTCCGCTGATAAGAATAAGTCAAACTCATAGTCAGGGGGAGAAGAGTCTCACCATCGGTGAGTAGATGAAGAGTGAGTGGGTGGAACTTGCAAGATGCCTGCCACTCCTGGATGAAGTGTACGAAGACCTTGCCAACCAAACAGACAACCCATGTGTACATTCAGCATTAGAGGAAGAGGAGGAAGAAGGAAACCTTGAGAACAAGTTCGCTGAGATACTTGAGAGTAGCTTACACTGCATAGAACGACTATCCATATCAGAAGAACCAATAAATTGGGAAACTAGGCCGAAGGCTCTGGTGAGGAGTATAGGAACAAAGCGGAAGGTAACTGGAGTGGAAGGGATGCTGAAAGTGGATGTATAGAGGACTTGTAAAAGGTCGCGAGTGCAAGCGAAGGACTGGAACGTCGAGATCAAAACAGTTCAACCACATCATTAGTGCACTAGGAGAAGTGTTAGGCAATTCTCAATTGGCCCACCCGTAGAACACTCATCGAGTTGCGAGGGTTCTGTCATGAGCCATGAATCGGTAAATACAGTGCAAAAATACAATTTTTAATAAATGATGTATTTGTGGCAAAATATACATTTCCTTGTATATATGGTTAAATTCTCAATAATCAAATAATAAATAATAATTAATAAAATTCATAAATAAATAAATAGTAATAAACTCAATATAATTTAGTCTGATTTATTCATATTAATAAAATAATGAATAAATATATTCGTAATATAATATATTAAATATATTCATTATACATAATATATATTCATTCATTAATATAATATTATATACTACTATAGTAAAAGTATGAATTAATAATAATATATTATTAATGTGTTGACTATGAATAAAGAATTAAAAAAAATCTGATAATAAACTTTGCATCGACTATATAGTCGAAGACCAATGCAGAGCCCATGTGTCACTTTTAGACGGCAGCATAAGGATGTCTACAGCAGCGTTACATAAGGATTTAAATGATCTCATGCTCACATCAAGGAGTATATGGAGAGCATATTAATACAGATGGAAGAATCAGTCAGCGTATGGAGTGTACAGTCAGCGCTGATGAGCAATAGAGTTGACAGCAATTAAACAAAGACTATCGTATCTAACAACTCCTTATGCAATAATGATTACTATGGGAGTTAGCAATTATCTTATTATCGCTAAATAGTCTGGTGGGATTGACCACTAAGAGGGAATAATATGAGTGATGACTACATATATATTATGGAGTTACTAATCGTGGAATTAGACATTGTTGTTTAGCACATACCATTCATAATGATCAAGAAGTTTGCGAGTTATTGAGACATTGACAGTTGGAACAAAAAATATGTTAATATCATTTAAATATTAAATAATGGCAGTGATTATTGTAAGAGCCAAACGAATGAAATATGGCTTCAAGTACAGACGTACCTCATCCATTATAACTCTTCATTTGTATATACAAAGACAGTCCCATATCATTTGGGGGGGGGAGGATAGAACAAATGTGGAATAAGAGATTATGGAATAGATGTTGCTCTTCAGGAGGAACAGATGACAAGAGAAATAAATTATATATATGACTGGCAACATCAACAAAACTAATATTGATTAGAAAACAAATATATATTAATATTCGTAAGGGTAATATATATATTTATACATAGAGATTATATGTGAAGTATACATTTAAATAATATATCTGAATGATCTAATATATTTAAGTATAGTAATGATCTAATATTTATATATAAAAGAAGTCAGAGAATATAAATTATATTGAATGTTCTTTATGGGAAGAGAAAAAACAGGGATGACAGTCGGTGAAAGATAAAAGCATTCAGCAAGGAATTCGATTTCGGTATGTCATTAAATATGAATAAAATTCTTTATATATATATATATGTATGAACATTTCTATGTTCATTTATATAGATATTAATATATATATGTATTATATATATAGAATTAAGATATACATACATATATTATGTGAATTCTTAGTTAATGCATTTCTTTTATAGATAAGTCTAAAACTATGATTTTATAATCAACACTAATGTTTGTACATTTATATGTTCACTAAAGATGATGATATGGATACCATATTGAATGAATCTTATATTCATTAGAGATGGATTCCTATATCTGGAGGGGGCTAGAAGAAATTGTTATAGTTTACCTAGTTTCGAGATTGTATAATCTCATGTAGGTAGTATATATACTAATACCACTCATATGCATATGCGTAGGCTTGGAGAACATTTATTGCTTCCAAGAGATTCTTATGGGCAGTGCTCTATGGGAAGACATGTCGATAGCCCGACCGCTTAGAGTGGATCTTATATCCCTCAAGCCGAGAATCGGGAATTCTGTGAAGCTCAACTTAGATGCAGCTCCTAAGAATCAAATTCCCTTACTAACTTAGAATATAGTAAGAGTCATGTAAATATTGTGTAATATTTTCTACTAATGTCGGTTTTGCAGGAAATTACATAAGGAAAATAAAAAGGGACATAACTCTAAGATGACTTGTCCCATACAAACAATGTTCTCTATAAACCATCAATATAATATCAAATCTCTAAGCTTAATAAAGTAACAATGGTCAATATTATTTCTAAAACCAATCAACATAATTATGTCTACAGGATTTAAATAAGCTCACTGGGTAGGGACATTATAGGTTCTTTGGCCTATGTAATTACCACAGGTAGTTCATGATGGGATTTTCACAGCTTGGTGCTCCATTGACCGACCCCACAAAGAAGGGATTTTTCCGTTGGACCGAGGAAGCAAAATAGGCCTTCGACAAGTTGAAGGTGACTATGAGTACATTCCCAGTGTTGGTGTTGCCCGACTTGTCTTGATGCAGGATTGCCATCCCATTGCATTTGAGAGTCGAAAGCTTAAGGGGACCAAGAGATTGTATTTGATCTATGATAAGAAGGTGCTCACCATCATGCACGCATTGGCCAAGTTCAAGCAATATTTGGTTGGAACAAAATTTGTGGATAGGACTGACCACAATAGCATTCGATATTTCTTGGAGCATAAGGATTTGAATGAGATGCAATAGAAGTTTGTGAGTGAGATTCATGCCTATGACTTCAACATTTATTATGTGAAGGGGAAGAAGAATGTGGTTGCTGATGCATTATCTAGGAGACCAACCATTTGTTGGGTGGAGTATTCCAAGAACACCGTTTCTTTCTAGCTGTTGGATAGACACATTCAAGATGATTGGTACAAGGTCGTGCATGACATCATCTAATACAAGGATAGGATTTTCTTGGTCCCAGAATCAAACATAAAGGAGAAGATCTTGAGAGAAATTCATGAGTCACCTCTAGCAAGACATCTCAAATACCTCCAGGCATGTAGATAGATTTGTGAGAGGTTTTAATGGAAAAGAAGGATAATGTATTGCGAAATGTCAAGAAGTGTGCCACATTACAACAGAACAAATGTAAGCTTACTTTTTTGGCAGGGCTTCTTCAGCTATTGCACATTCCAAATTAGAAGTGGGAGAGCATTTCAATGTACTTCATCACTAGACTCCCCAGGGTGTAGGGAAAGGATTGCATTTATGTGGTGGTTGATTGTTTGGCGAAGTATGCTCACTTCTTCACCATACCTACAAAGTTTTGAGTAGTTTAGGTGGTGGAGTTGTTCTTTCGAGAGATGTTTCAGTTGCATGGTCTTCCAAGGAATAGAGTCAACAAGGATAGCTGGTTCCTTAGCGCTTTTTGGATGGAGCTTTTTAGGTTGGTAGGCATTGAGCTGACTTTAAATACTAACCACCCCCAAATAAATGGATAGATTGAGATTGTGAACAAATGGGTGGAAGGCTACTTGAGTGTAATGTCCCCGATTTCATGCCTTTGGGATTAGCTTATTTCAGTGACCCTCGTAAGCTAATCAAGTTACATTATTGTAATCTGATCTTTGCATATCTGATTAATGTTTTTATATCTTTTCCGTGCACTTTCTTGATTTAATCACCAACTCCATTCCGGAATATCATGGCCTAAGTATCAGCAGACGATGGCATACCCCTATGCGTGCAGGAGGAAGTTGACATATCCGTATGTAGGACATTAACCGTATGGTGTACGGGTGTGCAAGAAGTTGTTGACCATATGTGGGAGTTTAACCGCACGAGTGTGTCTAAGGAGCTGTACGGTGAAGATCGAATGGAATGGAGGGTGCCGAGTTGATTGGCTGTATGGAGCTAATACCGTATGAAGGTGTGCATGTAAGTGGTACCGTATGGTGGAATTAAGAAACTGTATGATCATTGGCATCACCCTACGGGCAAGAGGTGGGTTTGCAAAACTAACGCTATACTATTTTAATTGATTGTACGGGCGTGAGGAGTTGGTCATATGAAAAAATGCACAAAAGGGGACCGTATAGGCGTGAGGAGTTGGCCGTACGAACAAGTGCACAAAAGGGGGCCGTACAGGGAGTATTGCCAGACATCACAGGGGCCGTACAGGGTGTTGCTAACTGCCCTTGGAACATTACGGTGGTATCAGAGCTGGTGATTTTGCCAGGCTGACGGGTAGTGGATGCAGGTATACACCTGAAGGAGGTACCGTTCTACAAATATAATGGGGGAACCATGGGATCATACTTCTGAGATCACGACACTATTAAGGGAACTACCTAGAAGCCAAGCTCAGCGCAACGAAGCCATGGTTAGAGGGGAACAATGACATCTCATGGAGGAGACATTGCGATGATTGGCAGAAGGTAGAACAAATATAGATCCTAATGGACATGACGAAAATTCGGTCATTGGAAACACAACGCTCACATTCTCGACCGATGATGCCGACATTTCCCCAAAAAATAGAAGCACCTCGTGGAGATCAAGAGCCCACTTTCTAGGAGATGCAAGAGCAGCTGAGACAAGATTGGAGGGATGCGGATCTTGAGGGAGATAAATCCTTCAAGGATTATGTAGATCTTCAAATGAAATATTCGGGTGGCAGGAGTCGTGGATATGACAACGATGACATCAAATAGAAGATTGGCAAGATAAATCTATCATCCTTTGATCGGTCCGGGACAACATCAGCACAAGCATGGGTAGACAAAACAGAGACCTACTTCCAGCTCAACCCAATGTTGGAGGATGAGGCAATCAAATTTGTACCACCTCATCAGGAAGGAATCACTCACCAATGGTGGCACCATGGGATGGTCACCCTTGGTCACGATCGAGTAACCTCATATGCCGATTTCATGGAGAGACTTATAGATCGTTTTGACAAGAAGGATCTAGACATAACTTTAAAGAGTTGGCTCAACTAAAGCAGTCGGGACCAGTGGACAATTACATCACAAAATTTCAAAAGCTGTTTGTGTTGGTTACAGACATATTAGAGAGGAGACTGGTTGTGTTGTTCATGGACGGGTTGATGGAACCCTTGAAAGGTTGGGTCAAAGGGTTCAACCTTGGCATGCTCACCCAAGCGATTAAGAAAGTGCATGACATGGCTACCTCATCTTCTTCTACCAAGAGTTACATGCATTCCAAACCACCCGTCGCACTGAAGGATAAAGATCGAAAATCATATCCCAAGAAACATTGGATGAGGCAACGAAGCAAGAACTAAGGAGGAGAAAGCTTTGTTACACATGTAAGGATCCGTGGGAACTCAGTCAACGATGCTTAGGCAAAGGAAAGATCCATTACATTGAAGTGGTGTCTGACGGCAAGGAGGAAAATGAAGACTCTGAGCCAGAAGAAAAAGAGGAAGCTAAAGGAGAAAAATCATGCGGAGAAAATTGCCTCATTAGTACGGAGAGGGGCCATCGTTGCAGCACTGGCTAGCACTCCAAGGTGCAGTGTGTTTCGGGTTTGTGTTACGCTCCAGGGATAGTGCGTCCTAGTCATGCTGGACAATGGGGCCGCTCTTAAGTTCATCAACTCATCACTTCTCACTAGGAGGGGTTTGTGTACGGAGGAGCATGAGGAGTTTGAAGTCAAGGTAGCGGGAGGAAATCTACTATCATGTACTCATCTAGTTCCACAACTGAGTATTACCATGGGAAACTACACAGTAACGTATGACTTAGATCTTGATGATACGGATGTCATCTTGGGCATTCAATGGATGGAGACCCTCAATAAGTAGACACAAAGTTTCAAACGGATGGAATTCTCATTCGAAGTGGATTTCAAGGTGGTAGTGAGAGGAATATCGAATGGTGGTCTGAGGGAGATTTCGGCAAACGGATGGAAGCAATCTTTAGACACGATGATGTCGTCTGGAGCATGATGTTTGGTTTCAACCAAACCGTTAAGTGGGCCACAAATCTACTATCATGATTTGGAGCTTCAGGCAGTGTTGGATAGGCACAGTTTGGACTTCAATGATATTCCACCTAGTATACCCTTGCATCGAGGCTTTGAGCACACCATCGAGTTGGGGGAAGGAGCCAAGCCTGTTATCACCATGACTTATCACCATCCTAAGAAGTTCAAAGAAGAGATAGAGAATACAATCCATGAACTCCTTGACAAAGGATGGATTAGGCCCAACTCTAGTCCCTTTGCATCCTCAGTAGTATTGGTAAAGAAGAAGGATGGGTCCTGTTGATGCGTGTTTTATGACTCACCAAACAGTAGAACAGACCGAAATATCTTATCCTCTCTTGAACAAAGTACCGCGTATGCTAAGATTGCAGGGAGATCTTACGGTAACTCCAAGGTTCCTCGACACGTGGATAAGCTCGATGGTGAATGTGATTTGTTGATGATCACAAGGGGCCTTATGTTTTCAATTCTTGGAAAGGTTTTATGTCATGATGAATGTAGGTGCTATCAAAAGATTTGCAATGACGTACTATTTTTGGATTTTACTTGATATGTGGAAATAAAAGGTGTTTAGGTTTAGAGATTTCTAATCTACTCCTAAGGGTTGCGATAGCAAAGAAAGTACTCTGATGGACAAGTTCCTCAATTACCAAGACTTGCTTCGCTAAGTCAAGCTACAACTACATGTGGATTGGTGCAATCTTCAAAGGTTTGTACGAATGATAGAATTTAGGCACATACCGATAGGGGGTTCAGGCTAACTTTACACGACGATTTAGAATCACTAAAATGTCAAATGTATTAACGAAAGGAACTCATCCAAACACCATCATATTCTCTAATACAATCACAACACTTCATCTATTTAAACTTAATCCAATTGAGGGAATTATGAAACCAAGCAAGCATCAAGACACATCAAATCATCACCACACTTCAATGAAAATTTTATTGTCTCAATAGCTCATAGGAAACAATCTCAAAATTCGCTCTCTTTTCTAATGAGAAGAAGAGGCCTTTATATAGGTCCTCGAGAACAACGAATGGCCCAGATTGAAACAATGACGGATGGCCCAGATTTTGCCACATCAACCCTAATCAGGGTTAGGGAATGGGAAAGAGATTCTAAATTAATGCGAGGACACCACTACCGTAGTGGGTAATAAATGCCCACTACACATGCATGCTCAAGAAGAGAGTGGTGTGTCATAAATAGCCACTAGATCTATATCCTCTATGCATTAAATGCATCTATCTTTGACCTCTGTGTTTGAATTCCTGGAATCTACCCAATATTGCCTCAAACTCATCAATGTTGACACTCAGCGCTGATTCCTGCTTGAATTCCAGTGCCACAACTGCTCGTTTTGAATTCTTCAAGCTGTCCTATTCCGGTAATAGATCCTGAGCTGTGTGCATGTTGTTTGAGAAGGCGGAGAGGTTCTCAAAATCATCCTTCATGAAATAGTTAAGTCTGAAGAACTCCAATTTTCGTTTCATGTTGTCCGTCGTTATCTCTTCTTCGACCAACCTTTATAACCACAGTGAGGCAATGGTATTTGAGACCTCCTGTTGGATATTCTCAGCTATCCCCTTCAATCGAGCCGACTCCCTAGTGAAATGTTCAAACATTTCCTTCGCCATGAGAACTACACCATACCATCGAGGGAAATCATACACTCCTTCCCCGATGACCTCGCCATCAACCAAGACTTTCCTAGGGGTTTCCATTAGCTCCTGCAAGTCAGAGATCACCTCATCTTGATAAATATGCTCATCCTCCCAATTCTCCTCCTTGGAACGAATTCAGGAAAGGATGGCCAGTGCCTTATCATGAATCTAAACTAATTGCTCAGCATGGTTGTAGGCGTCATTCTTGATCCCCTTAATCCAGGCTTTTGCACCTTGCACAACTCACCTAATCCTGTGGATGGCCTCAACCAATTTGGTTGGAATAGCTGGTAGGGGATCAAAAGATGGATTTTCTTCTCGAACTGTGTGAGGCAAGCTGTCGATGTATGCACATAACGCCATGATCTCTCCCTTCTGCCTCAGATATTTTTCTTCCAACTTCCTCATCTTATCCTTGACAGCTTGTGTTGAATCATTGAATTCCTCCATGACCTGTGGTCGAGAGGCCTGAACAAGATCAATTTCTGTCACGTGATACTCTTCAGGAGCAATTTGATCCTTGGTCTTGTCGACTGTCGAAGTTTCTATTTGCAGAATTTTGGATCCTGATTTGCCTCTCACGACCTTGGTGAACTTCTTGGCTTTTCCCTTTTCTCCTCTGTTGTGACATCTTGTTCCCTACTCCTTCCTGGCACAGACCTCTCATTGGCTTTAATGCTCAATCTATCCTATACCGACCTAGTCATGCATTGTTCTCTTTGCTGTGTTCTTCTTTCGCTTGCTTCTTCTTCATGCCTAACAAATGCTCCTATCTCCTGCACGCTGGGAGTCCAACTAGGTAAGATGGCGCATTCTCAAACATTAATCTCTTCTGTTGTGGTTCTTGAACATGAAGATCCAATCTCCTCTTCGTGTGTGTTTCTTTAGCTGCACCTTTCTCTTTCCTGTGCTTTGCACTTCCTAACGGGATGTTTCTTTCTTCTATCTTTCCTCCTGATGGCTGCCTTGGTCTCTCATCTCGCAGTTGTGGATGACCTAACAACTTGTATGTCTAATCCTCTTTGGGTACAGTCATCCTGTCGAACTGTCGTTCTACCAACCACTTCGTGAAGTCCATGATTGGTTTTGTCAGTGCATCAAGATCTACAATCTCCTTTCTCTGCCAGTTGTAAGGATGAATGACCCTTTCCTTATCTGGGTTATACCCCCTCTGGAGCACATTTGGATCTTCTTCCATCTGATCAAGAATGTGGACAATCTTGCATGCACAAATTAGGTCTAATGGCAATCGGGAGCACATCCTCTTCCTAATTTCATTCTCATCAACCACATTTGCCCATAAGTCCTCAAGGTGCGCTCTGTGTTGATGCCTCATCCCTGCCACTACTCTAATCGTATTGTATGGATGAAAATCTGGTCGTCCTGGATAGAGCGGTAGACAGAAGAAGTTTAGCTCATCAGATGACCTTTCAGCTGCTAGTAGACAAGGGCACACTTCAATCGCATCACTTCCAATGGAAAGTGGGAATTCCAGTCCTAGTTTCTTCTTCTTCTTCTTCTTCAGGACTTTGTCATAAGCGGTCAACTGTCGGGTGACTTCCAACAAGATCATTTTATCAGTAAGGTATCACGGAAGCTTGTACTGCTGATCAAAAAATTGCTGCAATCTGATATATGAGGTGGGAAACTGAATGAACCATGCTTCGTACTCTTCCACCGACTTCATTGCCTCAGCAAACAGTCTCATATGGAATCCCCTCTGCAAGGTCCTCACAATGCGCATTGCAAATGCATCATTAACTCGAGTGTAATCATCTATGGCCTGTAGATGCAGCTACAAATAATAGTCATGCACCCTTAATCATGGATGTCCACTTCTGAGGGCTCCCTTGTACCTTAGTCCTTCATACCTCGTGTTTTGTGCCAACATATATATTACGTATGAGCTCATGAAGAACTTCTTAGTATGCTCCAAATTCCTTAGCTGCTCATCGAGATTGTTGCTAATCAACCCGGCCCAATTGATGTGATTGAACTCTTCCACCACCTATTGAACGAAATACCACGTCTATGTCTCGAACAGGTAGGAGTGGGGTAAGCCAAATATTCTGCTGAGCATCATTATCAAATCACTATACTTCCGGTGGAAATCCAGCCATACAAGTTCCTTAGGCAGATTGGAGTATTGGGATTTGTTCCTCATCCATTTGCTGTTAATGATCTCCTCGCTATATTGAACCCTAGCTGTGTAAACTCTGTGTGCTCGCTCCTTTGTCTTTGAGACCAACCTTTGAGATGAAGGGATCCCAAATGCTTCAGTAATGGCTGGCGGGGAGAGCTTTGCAATGATATTGCCATCTGAGTCCTTAATCGTTCTATCACTGGATTGGTAATGCTTTGCACATTCCACGATCAACTCAGCATGCTAAAAGGTGGGAGGGCATCCGACCGCAACTACAATTCCGCTGTTCACGATCGGGGCAGCTAGGTGTGTTGGGTGATGATCCTTGTAGCCAAACATCCTTCTTCGGAAGTCGCCCAAATTGAGGCATCCGAGGTTTGTGTCCTTCACTTCAATCCACTTTGAGACAATTTTGGACTTTGGGTAGAATTCCCTTTGTTTGTTCTTTATCGACTATTTCCTGCTTACGCTTGTCCCTCTAGGCTCTGCCATCTGCAAAACATAAAATAAACTTATAAGAGTACGAAAGAAAGTGAGAAAAGCAAAAAAAACAAAACATTTCTTCCCAAAATTTAGAAATATGCCAGAATCTCTCCATCTTGCTCAACATTGAATTTTCTCTCTTATGGAAATTCGTGCCTCTTATCGACTTACTGAAGAAAATCTGAAAATTTTACCTCCCTTAAATTCCCTCAGGCTCTCCAAGAAATAATCCTTTACCTAGAAACTTCACGCTTTTCAAAAAAAAAAAATTCTCTCTTAAGAATACGATTGAGTTTGTTCTTCTTGATTTGTGCGAGAATGAAATAGGAGGGGCCTTCTCTTATAGAGTTGCAAAACCTGAAAAGATGCTTTAAAGAGTGCAGGCTAATTTAAGAAATTGCTTTACTTGTTTCCCAAGATTCCAATTTTTAAGGGATTCCCTGCCACTTGTCACAAGTTTTCTTCTTGCTTTTTTAGAACTAGTCAATTTGAGTGCTTTGTCTTTATGAAGGAGTTTTATCCATTTGATTTTCCAATTTTAAGTTTTTTTGATTTTTTTGATTTTTTGAAGTGAAATAATTAAATATTAATAAAATCAATATTTAATCAATTTTAAATTTAAAACTTAAAATAAAAAATCACTTAAAGCAATTTTCAACTTCTTGTGAACTTTGCATCTTTTATTGCTTTTTTATGTTATTATCGATTTTTCCTTTTTTGTTTTCATTAAATATTAATAAAAATCAATATTTAATTAACTCTTAGATTTGAATCCAAAATTGATTTAATCCAAGTTTTATTTCCAATTTTTGATTTTTTGATTCTTGAAAATTAATTAATAAAATATTAATAAAAATCAATATTTAATCAATTTTAAATTTAAATCTTAAAATCAAGACTATTATTTCAAATTTGAAAATTGACTTGTGCTCCGAATCTATTTATTTTTGCAAATTTAACAATTAAATATTTAATATTTAGTTAATTTTTCAATTTAGCACCAAAATTTGAGTTGATTTTCAATTTCGACTTGGATTTTATCTCCTTCATCTTTTATTACAATTTTTAAAACCCACTGAAGAAATAATTTTACTACCTTGATCATTACAATATCCTCCAACGTTTTCTCACGATAGCACTTTGAAAGCATGAACTCTTCTTCCAAACCTTGGGATATCTTTACTTCTCACAACGGACATGATTTAATTTCCCAAAAAAAATCTCTTAACCTCGTGAAATTTCATTATGTGTTTGCCGCCACTTGGACATCTCCGAATTTTCTCATGAGTATCCTTACTTCGTGTTGGGGTGCGTTTAGGAATCCACGATGGATTCTTTATTTGAAAAATTCCTTCTAACCACCTTAGTATGTGGTGGAGCACAATTTCAGAGGAGTCACGGATATTTGTCTTTTGGAATAATTCCTTAACATGCTTGAAAACGTGCCCGTGAAGACCTCTAGGCAGAATTTTGGGAGGTTAGCGGACTTTGTCCTGAACAATCATTTTGTGACCTTTTGAAACTTGTGCTTGGAGGAAGGTACATGCGGGATTTTGGCTTGGTCGCGGATTTTACTTTGCTTTGACTTTCCATGGCGAACGTTGAACCGCGCTCCACATATCCTAGGTATCCACCGTGGGTTCATTTCATTTAAATGGCGATGGGATTCCTTTATGTTTTAACTTCTATACTCTTGAATTTTCCTCCTCTCTATCATTTTTAGCATGTATGGCACCAGAGGGAAAAATTTCTTCAACTTGAATGTCATTGCCACCATCTCGCCATACATCGTCGACTTGGATTTCAATATTGCATGAGAGCACTTTGAGGTTTTTTAGGCATGTTTATTATCGCCATTGAACTGTGCTTGAACGCATGTTTCCATCCACGATGGACTATTATCCCATAACGTTCTTGCAATGAACCATTTCAATGCTTTGGGATAATTGTCGAAGCTTCAAATGTATGCACGAAGTTCATACTGGCTATGGCAACTCATCTAATCAAATTCTTTTTGGAATCTATCGTGGATTCCCATGTGAGTGGATCTCCGTATTCAAACCCCATTCCTTGTTTGCAAAAATTTCATGATCAAGGACCATGTTGGATGCCGAGATCGCCCCATATCATGTCTAGAAAGGATACGCTAGGCTCCTCTATCTGAGATAATTCCCTTTTAATACTTCACGACAACTCTTATTTTGTGCAACTATGAGAAATCCCCAAATGTGGATAGATGACACCATGAAGGGTAATAATGAGACCATAAAGCTCCTTATTTCCTTTGAACATCTTCTGTGACATATTTGGTATATTTTCAAGACCGGTGGGTTTGAGTACCAGTTTGTGGCTCGCGAGGTGTTGATTAATTCATTCTTAAGCATCTTCCCATATTCCCCGGTGACATGAAATATCTCCATAATGGGAGATTTCAAATAGTTGTGGGAAACGCCGCCTTCAATGGAAGCTTCATCTCCCTGTCTTTGCACCGGTGGTCAATTTACAATTCCTTGACTATGAGAAGTCCCGCTTGGAATATTTGGGCACCTACTTTGCATTGATTCTTTGACCAGGTACGTATTAGAGTTTCTGATAACAACCCATGTGCACTTTTGGATTTTGAATACTTCCATGCCTTTTGAAGATACCTTCAAACTCTACATATTTCTAAGCCTTTTACCCCCGATTGCTTTTGTGCCCCCTTCAGCGATTACAAACCTTACTAGCTCACTTTAAGACCCCCTTCAGTGATTACGAACCTTACTAGTTCACTTTAAGCGCATTTGAAATTGATACTTCATTTTGCAATCACAAACCAAGAGGAAAATTAAAAAAAGAACTCTTGATCAACAAGGAGAACAAACCCAACTCTGGACCTGGACATAACGAAAGGAACTCCAAGAGACTGGAGCAAGAGCTATTTAGACAACACACAACAAAAGGGCCAAGCGAACGAAAAGGTAAGGGGTCCCATCATAGATGGGAAAGGTTTGATTAGGTCACAACAAGTCCCTTAGGATGTGTGTTGACTACCGTACGTTGAACAAGAAGACTATCAAGAAATGATATTCCATTTCCAGGATCGATAAGTTGTTGGACGAACTACATGGAGCGGTCTACTTCTCCAAAATTGACCTTTGCTTCGGCTACCACCAAATCCGTATGAGGGATCAAGATGTTGAGAAGACAACCTTTTGTTACCACTATGGGCTCTACGAGTTGTTGGTCACATCGTTTGTGTTGACCAATGCTCCGGCCACCTAGTCTTGCATGAACCACATCTTCAACAAACAGTTGCGCAAGTTTTGGCTGGTGTTCTTCGATGACATACTCATTTACAGCAAGACGTGAGAGGAACATTTGAGACATTTGGACGAAGTATTAGGAATCATGGAGTCGCACTGGTTGTTTGCAAAGAGGTCCAAATGTGAGTTTTGGATGATTGAGATCTTTTACTTGGGTCATGTCATCAATGCTTGAGGGGTTCAGGTGCTCCAAGAGAAGATTTAGACAATTTTTGATTGGTCCCCATCCAAGACACTCTCAAAGCTATGTGGATTTTTCAAACTGTGTAGTTATTACAAAAGATTTGTAAAAGGATTTTCATAGCTTGGAGCACGACTGACAGATCTGACGAAGAGGGGAGCTTTCCATTCGGATGAGCAGGCACAATAGACCTTCGACAAATTGAAGGAAGTCATGAGTACATGTTCGGTTTTGGCACTACTAGACTTCACGACCCTTTGTCTTGGAGTGTGATGCGTCGGGAGAAGGCATTGGAGCAGTATTAATGCAGGACCACCACCCCATTGCGTTTGTGAGTCGGAAACTCTCGGTGTAGAATGATTGTACTCCATCTATGACAAGGAGATGCTCGCCATTATGCACGCGCTGGCCAAGGTTTGGCAGTACCTCATTGAAACAAAATTTGTTGTGCAGATAAATCACAACAATCTGAGATATTTTCTAGTGTAGGACTAGAATGAGCAACAAGAAAAGTGGGTGAGAAAAATCCAAGCCTATGATTTTGAGATTGAGTACGTGAAGGGGAAGGATAATGTGGTGGTGGATGCTCTGTCAAGAAGACTTGTCGTATGTTCACCGTCACCAATCTCGATAGATTGGAAGGCACATTTACTGGTTGAGTACTCCAAGAATTCATTTGTGTGCCAATTGATGGATGACGAAATATAAGATGACAGAGACAAGGTGGTTGAGGATGTCATTTACTACAAGGATCGAATCTATTTGGTACCCGAGTCAAAGATGAAGGAGAATATTTTGAGGGAAGTTCATGACTTGCCTCTTGCACGACACTGTGGGTACCTCAAGACATATAGGCAAATTCGGGAAAGGTTCACTTGGAAGGGCCTCAAGAATGAAGTACTCCAGTACGTGCGGGAAGGTTCTACTTGCCAACAGAATAAATCCAAGCATAACTTGCCTGTCGGGTTACTTCATGTCACGAGCCATAATCAATGTATGTAGATATATATTATTTTCTAATGTGTATGTATAATTGATGCAAATGTCATCTTAAATAGGTGCCATCAATATTAATCGATATACAATTAATATAATTGTTAGCAATAACGATATAATGTATTATTAGGCTAATTAAATAAATCATTCAATAATCTATATGTATTTAAATAATGATAATTATTTAATAATAAATTAATAGTTAAATGTGTCTCAGATATTGTCTCCTATTAATATTAAGTGTATTAATAAATGATTAGATTCCCTATATTAATTATTTATATAGTTTCCTAATTAATAAATAATTAATATTAAAGTTTCCTACATTGTAAATAAGGGGAAAGTTATAATTTACAAATATCACTGATGAAGAATTATAATTAATACTAATACCACCAATAAAGAGTTTTATAATAATTAAATGCAAATTAATACTAACACTATAATCCAACTGACGTGATTGGTCATCTTTATATATATTGAGTGGGCTAAGACATTATATCACGGGGGGAAAAGGAAGAAACATTAAGATATAATATGGAAAACTTGGGAGAAAATAATATAGGAGAAAATGAAGGAGAAAATGGAGGAGAAAAGATAGGAGGAAATATAGGAGGAACTCAAGAGAGGAAAAAAGTATAAAAGGAAAGTAAGAAAATATTAAGACCTTACATTGGGACCACCGAAGGAAAATATAAAAATAAAGTATACACTATTACTTGCAGGATCAAACCAACATTAACAAAAGTAATGAACTTATTTCATTCATTACGTAGGAACAAGAAGGTGTTAGGGAATAGAAAACCAACAGAAAAAAATAAAGGTATGTCCTCTTAGTAAGATGAAATATATGGGATTTAGTTCCATTTCATTTATATATTAAATTAAATATATGTCAAAGCTTTAGTTATTTTGAACTATATTTTAGTATTAAAAGAATTAGGAAATAGAAGAATTAATTAAGGAATATAATGGATACTCTTCAAAAGGAAGAGAAGATGGAATAAGACCGCAAATATGGAAAGTATTCTAATTATATTTACATTCTATCAAGACTAGAGGTCGTATATATTCTAATTTATTTAATATATATAGGAATTATATCAATTGTATTATACAAGATCTCTTTTACTATTTGGCTTAAGTAGAGAACGTTGTAATGTTACCAAGGAGGGGCTTGTCTAAATCCAAGCAATGGCTATCTGTCCCAAGATAGGGTAGGGGTCAGCGTCCTAGAAGCCTTGAGGGCAAGTCCCAAGATAGGATATGGGCTTGGACCTGTAAACTTTGAGGGAACCCATTGTAGTTGGTCTCTAGGCACCTTGGATAACGTCTACGCTTCCCTTCATGGAGTTAAAATAGTAATGAGGTTGGATATGAGTGTTAAAGATAGCTAAATCTAATGAGATAAATGACTAATCCTACCATGGGCATTACAATCCAAACCCTAATTGAGAAATTTAGGATAAATTAAGAAAGGTCCCAACATGGGACATTACACTTCAGCCCCTACTAATTTTTGATTAGGAATGGGAAAGCATTTTGATGGATTTCATCACTGGACTTCCCTGAGCGCAAGGGAAGGATTGCATTTATGTCATGGTGGAGGTCAGCGTCCTAGAAGCCTTGAGGGAAAGTCCCAAGATAGGATATGGGCTTGGACCTGTAAACTTTGAGGGAACCCATTATAGTTGGTCTCTAGTTACCTTGGATAATGTCTACTCTTCCCTTCATGGAGTTAAAATAGTAATGAGGTTGGATATGAGTGTTAAAGATAGCTAAATCTAAGGAGATAAATGACTAATCCTATCATGGGCATTACAATCCAAACCCTAATTGAGAAATTTAGGATAAATTAAGAAAGGTCCCAACATGGGACATTACACTTCAGCCCCTACTAATTTTTGATCAGGAATGGGAAAGCATTTTGATGGATTTCATCACTGGACTTCCCTGAGCGCAAGGGAAGGATTGCATTTATGTCGATGACAGGGATAGCCGTTTCCTCAGTACTTTTTGGATAGAACTATTTTGTTTGGCAGGAACGAAATTGTTGCCAAGTATGAGCTACCACCCATAGATGGATGGTTAGATGAAGATTGTGAACAAATGGTTGGAAGGCTGCCTCAGGAACTACGTTTTAGCACAATAGAAGGCGTGAGTCCGTTGGTTGCATTTAGGAGAGCATTGTTACAACACTACCTATCACATGTCAATAGGTATGTTACCCTTCAAGGCACTTTATGGCTATGAGCCTTCCTCATTTGTGGATCTGGCTTTATCGGACAGTTGTGCACCGAGAGCCAAGGATTGGCTACAGGAAAGTTTGGATATCCTGAGGTCTCTCAAGGACAACATCTAGAGGGCTTAGAATCAGCGGAAGATGTATGCAGATCGACATAGGGTAGAGAAGAGTTTTGAGTTAGGAGATTTGGTTTACTTTTGGCTACAATCGTACACAATCCTCCGTGAAGAAAAGATGTGTTGAAAAGTTGAAGCCATGCTTCTATGGACCCTACATAATGGTTTGGAGGGTGGGTAAAGTTGCCTACGAGTTGGAACTTCGAGAGGGAAGTCAGATTCACAATGTTATTCATGTTTCATGCCTTAAGGAGGCAGTCGGTTAGCGTGTCAAGGTGTTTGATGATCTTCCACCCATTGACGAAGAAGGAAAACTGATTTTGGAGCTTGCAGAGATCATCAACGTCTGGGAGAGAAAGCTGAGGTTGCACACCATCAAGGAGTACCTAGTTTGATGGAAGGACCTACCGTTGGAAGATGCCACATGGGAAAATTGGAATGTCCTTAGATAATTAAATAGTTAATTAAAATTAATTGTACGACCTCAAAACTTAATAATAATATCTTTCAGGCCCTTTTTATTAATTAGTTAATCATTAATATTTTGGTTGTGTTGGCTTGTTTGTACCCCTTCGGGAAACTTCCCAGAGCCCATTTATAAGGCTGTGTTTACCGTAGTTTTAGGTATGGTGAATTTGATGTTTGATTTGTAATTGCGAATTCCAGTTGGAGTTCAAGTCTGTTGCAGTTTTGGAGGTGCAAGTGAAAAACCGAAAAATGCTGAGAGGGGGAGGGGGTGAATAAGTATTCTAAAAAACTTAAGCAGATAAACAAATCTAAGAATGCACACTCATAGGAAAGAGACGACACATAAATTTTCTCACGTGGAAAATCCAAGATGGGTAAAAACCATAGCTTCACTAATCAAATGGGCTACAACCCTTTACACTAAGAGCTACAACTCTTGACATACACTCAGCTGAACATTGTCCAACTTGTCTCAACAAGGCTACAACCTTCCCCTTAAAGTAGAAATGAGAAATACACAAAAAGTAGATTCTTGTCTTCACTGAAGCATAAAGACGCTCATAAGATTTTACAGATTTCCTTAATTCAAACTTGTATCAAGAAACTGACTTTGAAGACATTAGTCCTTCATAGGCAACCAAAACTTTGAACTGAGTCTAACACTTGTTCTTGGTTTTCATACTGCTGCTGAAGATGATCATTTTGCTATGTGTTATACTGACTGTAGCAAGCTCTTATCAGAACTTTCAGTGTGAGTTGGTAAAAATTTCTTATCGTCATAGTCTCAGTCGGACTTTTAATACGCTGGGTTTTCCTTACTTCATAATTCTTCCAATTCCATCTTAAGTGCCACAACACTCCATCATTTCAACATTCCACACACACAACACTGTGTTCCTTAAAAGAAGACTGCACACCCCCCAAAAAACACTATACACAATCACCACCCTTCTCATATATTCTTCATTTTCTCTTTTAATTGGCTCCGCATGAATTAATAGGCCTCCACCTCGTTTTCCGACTGCTCTCACACCTCTAACTTAATCACTGCTTCATTGTGTATATATCCTCCATTGTTTAAAGAAAAAACTTATTGACACTTCGTACACACAGATTTGAGGAGTCGATCATCATTTTTTGTATGCGTTATATCTATGTATATATGCTACGGAACGCGACAGTCTTCACATTATTAAAAAAACATCCACAGTGATGAAGAACGATACACCTGCATCTATTTGTTTTTGTCGCACTTGATGTCCAACTAACTATTTCACTCCCCGCAATTCCCTCGCGCGTCTACTAGTTGGGATTCTTTTTCAAAAATACCCATGCTACCCTCAGTAAAAAGCTGTAACGCATAAAACATGAGTTTACATCATTTTATTAAAACACGCACACTGCTCTTGAATGGTGTCGACTACCATTAGTTTGTGAATTCGTTTCTTTTGCTTCACAGGCGAAAAAAGATATTAAAAAACGTATGTCATTTTTTATCTACCTTTGTCTTCTAAAAACGTGTCACAATAATTCACTTATGTGATTGGAGACTGCGATACTGCTCCTTTTGACGTTACCTTGCCTTGATGGTTTTCCTATGTTCTTCTTGCACTCCTTGCATATAGCGGAGAATGATGTTGTTAGGGCAGTGTAGGAATTCTTTGGTGCAAGAAATATTCTGAAGGAAATCAATGGTACTTTTCTTGTTCTCATCCCCAAGTTTGTGGGGGTCAACTCTTTGGAGTCCTTCAGACCTATCAACGTTTGCAATTCTTTCTACAAAATTATTTCGAAAGTTCTCACCTTGAGAATCTTATCTCTTCTCCCCAAGATTATCTTCCCCCATTAGAATGGTTTTCTTCTGGGTTGCCAAATTTTGGACTTGGTTTTGTTTGTTCATGAGAATATTCTTTCCCTGTCATCTTCCAAGAAATAGGTTTTTTGATGAAGCTTGATCTCTCGAAGGCTTATGACAGAGTGGATTGGACTTTTCTTGAGAAAGTCCTTGCGGCCTTTGGTTTCAATCCTAAAGTTATTCAACTCATTCTTCAATTGGTTACCTCGGCTTCCTTTTCGGTCCTTATCAATGGTTCCCCTTCGTCTTTCTTAAAAGCCTCCAGGGGTCCGGGACAAGGGGATCCTCTACCGCCTATTCTTTTTGTTATTATGGTTGACTGCCTCAGCAGATATATCAATAAATTGATTGAAGAAGGGCAGCTAAAAGCTCTCAACCCTTCCTCTTCTAATCTTGTGTGTGCTCACAAACATTTTGTGGATGATGCCATTTTCATGGGTATGTCTACCATTAAAGAGGCAAGAATGCTTAAATCTGCTCTTAACTTCTATGGTGATGCTTTGGGTCAGCTCATTAACTGGTCTAAAAGCTCCCTTTATTTCATTAACACTCCGGAGGACAGACAAAGAAGAATTGGCAGAATTCTTGGTTGCCAGATTGATCTTCTCCCTTCCTCTTATCTTGGCCTCCCTCTTGGCTCTAAACCTCTAAAGTCTTTCTAGAATTCTTTGGTGGACAAATTTCAGAAGAAACTTGCTGGTTGGAAGGGAGCTCTCTTAAGTCTGGCTAGCAAAGTTCAACTTTTAAAGTCTTCTCTGCAAAGCCTACCTATATATGCAATGAGTTTATTCAGGATCCCTTCTAAATTCACGGAAGCTATAGAAAGAATCTAGATAAATTCCTTTGGTTTGGTGTTGAAGAAAAGAAGAGACTCTTTAGTGGCCTATGACAGAGTTCGTAAGCCTAGAAAGATGGGAGGGCTGGGAATTAGGAGAATAAGGATGATGAATAGTGCTCTTTTGTCCAAGAAAATTTGGAGAATATATCATGATAGAGGTGAATGGAGTACTATTTGGCATCAGAAATACTTGCACAATACTCCCTTTCTCCAAATCTGGATCTCTCATTTGGAATAATGTTATTCAAACCAGACCTTTTTTTGTTCAAGGCCTTGCTTGGAAGATTGGGAATGGGCAAAACATCAAATTTTGGGAGGATGTTTGGATTTTAAATTCCCCCCCCCCCCCCTCTCTCTCTCTCCCCTTTTATGGAAACTTGCAAGGAAAAGTTTTGCATTTTGGTTGCAGAGTATTGGCATAATGGGGTGTGGGTCAATTTGAAAGAAATTAATCAGGTGTTTACTCCTATTCATAATGCCCTCAGAGTCGTGGTTCTCTCGGAGGACAACATGGACGAGCTCATTTGGAAGGACAACCCTATTGACATCTTCTCTGTGTCTTCGGCTATCAATCTGCTGTCCCTGAAAGATGATCCTCCTCCTTGTTGGGCTCGGGCCTAGCTTGAAGATCTCATCCCCAAGGTGAATATTTTTTTCTGGTGTGTCCTTCAGAATAAAATCCTGACTATTGATAATCTTTGCCACAACGGTTTTTACTTAACCAACAGGTGCAATCCTTGTTTGAAAGACCAGGAATCGATTGATCATATCTTCATTCATTGTCCTTTTGCTGTCTCTATTTGGTCTAAGATCTTATCTTCCCTCAACATGAGCTGGATCTTCCCTATTAATATCCAGGAGTTATTTATGGAATGGAGTTGTCCCTTTAGAGGAAGGACTATTAAGATCCTCTGAAATTTTATTCTTCCGCATACTCTATGGGTTATTTGGATGGAGAGAAACAATCGCATTTTCCGTGATACTACTCTGCCTCCTGATGTGGTGGAGTTTAAAATTGTGAGGGCTATCTCTGAAAATGTCAACATCTCCTTGGAGCTTCCTATCTCGGCTTCCCCTTTAGAAGAGGAAATTTGTTTTCTCTGGAAGGTGAATACTATGAAGTCTGGTCACCCCCCTAAAAATTCTAGAGTAGATGCGGTGTGGGGTTTCCCATCCATTGGTTGGGTCAAGATCAATTTTGATGGGGCTTCAAAAGGCAACCTTGGAAGGGCTGGTTGTGGTGGGGTTATTAGAGATGAAAAAGGTACTATGTTGGCAGCGATTGCTACGCCCATTCAATTTCAATCTAACTATGTCGTTGAAGTTATGGCGGCTTACCAAGGTATTAAAATGGCTAAGGATCTTAATTTCTCTAAGGTTTGGATTGAGGGAGACTCTAGCAACATTATTAATTGCTTGAAAGGTACCAGTCCTCCCTCCTGGACTATTCATAATTTCATCCTCAAGGCTAAAGAGATCATCAAAGATTTCGACTTATGTCACATATCTCATGGGTTTAGGGAGGTGAATGAGGTTGCTGACGGGTTTTCTAACAAAGTTGTGAATTCAAGTGACATCATGAAATGGACAAATGCAAGAAGAAGACCTACTATTCTCCGAAAGTTATTAAAAAGGTATGGCGCAGAGTCCTCTTTGCTGTTATGCAGTACATTAGTTTGGATGGGAGGTTCTCTAGGGTTTATGGCTATCATTTTGTGCTCCTCAATCATTTTCTCTAGATTTCTCTCTCATTCTACGTCTTGAACTCCCTCAATGCCAGCATCAAAGATGCTCAAGAGAACCCTCAAGGGAATCCGGCTATGCCTGAGGGCTTTATGCTCCTCATTTATGAGCATTTCATGCCCAATTCTCTTGAGTCCCAAACTGTGAAGCCTCCTGATTTTGGAGATGATGATTTTGAGGAGATGAAGATGATGGGGAAGACTGTGATATGGAGGTGGATTATGAAACTGACTCTCCGTAGGAGATTGACAGGAACCCTAGTAACAAGGACAAAGGCGCAACTAAGGGCCTTGCTTCTTTGTCCATAAATTTTGTGGGGTGGAAAAGGAGGTCCTTTATTCTTGATGATTCGCCTTTAGATAGTGATGATGATACGACTGAGGAGAGGGAAGCTACTGATGAGATGCTGGCGAAGAATTGCAAGAAGGGTAAGAAGTTTCGCGGAACCCAGAATATTCCCTTGGATCACCCTTCCCCTGTTCCTTTTAAGGAGTTTGAGGCTTGCACTCCTGGGATTTCTTTTATGGAAGCCCCCTTGGCTAAAGGTGTTCCTAAGCCTGACTCTGGGATGAAAGGTATCTTTGAGAATAGTGTTAGTGGGATAGGCCAAGTGAAGGAAGCCCTTAACTGGGTCTTCAATGAAATGACCAACCTGAAAAATGGTAATGCAAGACTCTCAGCTAGAATCAACATTTTGGAAACTATGGGTTTGGGTGATAAACCCTTCCTGGTTTTTCTGAATGATCTCATGACGGCAATAAACAAAGCTGATGGGATTGTCAAGGCTTACGATTCCAAATTTGCTGCGGCGAATAATTTTTTTTCTAAATGTGACATGACGCTGGTTTCCTTGGAATCCGAGGCTGCGGTCTTTGATCAGAGACTTTCGACCATAGAGACTACGCTCAGGCTGATTGCGGAACAAAGTTGCAATATCCTACGGGCTACGGTAGACCAAGTCAATTTTCTCATCAACAGTTTGGAGAGGAGCAAAGCTTATGAGGAGTCGGTTAAGCAAGGTGCGGAAGATCCTGGTTCTAGCACTGGGAGTGCTAGTAAAGAGATTGACAATCTCAAGGCTTCTGTCATAAACATGGACCTGTTGGCTTCTGAAGTGGCTGATCTTCTCAATAACATTCGGTGATTCTGTCTTTTTGGTCTGTTGGCCTTTCTGTTCTTTCGGAGCTGGCCTTGTCCCTGTCTAGCTGTCCTTTTTTTGCTGTCCTTTGTTGTCGGTCCTTTGGCTGTCCTTTGTTGTGTTTCAGCTGGTTGTTGGAATTGGAGCTTAATGTTTAATCTTTTTGGTATCTTGTAAAAGGTTCAGGACCTTTCAAATCCTGTTTTCCTCCTAATCAGAACCAATGAGTTGTTTATTGTTAAACAACACATATGCATCACCTTTCTTCCCCAAACAAAACGGTAATGTATTTCCTTTGACTGCTTCTCCATAGATATTTTTACTATACGTGATAAACTACTTGAAGACCATTATGATGACTGTCGTTGCCTTTATTAGTTATTAGATCTTTGCCGAGTCATTGATATTACTTCTATGAGATCGATATGATAAATATGTGAGTCCGCTGACTTGTCTTAAGTTTTCTCTCCTAGACATGGAAGTGCTTTCCCTCTCCTTTGTTGGAGATGATTCTTCCTCAATGTTTCATAACAACTTTTGATTTATTTCTTCGAACCTTCCATGAATGAGTGACAACGAGCAGTCTTGGACTTTTTAGCGGTAATATTCACTGATATGTTATATTACACAGTTCATCCATGTTATATAATCTTTCATTACTATCGATGACATCGATCTATGTATTCACCAATAGTATTACTCATATGACATTAATTAACATATTTATTAATAATATTGACTAATATCATTTACTAGTATATTTATTCATATAAGGAATTAGATAAAGAAAATAAGGAATTAAATAAAGAAAATAAGGAATTAAATATATATGTTCTGATCAATGTATATTTTGGACAAAATATATATGTATTAAAAATATATTTCTATTGTGTGTGGACTAGTGCAATATATATCTTTCACCAAATTTGTCTAGTAATTATATTTATAATTATTTATTTATTATTAAATCCTATTTGGGGAAAGGAACTTCACAGTATGGACTTAATACCGTACGAAGGTGTGCATGTAAGTGGTACTGTACGGTGGAATTAGGAAACTGTACGAACATTGGCATCACCCTATGGGTAAGAGGTGGGCCCACCAAACTAATGCCGTACCATTTGAATTGTCTGTACGGGCATGAGGAGTTGGCCGTACGAACAAGTGCACAGACATCATAGAGGCCGTACAGGGTGTTGCTTACTGCCCTCGGAACATTAGATGATCTTACCAGCTTCTGTAATCTTTGCAGAACCATCATTTTCAATGAAGTGCACTTACTGTTATGAGTCACAATTACAGGATATCTATACATGAATTTTTCTTCTTTCAGGGGAATAGCTTTTCCAAATGGTATTCTCTCAATCATATGCCATATTTATATATAATTGGCTAGTATTTTCTATTCTCCAAATTTTATAAGGATTACTAATTAATTAAACATACTTTGTAATTGTTTGTGCTTTCTGTGTAAACATTTTTTTTGGAGTGTTTGAAGATCAGTGATTGACAAAATAAATTAGACCAAATAATATAATTCCATTCCCTAAAAGGTTTGCTTGTTCCTTCCAAGATTTGACTCTCAGTCTTTTACAGAAGAAGCACTCTATTGTGCTGCTATACTGAGAAAATGAGTTTATTGGTACCATGCTTTGTCGTAATTATTACATCCTTCATTCTTATTTTAAGGGTTACCTCTTTTTTGATAAGTTTCCCTTTGCTTTTTGTTTAGAGAGCCTTCTTCATATGAAAATGCTGAAAATGCTCACCTTGTTCTGCTACATGACATTAAGTGAATCTTTGTTGGGCAATGTTAACAACTTTTAAATTACGTTTACTTTTGTTAACAAAAGGCATGCCATTTGAAATCATGATTTTTCTCAGAATGCTGAGAAAAAGGACTGATTTGGTTGTGCAATTTATTGATCTTGTAGTTGACATTCTAGACGGGCACTGTAGAAATAGTGTTATCATTGCTACAAATTCCATTGCTGTTTCTTACACTTATTGCCAACTAAAGGATGTTCTTGGTGTCTTAAATGTGTTCCTTGCAGAATGGGATCTAGGGGGATTTCCTGCATGGTTACTTTCTCATAATCCTCCTCTTAAATTGAGATCATCAGACCCAACCTTCCTCAATTTGGTATGTGTAGCAGAATGGTTTCTTGTTTTGTTATTTATTCTTGAAGCTTTGATATGAATACTGACCAAAAATGCAACTTTGATTTTTTGCTCCTGTTGGTCCTCTGAATGAATTTTGCAGGTCAAGAGGTGGTGGGATGTTTTATTTCCAAAAATTGTTCCACTTCTCTATAGTAATGGAGGGCCTGTTATAATGGTTCAGGTAAAGTTCAATTTATTATTTAGTTATATTATCCACTAAAATTGCTTGTTTTTTTCCTGATTAAATTTTTCAAATTTCCACATCTAGACATTTTTGGGTTTTTGTATTCTTTGGATTTCACTATCTTTTCCTGTTTAAAGATTATACTGATAGTAGGAACATACCCTTATATTGATCGTAGGTATTATCTAAAAGGATTGTGATGGTTTTGTATCTCATGAATATTGACATGGTACTTTGTTTATTTCACAAATGATGTCTTATTCTCAGGTTGAGAATGAATATGGATCATTTGGAGATGATAAAACTTATCTTCAATACCTAGTGTCTCTTGCTAGAGCACACTTTAAGGATGATGTTATCTTGTACGTACTTATTTACTAAATTCTATATTTAATCATTTTTGTTAATGTTGCAATATTTACTTGGACAGTTTGAATGCTGGACATGTCGTCTTAAAGGGCCTTGTTTTGTAGTTTCTATTTTTTTAATATTGAATGCTAAGGCTACATCCTTATCTGATTAGGGTTTATCCCATTTTAACGTGTATATATATGAGATTAATACAACACTTTTACTCATAGTCGACTCACTCATGGCATTGAATTTATTGTATGTCATGATTCTTTGCACTTATTAATTTAATTTAGTAAATGGAATAACCTCTCTAAAATTTCTCATTCATTTTATTTATTCGTTATTTTTCATGATCTGCTTTTGTTCTTAAAATGTATGGATTCCAAACTTTCTCATGGTATGATGTCTCTAATGTGCCCAACATTGGTGCAAATTTATGCCTCGCCACTAAATGATACAAATTTAAACGCAAGTTGAATTTAGTCTTTAAAGTTCTTATGTTATGGTATATAGATGAGAAAGTTAAGCTTTATAAATTTCAATATTTTGCTCCGTCCTTTCACTTTGGCTCTCATATGCGTGAACCTTCACTGAAAGCATCCATAGTCAATCTATGCCACAACATCATCTTGAAAAGTGTTAACAGTTAAAGTAATCAATCATTGAGTAGGTTAAATTTAGCTTCTAAGATACATAATGAGAGCCAACTAATAACATATTAATAGACCTCAAGGTGGCTTAAGGAAATTTAATGCAATGCTCCCTATTTTGTATAACTTGTAAAATTAGGAAAATTTAGTTTAGAGAATTATTTTTAATTTTGGGGAACCTTTATAAATTGAATTTGGTGTAGAGGCAATAATCAAATAATTGCATTTAGACATTGAGTATTGTATCTTATGAGTGGAGGCATAGGTTTTGAAAAAAAAAATGGTTAGATACATAAGTTTTTGAATATACAATTTTTAGAATATTTGCTTATATAGTATAAGGTATCGGTGTATGCAAAGGTTTACAAAATTAAGTGAAAGGGATCAGAAAGAAAATGGTGTTTGTAGAACCATGTTAAAACGTGAAATTTGGTGAAGATCAATATAAAAAAGTTGGACACTAAGAGACACCTGCCACATGAAAAGAAAGGCTTTAATAATATATTAATAGGCCATCAGAAGAATAGCGTGGATGGAGTTGACATGGAAATAAATGAGGGTGTTGTCAAACATACCTCCACTTGCTGAAATCTACACTCCAAATTGATGTTTAAGAGGCATCAAAAGGAAGAGAGTGTGTGAGGGTGTTAAGGGAGGATGTAATGTCCCCATTTTTTGTCACATTAGAACTGTAGTTAGCCTTAGTTTTCTTAGTTTGTTGGACTAGGGCATGTGTAGTACGAAAGTTGTAGGGACTGTACATTGACAATAGACCCACAGACTTTACGAGAGTTGTAGGGATTGTATTAAAGCGCCAAGAATCCGTACGTAGGAATACATAGAGCGTATGTGTCATTTGGTGCAATGATGACACCCTTTCGTTGCAACTGATGGAAAGAGGATTCTTCTTCGTACAGAGGTCAATGCTGAGTTCTTTTGTGCCAAAGCTGCCTTCCATTGCTAAAAGCATACTCTTTTCAAGAGTGTGAATTAAACAATGGCCTCTGCGTAGTTTTCCAATACTTTGTGCTTTCCATTTTCCATCCCTCCTGATTTCCCCATTCTTTTCCTTTGAACTTCCGGTGAAAGTGGATTTCCCTCGACGATCCCTTATACACTTTGTATTACATATTCTACTCTTCATATTATCAAATGTATTATCCATAACTTCACATGTTTTCATTAGCCGCTCTTCACAGAGAGTTGTGGCTTCAAGGAAATTACACGTTGACGAGAATAGATCATTGTCCTCCATGTTCCAGTGAAATAGTTCATTCGGGGAACTCGTCTTGTCTTCAGAACAATCTTCCAGTTCAAGCGCCTCTTCATCGTTTGGTTCGATGCCTTTCCTTCCTTCGTCCATACCCGACTCTTTGTCTTTGGACTTTGATTTGGAGAATGCCAACTCCTTTCTCACCCTTGATATCTCAAGCTGGTTATGTATTTCCTTCCTTTACTCTCGATTGAGAGTGTGTGTCACTTTCAATTGTGATTTGTCTTGGCAATGATCAATCAACCCCTTTCGATGACTGCATCATACACCTTCTTCTGCTACAAGGTAACTACGAAATCCAAGAAACATTTGTGTACCAATTATTACTTTTTGTGCTATCAATGTGCCCAATGACATAATGCCATGTTGGTGAAGAGCACCCGGTTATACTGGGGGGGAGTGAATCAGTATAACAACAAATTTTACCGATTTAAACTTTAACCACCACAATAGCATCAATTACTAAATTTAACAATTATGCACATCAGAACACAATAACACAATGTTTACGTGGAAACCCAATGTGGGAGAAAACCATGACAAATAATTGCTTTTATATAATTCTTTTACAATGGTTGTAGGCACCAACCTACTAGAGGCACCAACCTCTAAATTTATGAGCACCAACTCACTGGAAGCACCAAATCCCACAATTTGTAGGCACCAACCCACTGGAAGCACCAACCCCCACTTCTAAATTCGTGAGCACCAACCCACTTTCCATAAATGTGATTTTCCACCTTGATAATGTTGCTATCTTCAACGGATGATGGACATGTATTGGCACAAAACTCTCGTAATAATTCTGCTATATAGGTGTGATCATTATCTTCTCATATCCCTTTCAAACTTACTTCAATATGCTGCTCTCTTCCTTGGTGTATGAACTCTCTAGTCTTTTGTCATTCCCATACACTTTAAAATTCTTACTTACACACACACACTCACACACATATATATCAGACAAATAAATCTGAATATATATATTTTCTTTCACACACAACACACACTCCTTTTTTATTCACAACTTATCACCACACACTCCCTTTTCTGCATATATATATTTATTATTTACTCTTCTTTACATATATATATTTCCTTTTTACTCACACTTCACACTTCTACTTCAAAGTTTGATATCACTTTAATACTTAGCATTAACATGGAATGGCATATCTTTTCACAAGTGATATGTCTTTTCTTATACATGCCTTCCTTTAGAAAGAAAACATTTAACAAATCATACCATACTTTGATTAATCTTCAATATAGTTTACACCTTTTCATTTGCAAATACTAATTGTTTTTACCACCAAATATAAACTGCCTCTTTTAATGAATAATTGCTGATTATAATAGAATTTCTTATGTTGAACAAATCATACGTCAATGTTGATCAGTGCTGCTTTATCTTTGTCTTATGGTCAAAACTTATAATATTGTTGTTTTCAATTTTATCAGACCTTCCTACATTAATCGCTGAAAACTTCTTACACACCATCATAATTGCTGCTGTTGTTTCAAGGATGAGGTTGATCATCTGCCGCCAGCGATGTTTGAATATTATCTCTGCCTTCACCGAAAACTCGCTGCCTTAATATTGTTGATGACTTTCATTTTCCTCTCTTTATTTGTTGTAATCACTGTAGACTCTCATTCCATGTTGTCGCTGCTGGGTATAGTTGCTGCTTTTATTAAGATCTGTGTTTGTCCTTTTAAATTCCATCTCTGTTTTGATTTTCATATTGTTCGATTTGAACAATATATCGCTGCTCTATATACATCAGCATTCTTTATATATATCATCGCTATTATATACTTGCTGACTTGTCTCAACCGCTGGAATGCTATTATGGCTGCCTTAAACTTCATATCATGGCTGCAAAATACAAACCCCTGTATATTATTCCATGGTCGACTATTTTAGTCGCTTCTGATAACTTTATTTTTTACTGAGACCGCTGCCTTCTTCGAACTATTTATTTCAATCGGGTTTTGCACATAACGTAAGTCTCTTGAGTCTATCGTATATGGTAGTTATCTTTAGCTTAGTAATCTGCCATACATTAATTACCAAGGTCGACCATTCTTTTTATGAAGTTGACTCCTTAACATAGTCAATCATTTTAATAACTTCTTTTATAATCAGTTTTAGTCTCCTTATTCGATCAGAATGAATATTCAATAATCTTTTGTTAATGGTGTTATTGCCTCATGTCATGAATTTGAGAGGAAACATCAACTTCATCTCTACAAAGGTTCATTGTATTTTGTTTATAAACTAAGGCACTGCAATCTTTTGAAATTGTCCTTTTGATTCTATCGACAGCGCTGCCATTCACACTACTCATTGCTGATTAAGAATGATTTGTTTCTTCCATTATTTGCTTGAGATCATCTTATGCATCTACTTCATTACCATTTAATTATTCCTCTTTTTAATATCTTTATCTTGTGTTGGTTAGCAGATTTGTCCTCTTAAAAATGTCTTCACAAATGACTCCCAAATGCCGCAAAGTGAAAGACAAAACTGAAACCAACAGTTGAGTCACTTGCAATGCTAATGTGCAAGTGCTCTCTGAATTTTGATATGAAGTTACAGCTCCCTTTGTTTGATATGCAGATAATAAAATTACTGGTTATGCCTTTGACCAGAAGGGATGCATGGCAAACAACCATCTATCCATAGCTATGAGAGAGATGAGATGACTTATATCTAGAATTAAACAAATGCAAGAAAGATAATCCACAGATTACTCCTACACTCTTGGATGAGAAGCAACAAACTTTCTGATAAAGTAATTATTCTAAATTCAGAGATTCATAAATGTAATCCTCTCTGTTTGCCACAATGAAGTTTGTATTAAAAAGATTACAAAAGCATTTAGAATTCATAATCTAAAGGAAAATATAAAAAGGCACACAAATCAGTCCACGTCTCCTTTATTTGTCAATACAAAAATAGATTGAGCACACAAACTCAATAGTCATGTACAACAAAACAAAATGGCCACTGATGAAAATAAACTGCTCTTTCCCCTTCTTCTCCCTTCCAAAGAAAATAATCATTTCTTCTTGAGAATTATTCCTTAAATAACATCTTGTAACTTTTCGGTTTTTATAACTAATTCTTTATTTAAAGGGAATGCAATAACCATTTCATATTCCCGTGAAATTGCTGCTCTTAAACAGATTTTAAACATTTTTACAAATGTTTTAAATTGCTGCTCATAAATAAGAAAATTTTAATTTCTCATGCAGTCACTTTTTAATAAATTCACCATGGGTTAACCGGGCATCCTGGGGCCCTAAAAATTTGCGAGCAGTTATGAAATTTAAAATTGCAGATGGGTTTTTAATGATTTTTTAACAGCTCGCCAAATCAGGGTACTTCCTTTGTAAATTGGCCCTGCCAATTATATTGCTGCAATTGACAAAATATTAAAATAATGTCATATGAGCTTGTATGGTCATAAAATTAAATCTGGGAATATTTGAGACCAGAATATTAGGTGGGTTGTCCTCAGATTTAAATAATATGTAATTTTTTTTCGGATGGATTTCTTGGACTGGCGGATTTGTGCAGAATTTGATTGTCACATTGAACTGTTGAACCGCTTGAACCTCGGGGTTCAGTCAAAAGGTTCAAAATTATAGAATTTGCCCAAAATCATTCTTCATTAATCACTTTTGCCTTCTCATTCTCATGCATGTTCAACCACTTGAACCTCTCAAACTTTCGAAAAGGTTGAAAACTTATTGCAAACTTAAATGCCGAAAATGAAAATCTTAGGCATGGCTCATGAACATTGAACTCGTTGAACGCGTTGAACCTAGGCGCTTTGAGCTTTCAAACTTTTGACTTTTGAACTTTGAATGTTGGTTCAATGGTTCAAAGAGGACTTCACAATCACTTCTTCGGTCAAACAGCATAATAAATAAAATGTGGCTTTGGGCTATAACAAAGATTGAGATTTAATAGGGTAACGGTAAAATTTTAAAAATTTGACCAGGTTCAAAAACTGGGGTAACAACGGGCTCTGGGGGGAAGGAGGACTGCAAAGACGAAGAGAATCCAGAACATCTGTGGGAAGAAACAATGTCTTAGGTTCATTGGGAAACAAAGTCAAAGAAATTGCAGAGGACAAAGAGCTACTTGTAAAAGGGTGGAGGGGAGCAGGACAAAACTCAACAAGCCAAAACTGGTGCTAAACTAAACACAACCAAAAACTTGAAAGCCAAGACTTATTCACAAATATGTACAGGCAGGAAAATCCCACCTCAAGAGATAGGGCTAGGAACTACTCATGTAAGACCATTCATCGGTTGGGAGAAGTAGGAGCCTTCATGGAACAACAGATGGCAACCATGTGATGCGATTGTAAACAACTAGCATTTGGCGATTGTCTCATTGCTCAATACTAGACCAACGGAATGTAAAAACTTTTTGAATAGACTCTCATATCCGAAAAGCCATTTTTCATCATAAGCTTCCAAATTTTCTAGAGCCCCTTGCATAGCATTACTCAAGCCTTCTTTAATTTTTGATTGCAAATGGGAATATTCAAATTTTTTTTTAAAGAGATGACTGCATCACCTTTAAAATTTCTACTGTTAAGATCATCATTTTTAAAAGAACTTTCAGCACTCATACATACCTTGGGATAAAGGAAGACTCCATCAAGCATAGGATCTACACCAGCTAAAACAACTTCATCTTTCTTTATTGCAATTAAATCTGAAAATACTTTATTAGAAGCCAAGGCATGCGACAAATTAATTCCCGAATTTTTGGCGCAGAAGTCTCCTCACTCAATGGATGACAAAAAATGATCTATGATTTCCTCTTCACAAAGAGAAATACTATCTAATCTGCCCAACAATTCTTGAGGCAGCAATATTTTGTTAGCTTGACCATCATCTTGCTCTATATTTACTTCAAAGTTTTCTTTTTCTTTCAGATTTTCAGAATTTGGGGAATCATAATCAGACCATGATCTTGTTTTATTTCCAACACAAGCCTCGTTAGGTAAACCTTTAAATAACATCATAGCATCTTCAAAATGAAATGACTCCAGAATAGATTCATAAAAAATTTGCAAAGAATCATTTTTGTCGTCTTTTTGTGTAAAATGGAAGGTTGTATATTTTGATTGTGTGTTAATCTGAAAACTTTCATCTTTAAAATCTCCAGGAACAAGCTGACTACCCATGATTTCAAAATTAAAAATTTCCACCTTCGGAGAAGAGAAAGATTTCAATAAATCTTTATCATTCAGGTTCACATCATTCCTACATAATGGTGTTAAATCTTTACAAGGCTAAAAAAGATTCATTCCTTGGACATCTTGCTCGCTCAAGACTGAAAAATTATAAGAACCAAAAGAGAATGAGACAACTGGAGCATCATCGTCATCAACTCTTAATTCCTCTTTAAGCTGGGATATTCTTTTCTCATATGCTTGCAACAAATGTGTTCTTTCTTCCAACTCTTTCAGCTTGTGAAATCTAGTGCAAAGACTCATCCATAAAAGTGCAGATACATGATCATCTTCCATGCTCTTATTGGTTTTTACAGCTTTAGAAATACTTTCTTTGCAGTGATCCCAAAATTTATGCAGCACTTATTCATCCATTTCAAGAATTTCCATGATAGTAGGGTCTGGTCTTCTCCCCTTTCTTCTAACTTTTTGATTCTACATGATGTTTCTACAGAGCTGCCAATCTCTGTATCTATAGAGATAGTTAGAAAAATCTGAGGAAAGCAAGGATTGATCTATTTATTTCAAAACTCCAGTAGAGTCGCCAAAAATCCGTTGGTTAACAGATTTGTCCTGTTTAAAATATCTTCACAAATGACTCCCAAACGCCACAAAGTGAAAGACAAAATTGAAACCAACAATTGAGTCACTTGTAATGGTAACGTGCAAGTGCTCTTTGAATTTTGATATGAAGGTACAACTCCCTTCGTTTGATATGCAGAGAATAAAATTATTGGTTATGCCTTTGACTAGAAGGCATGGAAGGCAAACAACCATCTATGCATAGCTATGAGATAGATGTGACAATTTATATCTAGAATTAAATGAATGCAAGAAAGATAATGCATAGATTACTCCTCCTACACTCTTGGATGAGAAGCAACAAAAAAGATGAGTAGGAAACTTTGTGATAAATTAATTATTCTGAATTCGCAAATTCAGAAATGCAATCTTCTCTGTTTTCCATAATGAAGTTTGTATTAAAAAGATTACAAAAGTATTCAGAATTCATAATATAAAGGAAAACATAAACAAACACACAAATCAGTCCATGTCTCCTTTATCTCTCAATATAAAAAGAGATTGAGCATACAAACTCAATATTCATGTACACCGAAACAAAATAGCCACTGATGAAAGTGAACTGCTCTTTCCCCTTCTTGTGGCTTCTCCCTTCCAAAGAAAAGAACCCTTTCTTCTTGAAAATTATTCCTTGAATGTAATGGGCACCCCTTAATGCCAAAAAGGAAAACTAAACAACTGCTGGTAGGAATTTTGTCAAATAGTTTGCATCCAACTTCTTATTTATCCATTTAATATTTTACCGCTTATAACTTCGGAAATGAAGCGTTTGTTTGTTTGTTTGAGTTTTTGCATGAAATTGAAATCATACAACATAACAATAAAGAAACTACAATAATATGCAAACTGGATATTGAACTGCTTCTGATAAGATGTTATTTTCAGAATTTAATAGAATCAAATACATGGCAGATTATCAACTCACTAGTTACTCCAATATCATTGGCATAATACTCCAGCCCATGCTTTCGAACTTGCTTCTATAGTGACGTGAATAGTACCGCGTGAATAGTGTCGCGTGAATAGTGCCGCGTGAATAGTGCCGCATGGACAGTGCTGCTACAATACTTTGTCTTTCAAACAGTCCACTACCTTCATAAAATCATTCCCTCAAAGCGGCATAAGTGTTGGACAAGTAGTGAAGAAGATATGAGCAAAATATCAAATCTGCCTGTAGCTGGAAATGCAACCAAACTGCCTGATAATGAAGTTGATAGCAATGGATTCCAAAGGCCAAACCTCAAGGGAATGACGTCTAGAATGTCACAAGAGAGGATAGACATCCTCTAATGCCAAGAATGGATCTGCAACTCACACACCAATTTCTTCTCATATTCAACATATCTAATGAAGCCACAAACGCTTCCTTTTATTCTATTTCCAAGGGTTGACTCAACTCTCATGGGCAATGTGGGATAAAAGATGTGCAATATAAAACATATATTAAAATATCCACTTATGTCTCCCTTGGGTACACATCCCCATAATATAAATATTAAAGTAACACTTTAATATTTTACAATTAAATTAAACGTTACTTTAATAAAACTTCAGGCATTAAAATGTATTAGCAATTGGACTCCGAATAATGCGGGTGATAGCTCGTCGGAAAGTTCTCACCGAGGAGTATCAAATCCAATCACCAAAACTGGCCTCCACTGTGTCCTGCTAACTTACTAAAAATAGTAAGTATGCCTGAAACTGAGTAAATCAACTTCGTTTTGGCCCAAATTGGAAATGACTAGGCCAAAACATTCTAGGATCCCCTTAAACCCTTCGTTAGCCCTCGGGACCATGTAGAACAAGGCTAACGCACACACACTTGGTCAACTGCTAGAGTGGGGACATTACATTGAATAACATCCCATAACTTTTCGGTTTTTATAACTGATTCTTGATTTAAAGGGAATGAAATAACCATTTCACATTCCCGTGAAATTGCTTCTCTTAAACTGATTTAAAACATTTTAAAAATGTTTTAAATTGCTGCTCATAAGCAAGAAAATTTTAATTTCTCATGCAACCACTTTTTAATAAATTCACTATGGGTTAACCGGGCATCCTGGAGCCCTAAAAATTTGCGAGCAATTATGATATTTAAAATTGTAGATGGTTTTTTAACGAGTTTTGAACAACTCACCATATCAGGGTACTTCCTTTGTAAATTGGCTCTGTCAATCATATTGCTACAATTGACAAAATATTAAAATAATGTCATATGAGCTCTTATGGTCATAAAATTAAATCTAGGAACATTTAAGACCAAAATATTAGGTGGGTTGTCCTCAGATTTAACTAATATGCATTTTTTTCGAATGCAGTTTTTGGATTGGCAGATGTGTGCAGAATTTGACTATCACGTTGAATCGTTGAACCGCTTGAACCTCTTGAACCTTGGGCTTCAATCAGAAGGTTCAAAATTATAGAATTTGCCTAGAATTCTTCTTCTTCATCAATCACTTTTGCCTTCCCATTCTCATGCGCGTTCAACCTCTTGAAACTCTAACCTCCAAAAAGGTTCGACGCTTTACTCCTTGCATACTTGAATGCCGAAAATGAAAAACTTAGGCGCAACTGGTGAACATTGATCTTGTTGAACCCGTTGAACCTTTGAACCTAAGCGCGTTGAGCTTTCAAAATTTTGACTTCTGAACCAACGAACTTGAACTTTCGAACTTTGATTGTTGGCTCAATGGTTCAAAGCGGGCTCCACAATTTCTTCTTCGGTCAAACAACATAATAAAAAAATGTGGCTTTGGGCTATTACAAAGATTGAGATTTAATAGAGTAACGGTAAAATTTTAAAAATTTGACTAGGTTAAAAAATCGGGGTATCATCTTGTTTATTATGTTTACATATTTGATTAAACATGTTTCTGTGTTGGCCTTTCAACTCTCATCATTGAGAATGCATAACAAATTATTCATAACATCATTCTTGACAACTTTGACTTAACATCAATGACAATCTTGATTTGACCTTTTGACATCAATGACAATATTTCCAACAGTTGGTTAATATTCACCAAGTGGAAGGTTGGCGACTAGATTATTGGCTTCCCCAGGGATTTCCAATTTTCCTTCGGTAACACATTGGCTCTTAAGCCTCCATCGACGATGGTGTTTGTTAGCTTTCTCCCCATTATTTCCATCTTGATGATAATCAACTTCCTCTCAATGCTCACTATCAACAACATAAGATTAGTTGCCTAGTTCCCTTCATGTGATGGTTTCACCTTAAGTTCTTATTGTGGCTTATATTGTTTTTGGTTGACTATGTCATCATTGACTATGTTGGTAATTTTCACTCTTAGTTGCAGCATAGTTTGAAGGTTTGTCACCTTGACGGGTATGATTGTTTGTAGCACCTGCCAAACTATGTTCTTTGACTCTGGTCACAATGATATACTTGCAGTTCCATTGGAGGTTATTTGTTCCTTCGCCATCAATTGTTCTGTGTGTTGTGGCTTGTTGGAGTCGTTCGTTCTTTGTACAAGGGTTGGGGTACACCACCTTCTTCATTTGAGGGTCTTGGTACACTACGATTGCCTTAACTACCTTGTATTGTTCCTTTATGTTTAGCATATTAATGCTCTTTTTCTTTGAGTAGTTGGTGTCTTCATTGTCACTTGGTCCACACCATTTATGCAACAATTGTATGTTGTCTTTCTTATTTTGTCAATCTCTTGCAAATTGTCCCCATTCGCTACATTGTTGGCATAGTATGATAGGACGTCCTTATATTGTATTTGTTTTTGCCCTTGCTGATTTTCATAACTACTAAGCAACACATTTTGTGGCTTTGATGGAGTGGACTCTCCTTGTGTGAAGAGTACTTGTGTACTTGTCTTTAAATTAAATGGGAACTCCTTTATTGAATGCCATGTCCCCCTTTTGAATAAGATTTGATGAAATAGTAATAAATAAATAATAATTAAATAAATTATATAAAATCAATAAATAAAAATATAATTATTTCGTGATCCATGATTAATTAATGGTTTAATATATTTTTCAGCAGCTAACATTGTTTCAATTAACCTTGTTAAATATATTTTTATTGTTCATTAATAATGACTAATATAGCACAACAACCGATTAATTATAGCAAACATCGATTCATTATTATCATATGAAGAAGTACGATTAGGAATACTTTGATTTAAAGAGGTGTGTGCTAAAAGACACATGTTTCTAAAGATATGTCTTTCATAAGGATATGTCCTTCCGATTTATATATATAAGTTAGTTATAAAGTGTATGTGAAGGGGGAATAGAAATAGTAATTAGGATTTCTAATCAGATACTGGGAAGATCACTAGTAGATTATTTACTATTAAAAGTCTATCAAAGTGTAATTATAGACTATAATCAATAAGATCAAAATATATGTCTCCGACCATCGAATGGAAGATAAGGATTTATATATAATTGGTTTAGAAGATTATCGAAGAATAAGGATCATAAAATATAATTTTTACTCTTCACAAGGAAGATATAAGATAGAAATCAAAGGTTACAAAATATATTTGGTGTTCATTGTAAGGAAGAGAACAAAAAGGAAATAAATTATGTTTATTATTGGCAAACATCATGTGACAACAAATTAGCATGTTGTAACTTATGTATGAATGAATACTGATCTACATCTACAGGATATTATATCTAAATTTTATTAGGAATAAATGGCCAGTATATATGTGGTTTGTAATGTCCCAATCCGGTACGGAAAAACAGGTCTACAAAGATGACTTTGTAGAAATGTTGTGGCCGTACAGTGATACCAATTCAAGCTGTAGGGTCAAACTAGTCAATCTCCGCGTGTAGCAGAATAGTCCGTATGGTGGATGGATGCCACGTGAAGAAGATAATCCATATGGAAAAAAAAACAGTCCGTACGGTGAGGCAAGCAGCTCGTATGGTAAGTGTGAAGCCTGTGTGGTGATTAGGAAGTCCATACAGTGGGAATGGGTGGCGCGTACAGTGAGTCTGGTCACCAAGTGATGAGTGATTCAGCCGTACGGTCTAAAGCCAGTACAGTCGGTGTGCCTTCCTTCCGTCTTCAGACGACAATTCCCTTTATACAAACACAGTTTAAAGTAGTGATACAGAACAATAATGCACAAGTCGGAAGGTGTAAGATGAATTATATTAATAATGATAGCACAAGAATAGATGTCAGGTAGACGGTTGCCAAACGCCAGCGACGCCAAAATAATTCAAGTTCAAATAGTGATAGCACTTAAGATTCCACAAACAGATGTCGCTCAGGAATACAAATTGTCTTCTATAGAAGACTTCACAAATTTGGAGTACACTGTGAAATATTGGAATGATATTTCCAACGGTAGACTACGGTGGCTCTGAACCACTGAAACTGCAACAAACCAAATAGGGAGGTTATTTCACCTCCGAAATGGCGAACAACATAACTCCAACTGGAATTTGCAATACAAATAAAATATTTCAAATCGCATACGAACAATTTCCTAAATGTTGGTCATAAATACCTCTTCGGAGAAACTCCCAAGGGTTTACAAAGAATGCCGACAGGGCAAACACCTACGAACAACAATTAATTAAAATGGACCCCTTTATTAATTAATTAAAGGTCCATTTATAATATTATTTAAATTCTAGGACCATTAATTAATTAAAATACTTTATTAAAATTGGGGACATTACATGGTCACATATATATTATGTATATATGCTATTAAGGATAAAAGGCCATCATATGGTCGTATGTATATATATATATTAATTACACATATATATTATATGTGCATTCATTAATAATAAGAGATTGTATAGATAGATAAACATGTTAATAATGCAATCATAATTATACATATTTGTATGTTATATTTCATAAGTGAATACACACACACACATTATATATATATATATATATATATTTATTCTATCAGGGATAAAGAACCTTATGTAGTCTATTATATATATGTTATATGTTAATAAGGATGAAAACATAATCCTCTATATATAATGTATATATCTATTTTGGAAAGATCTAATATTTACATTTGTAATGTATATACCGATTAGTATTAATGGAGTCATAATCATATATGTTCATGCTTAGATTTGTTACTATTTAGTACCTGAAGAAAAAGGGACTGAAGTGTTTCCAAGGAGAGGCTGGTCTAAATCCAGCCAATATTTTGATTCCCAAGATAGGCTAGGGATCAACGTCCCTTTAAAACCTTGAGGGCATAGTCCCAAGATAGGATAAGGGCTTCGATCTATAAACTTTGAGGGAACCTATCGTGATTGGTATCTAAGAAGCTTGGTTATGTCCTAATCTTCTTCTTCTCGAACTGAAATGGTAATAAGGGTAGTATGGATATTAAGGATCATAAATAGAAAGAATTACCTAATACATTTGATAAATGAGTATTTTTTCTTACTTTGGACTAAAAAAAAATATAGACTTGAATCAATGTGTCCATGTACCTTGTCGACATCTCCAATAAGCACCTGACTTATCCTTTTCCTTATCATGAAACTTTGCTTGTGCAGGTCCGCTTGTTGGGTTGCTTCGTCTTGGGTTAGATGATTTTGGACTTCTAGTAGAGCTTTTATCTTGAGCTCTTTCTCCTTGTCAATTGAAGACTTCCATCTTCCTTCAATTATTTCCAATAAATCATCTAGTATTTCTTTATGAAGTTCAATGGGAGTGTAATTAAACTTGTAGAGACACTGAACTATAGCTTCTTCTATTTTTCTTTTGTCCTCTTTGTTTCTTAGACCATATCTCCTTCCAACTGTCCCCAATCCACCTTGCTCCTTAATTCCTTCAACAAATTCTTCAATAGTTGGTTTTCTTCCTCTCGGTGTATCCACTTTCACCGTTTCCCGGTCTTTCTCTTTCTGTGAAGAGTGGCAGGTTGTGCTCTTTTCCTTTGAACCTTGGGTTCTTCTGTTACTGTTTTCTTCTTCTTCAGTGTGGGAGTCCTCTTCACATATACCCTTTTAGGTTATTTAACTGATGACTTCTTCAGATTTTCCAGAATTTCTTCATAAGTCCCAAACCGGTATGAAGAGAGATCTAGGTCACTCTCTTGCAATGCATCTGCATAAGCCTTGGCTACCTTTGTAGAGACTTCATAACCAAGCTCCGACGCATACTCAGTTCTGGGCTACACAGTCTGAATTATATAGTGATCGGTGGTGACAAGAAACACACCTCATCCTTGTATAAATCAACAATAGGCGAGAGAATTCTTTCCCTTACATGCATTCTAAGCTGGAATGCTTCAAAGTAATTGTTCATAACTTTATTAAACTGATTACCTAGTCGGTTAGCCAAATCTCCTATTTGTATCATGACCGGTTTATCTGCTAGCCAAGTTATTTTACCTATTCCCGAAAAGTAATTTTGATAGTAAAAGAATAGACATACTAGTAGAGTTCCATATTTCAGAAACTTTTTCTTCACAAGACCTAGCTTTTTTAGATTTTCAAAAATTTGCCCTCTCAGCATGGTGCAAATGTCATACTGTGCGTTGTCGTGCATAATCCGATGTGTGGCGTGCATAGCTCCTCCCGTCACACTGTTGAGGTTGCTCAACTGATAGATTTTATATCCAATTACTGCAGATGCAGACCAAACGCCTTCATCCTCTATGTCGTTAACAGTCATCAACTGACTATCGGACTTTGACTTTGTTAACGTTGCGACTACAACATTCGCAATAGTTCTAAGGGTAAGAGGTTCCCCTTCATCGCTATAACCAGTGACCCTTCGCAAATCCTCCTTGGTGATCGGTGTGACTGCACCTTTTGCTAGCCATAATCCTGGTTCATGCACCCTACTGAGAACCAATCTTATCCAATCCAGTTGAAACACGGTTGGATACCGAACTCCATTTATCAATCCTGAAGTTTCAAGCTTTGCATACTTATCTTGAAGCTTTCCATCCTTGCAGAGTGAGAGATACTCACTTTGGATGAAGGTTTCACCCAATTCTTCTTGCTTAGAGTGAATGAAAGCGGTAATGTCTTCAATCAACAGAACTCCATCAGGCACCGATGATAGCGCACCTGTCATATGGTTTTCTTTGTTCTGCACTGGCATGATGTCGTAAACTGGTCTGTCGAATTGGTTCCCTTGAATTAGATTGACGACACAAGATGATGATGCCATCGTATCTTGACCGGTTTACACAGAGAATTCTTGATCGGATTTACAGAGATTACTTAGCAAAGACCGTAAATAAAAGCAAGAGAAGATTACTCAATCATAAGAAATCAAAATTCACAAATCGCAATGTAAAGTGAAATGAGTAATCATCATTCGCTTAAATAGATTTAGGGTATAACAGTAATTACGAAACAGTAACTATTGTTAATGGCTACAACATCAATTACCATACCTAATCTTTCTTTCGACAACCAGTACTAATGAGTTTACTTGTTGATCAATCCTCGGTTGTGATGTCAACACTTACCTTTCCGAAATACCTGATACACCGGTGACTTCTTCCAGTTACACTTTTTGACTGTGTGAGATCATTGCTCACCAGTTCTACCAGGAACAGTAGGCGGACTACCGGTTCTCTCTAAGCCCTTAGGCTTAGTTTGTAGAAGAGATATCACCATCAACAGATGATGATCTTCCTTTTGTCTTCTCCTCAGCAAAGCTCTTTGATTCTGTCTTGAACCAAATCTTCTTGACTTCCTTTTTTGTCTCTTTTCCCTTGTTACCCTTTTGGTCGGAAGACAAGGTCTTCTTCACCGGTTTGGCCGGTCTTTTCTTTTGTTCATTGGCCGGTTCCTGCATTCTTTGGCCAGATGCCCAATCTTGTTGTAGTTGTAACAAGTCATCCCGGTTGCTCTCCATGAATTTACCCTTCTTTCCTCGTTCATGAATGAGTGACATCGAGAGTTGCTATGGTTAGATGTTCCATAGCTAGCACAGTTGGTTGTGCTCTAGTTTTTGTTCCTTTTATGGAATATCGGTCTTGGTGGGGATTTGAATGCCATGGGTTTAGATCTGCATTCATTTGCTTTGTCTCCAGACTTGTTACATGCATAGCAGTAACCTTTGAAGCTTCCCCTGCTTCCACTAGACACACTGTTGGGACGTGACCTTCACTCAGAGGTCCTATGGCCATACTTGTAACAGTTTCTGCAGTAACTATTAGAAGTGAATGGTTTCACCGGTGCATTTCTGCAGTCATTTGTTTTATGACCCGGTTTACCACAATGATTGCAAGAGGTTTTGAAGGTCTTCTTACCTTTATCTTCTGCAGGTTTCTTCTTTTCCTTCTTGCACTTCTTGACTTTTAAGGATTCACCAGTTTCATTGTTGCTTTAACCGGTGTACCCAAGTCCTGTGGGATCCTTGTGCTTTCTTTGACCCTTCAATTGCTCATCAAGCTTAATTAAGCTTTCATTGGACCTTTTGAGCGTATCATTTCTCTCTTCAAGAGTCTTCAGCTGTTCTTTCAGTTGATACAATTCAATAGCCAGCCTTTTGCATGCATCATCTTTATCATGCAGGTTCTTTTGCATAATAACATTTTCTTGAGTTACGATTTGCATATCTTCTTGAAGCTGTAAAACAACAAGATCACTTTCTCTTATTGCATCTTCTGCCAGATTTCTTGCTCTTTCAGAGGCTGCCAGTGATTTCACAGCACTGTTCCTTTCATCTTCAACTTTCCTCTTTTCTTCAATTATTTCAGTCATTCTTAGAGTATTACTTTCCTGCTCCCTTTTTAGATTTGAGATCTGACCAGTTAGACTGTGATTTTTCTCCATAAGTTCAGAGACTGCCTCCTCTGCTTCGTCAGATCCACTTTGCCCAAAGAGTTCCTCAATTGTTTCATTTCTCTCACTTAGTTGTAGAGCCAACTCCTTTGTTTTTGCAAGGGACCTCCTCAGTCTATTCTCAAGAGAGGCAAGTATACCATTCGCTTCCTCAAGCTGTTTTTGATACCTGTATCCCTCCATGATCTTTTACTCAAGCGGTTAAGCTTTATATATTTGAGAACCAAAGTGCTCTGATACCAATTGTTAATCCTAACTGGTTACTAAGGGGGGGGGGGGGGTGAATCAATAAATACAATTTCTATTCCAATTTAGCCTTATAAGTTTATTCTTGCAGAATTAAAAGAATATAATCAACACTCATAAACAGAAATAGAAATACACAGGTCAACACAACATATATACGTGGAAACCCTCGGTTAGAAGGAGAAAACCATGTTGGGACAGAACCCACAACTTTACTACTGCAGTAATAAAGGTGCCCTGTTAAGAGCTTACAAAGCATTGGTAAGAGTGCTACCCAGTAAAAGGATTTGGTAGAAGACCTGTTAAGATCTTGACTCTGTTAGAAGTTGCCTGGTAAAAGGACTTTCAACACCAATTAAGATGTTACCCGATAAAGGGATTTATAGAAAGAACCTATTAGGGTTCACCCCGATTAAGGGATTTGAATATGGTTCACAATCTTTAAGCAATGATCTGTAATGACACTTTCTGGCTGATTAGATCATACTTGTTACCCTCTTCTTTGCTCGGCAGTTGAACTTCTCTCTGTCTTTCACTTCTTGTGACTATAGCTCCTCTCAGAAGATATCTCTCTCTTGCTCTGAATATTCAACAACATTTCTTGTGTATCCTACGACCTGTATTTATAAGGAATTAATCTTATTAAAAATACTTCTCACAGTTCCGCCAAGATGTAAACTCACCCATAAATTATGCATGCGAAAAAGCTTGCAAAATGATCTTGAGTTTACCTTGAAACACCCATAGAAGAAATAAAGCTAACTTCAGTTTCAACTGTGGATGCTCCGTATAATCCGGTTCGGATTATCATGCACTTAACTGGTAGTAACTTTGTATTCGGTTAGTCATTTCTTCCTTGTGTGTCTCCCATGTCCGGTTGAAAACACCCAGACCGATATCAACGTTACTCTTTAAAGTACACTGCTTCCTCTTACAGTCTACCGGTTTATATTCATGAATACCGGTGTGATGTACCGGTGTTCGGGTGAGATTGATGTTTGCCTCTGACTTTACTAATGACAACTAATGTTATGTCAACACATAGTTCATTAGTTTTTTATTGGTTCCTTTCTCGACATTCAATTCTTTCATTATTCTCATCATATCTTGTCATATTGCCTGAACTATTTTGAATTCTGCATAACTTCTACCTTAGGTGCTCTCATCATCGTCCATCTCCCTCTTCCCTTGGAGAATGTCTTGTTTTCACTCTTGATGCCTATTGCCCAATTGTATTCGTTGTACGAAGACAGAGGCATCACTTTCATCTTCTTGCACAAGGAGGGAATCGACTCTTCAATGAACCACCTCTTGTTTAACCCATTTATTGGCTGATGCTTCAATTTGACCGGCAATTTCTTGAGCCTATGATTGTAAGCTCATATGTTCTCATTCTTCCCCTGTTTGGTATTATAAATTTTGCCAACGATCTGATTGTCAACTGGTAGTAGTTTAAACTCATCCCCGAACGCCCTCTTCAGTGTATCCCAAGAGGCTTTGAATGAAGCTTTTAGTTTGTAAACCTGTTAATGGTTGTACCCCATAGCATTTCTTGAAATGGTCTCAGCCAATAGTCCTTGTCCTCTTGACTGCTTTCTCTACAGATAGTCTTGCACATCTTGTAGTGCCTAGTAGGATCTTTTGATCCATTCCCCGTGAAGTTCGATAGTTTTTATTGATCCACATTGGGACTTGCTAGAGTAGTCACCATCTTTCTTGCTTGCATGCTCCCTTGTGTGCTAGATTTGGGCGAACTCTTCCAACTGCTATGTTTTGGTGATTTTGTTTCACTCTTGGCCACATACTCTTGGCCACACGCGTGTCCTCTACACATCCACCTCCAATGTCCCTAACACCTTGGGTACTTTCAGGCTTTGACTTGTTCCTATAGTCCATCCATCTTAGGGTCTTCGGTTTGCATCCTTCAATTATGGGTTCTTTTGAGATGAATACTGTCTTCTTCATTCTCTTTATTCTACAATCCTTAAGGATTTCCTGATCTCTTTGTCTTGACCATCTTGTGGCCTTTTATTGCCTTTATTGGGATCTAAGCTCATGAATCACACAACTTTGGCCTGATTTCTTTTAAGGAAATGAGGCCAAATGTTTACTACTATATCTGATAAATTATATACATAAAATAATTATAAATATGATAGTGTGTACTAGATATAGAGTAAACTATATCTTAATTTGCTCATGAAATTATTATCGAGAAGAAGACCAGTGATGGTCGACCAAGGTTTCTAGTTCTTCCAACTATATCATACTACCTTCCTTGACAATACATTACATAGTTAAAGGGCCTGACAGTTGCCAAGAGGAACACAACCGTCCACTAACCAACACTTAGCTCCCCGAGTGTAATATTCTAATTGCCTGACATTGAAAATTGTCTACAAGGATTTTTGTATTCTGGAGATTGAAGCTATTCTAGTTTATTACGAAGTATTAAGACATTGGTTTCTTTGCTCAAATTCCCAGTGGATGGAGGAACACACATAACATAAACTCATTAAGCCTCTAATGCTAGGTGCATTTCATCATGTAGTTTAACTAGATAAAGAGATGTTGTAGATGTAGTAATGCAATGGACTTGTATCTTATTGATATTTAATAACAACAAAATAGACTCAGTCGCAATCACTAATTCACTATCAAAATTTTAGTCCAATCAAAATTCATTGTTTGTGTAGATATCTCAGTGAGTTCAAACCGAAACATGCACCTGATATTGACGCCATGTGATGATACTCATAAGTAGCATTGGGTGATTATACTGGACTGCAACATGTGTTCCCAGTGCGCAGAAATACTGTCCAAAGATGATAGTGATGAGTCTGCCCTTGCTCGACACCATTGTTTCTAGACAACTTGGCCTCAAGACCAAGCTAGAATCTCCTGTGCGGCTGTGTATCGTTTAGAACGGCGCCATGATCAACCTGTTTCCCCTTCACCACCCGTCCTTGTATGGATATAGACGGTTTATCAACCGGTCACAGCTAATAGACTGCGCGCGGTCAGTCACCAAGCGACCACACTCCCCGTCCAGTATACCCGACAATGCACAGAATGCGACGTCTTTCTAACTTGACGCCCAACACTTTGGCCTTATTCTTCCCAAATAGTAACCACGATGATCTCAGCCGATAGAGAACGATATGCTGGCTTGAGCCAACAAATGACCTGTATTCCTTCACGCTAATCACAAACTCGATAACTAATTCATTGATGTTGTGATCAGAATGTGAAAGCTAACTTACAACATGATTTTCTTCAACTTTTGGAATGCTATCGAATTTCTTAAATATTGTATTCAATGCCAAGAATGCTGGTGTAGTAAAACTTAATTCCTTAGCTTACTCATTGAGCTCTATTGTGAAATCTAGATGACTCCACCATTATTGAGACGCTGGGGTTACGTCCAACTTCTCAGATCTTCCTCAAGGGTTTCCATCCTCAAGAAATAAGCAGTCACGTAAGCAACTTGTTTGTTTTTCTTGTTTTAATAAATTTCATGGTGCCAATCCCAAGGAACACTTTATGCTTTTATAACCTCGATATAAGGGAAAGCACGAAATTCCAAGCCATGTGGGATAAAGTACACCCACTTAAGTCACTTAAGTTACTTTTTAATATAAGATGTCTTTAAGTCATAAAGTAACTTTATAAGCTCACTTTATTAAATAAAGTGACTTAACTATGAAAAAGGGCCCCCAAACACTTAAAAATTGCCCAAAAAGCCTGTGATTGGCTGGCATCCTCCAGAAGTAGCCATTAGCCTATTCAAATGGGGAGATAGACTAATTAGGCGCCAAAATAGCCTAGCGCGGAGAAGGGGACATTATAGTCCTCCCTTCCTAGGATTGCTTGTCCTCAGGCAATCTCAATGTAGGATGTTGCAGAATAGACTCACCTTCCCATGTGGTGTCATCAATAGGTAAGTCCTTCCAGTGGATCAAATATTCTCTGATAGCTCTATTCCGTAGTTTCCTCTCTCTGATCTCAATCACCTCAGCTGGAACCAGAACCAATTTTCCTTCCTCATGAAGCGGGGGTAATCCAATTGATGGAGCTATCTACTGCCCGATCGCCTTGTTGAGGGAAGACATGAAATACATTGTGAATCCTACTATCTGATGCTAGTTTGAGCTCGTAAGCTACCTCACCAACCCTCCTAGAAATGCGATAGGGACCATAAAATCGGGGCTTAAGCTTTTCTGACCCACTCTTCTTCAGAGAACTCTGCCTGTACGGCTGAAGATGAAGGTAGACTATATCCCCTGACTCAAAGCTCTACTCTGTCCGATGTTGATCAGCATACATCTTTTGCTGATTCTGTGCCCTCTGAATGTTCTCCCTGAGAGACCTAAGAATATCCTGGTGATCTTGTAACCAATCTCTTGCAATCGGTGCCCTGCTGTCCTGTATAGCTAAGTTTATAAATGATAGTGGCTCGCTGCCATAGTGATGAAGGATGCTCGCTTAATACCACAAACACATAACAGAAATAGAGAACAACAACAATTTGCAAGAACAAAAAATGGGCTTCTTATTATCTCCACAAATGTGGAATTACAAATTTCAGAATTACAATATGCAAAGCCACATGAGCATTTCCCTTACAATATTTTGTAGGACAAAGCCTCGAATAATTACCCAGAACTACTCTGAACTACTCCGAATTGCCCTAGACAACACTATGGGCCTTCCTTGTATAGATAATTTTCCACCGTCTGGGAAGGTTCCAGAAATTTAGCCATTAAGCCCAACCAACCATAGAATTATTTTATTTTTCAATTTATTACTTCAGAGTCAGCTCAAAACATCTTTTGAAACCCAAACATAAATTTTGAAGGAAATTTATTTTTTGCCATTTTAAGTGGCCCAACTTCCGAAGACCTTAAGTCATCACCCGTTTACCCGATTGACTATTATGACCCCATTTCGAAAAGGGTGCAAAGTGCTGTACAATATCCAAATTAAGCAAGCTTCAGTCAACCGAAGTTTTGACCTCATCCGAGGCCTCTAAAGCCTTCAAAACTGAGTTCAAAGTTTCTATACCCTGGTGCCAATACTGAAAATTTTCAATATGTTCAAAACTAGACTTGATCTGGTAATAAACTTTACCAGCAGGCTAATATGACCAAAATGAACCTCCAGGGAAGAAAATAGAACATTCTGAGCTCGAACGGAAAACTTACTAAAAATAGTAAATTATCAAAAATAACAGTTTTGCACAAGATAGCCCTTATTGAAAAGAAACCAGAAATATTTTTGGGTGATGCAAGATTGCTCTTACACCCAGGATGCTCCTGCATCAGACACCCGGGATAATTTGAGAAGTGACCCTGTCACGTCTCAAGTGTGAAGAGGAAAACCAAGATGGTTAACCTCCTCCCTCGTCAGCCATGATGAATCTTCAACAAGTCATCCTTTCCATTTGACCAAATATTCTTCATATGTCCTGTTGTGCTTCTGCCAACATGACTATCCAGTATATCCTCAATCTCCTTGGTAGCTGAAGTAGTTGCTGGAATACTTCACTATGCTTCTGTGATCTCATCTTCAACACCTCCTTCATGATACTCTGTTAGATTTGAAATGTTAAACACTGGTGAAATATTCAGTTTCGTAGGCAGTTCTACTTCGTAGGCATTTCTTGAATCATGCTTCTTCAGTATCTTACATGGCCCAAACTTCTTCATTTTCAACTTGTTATATGTATCAACTAGAAATCGCTCCTTCCGCAAATGAACCATAACTTCATCTCCAACGTGAAATTCCTTATGTCTCCTTTTCTCATCTGCCTTAGCCTTATACTGTGCATTCATCTTGGTAATATGCTTCCTCACCTCCTCATGGATGCTCTTCAAGTGTTCTGCAAAATCCTCAACTTCAACACTACTTATCTCTCCTTTATCTATCTTCCTCAACTCTGAAGCATTTCTGGGACTACTTACATATACAATCTGGAATGGTGATTTACCAGTGCTCCTGTTAATAGAATTATTGTATGCAAATTTTGCCTGTGGTAAAATCAAATCCCATCCTGTTGGCTTATCTCCAACCAAACATCTCAGCAAATTCTCCAAACTCCTATTCACCACCTCTGTCTGTCCATCAGTTTGTGGATGATGTGATGAACTGAACTTCAAATTTGTCTTTAACTTCTTCCACAATGTACGCCAGAAATATCCAACAAACTTAGTGTCTCGATCTGAAACTATGCTCTTTGGCAAACCATGTAGTCTCACCACTTCTCTAAAAAATAATTCTGCTACATGAACATCATTAGTCTTCTTGTAGGGAATGAAATGTGCCATCTTCGAAAATCTGTCAACCACCACAAAAATTGAATCATGTCCCCGCCGAGTCCTTGGTAAACCAAGAACAAAGTCCATACTGATATCCTCCCAAGGCTTCTCTGGTACCGGTAATGGCTGATACAAACTCTGTATTCTGCTTCACTCCTTTCGCCATCTAACATACTCTGCAACTCTGTACAAACTTCTTGACATCTTGTTGCAACTGTGCCAATAATAATTCTCACTAACCAAAGCAAGGGTTTTATCACGACCAAAATGTCGAGCCAATCCTCCATTATGCTTCTCCTTGATGAGATTCTCCCTCATAGAACTTCGTGGAATGCACAACTGACTCCCTCTGAATAGCATATTATCCTGGATGATGAAATCCAACCACTTCGTTTTGTCTAGAGTAACAGGTTCTATACAAGCTTTCCAAGCTTTTCCAAAATCAGGATCCTCTGGATACAAATTCTTGAGTTCGTTGAACCCAACCACCTCAATCTGCATTTCTGTCAGCAATAGTTGCCTTCTACTATGTGCATCTGCAACCTTGTTAGACTTTCCACTCCTATGTTTCAAAACAAATGTATAACTCTGCAAAAACTCAACCCATTTCAAATGCCTTTGATTCAACTTTCCTTGACTATTCAAATATTGCAAAGCTTGATGATCAGTATACAAAACAAACTCCTTAGGAAGCAGATAGTGTCTCCATTTCTTTAATGCCTGAACTATAACATAAAATTCTTGATCATAAATAGAATACTTTCTCTTGGCATCATTTAACTTTTCATTGAAATAAGCAACATGTTTACCTTCTTGACTCATAACAGCTCCTATTGTAGTACCACTAGCATCACAGTCTACTTAAAACACCATATTAAAATTTGGAAATGCTAAAACAAGTTGTTCTGTAACTTTCTGTTTCAACAGTTTCAAACTGTTATCTGCCCCATTAGTCCACTTGAACTCTTTTCTATCCCCTCTCATTGTTTCAGTCAAGGGTCCACAAATACTGCTAAAATTTCTGATAAACTTTTTGTAAAAGCTAGCCAAACCATGAAAAGATCTTACCTCAGTTGTACTCCTTGGAGTAGGCCATTCAAGGATAGTCTTCACTTTCTCTCTATAATGTCCCCTAGGAAATCTCTTAGGTCTTGGACTAAAAATCCTATGATTTAGATTGCAATGGACTTCTTTTTATCTATAGTTTGTACACAACTCATTATTTTTCGCCAATGGTTATGTAATGTCTTATATTTGGTCGCTTAAGGAAAATGGAACAATTCTTGTGCACCTTTTTAGGAATTTACTCAACACTCTGGAGCTAAGTCTCTATGGCCTCTGATGTTAATGATCTCTGTTGTAAAGGTTTACGTACATTAAACTGCCGATGACCTGTTCGATCTCTGGAAATGTGTTTCTCTTTGTATAATGTTATTCGTTTGCTGACAGTCTCTATTTTTGCTAACTGTGTATGTGTTTGTACTGACTGTGTATATATATTCTTCTGATTGTATTCGTTAATGAATTGTGGATCGAATGACTGTTTATGTTGACTATATTCCAAATATCCTTTTTGGTATTACGTTTCTGTATATCCAAAAATCCTAGAGTGAATGATGATGTTGACTATACTAGGTCTACAAGTTGACCACTGATTACATCTTGCGTAGTGAAATTCTTTGTCTCCTTATGGTGACTGGCCCGATGATGCTTCCTTCTCTGCGATGTCTTGTTATGTCTTTGTCATTCGATGACTAGGATTGTTGAGTCACCGTTTATGGGATATTCTGTACATTATATTCTCTTTTGTCCTTCGTATTCGAATGCCTTAACACAGCTGGCAACTCTTTCAAGGGATGTACAGGTCTATGTGATGTGGTTACCCGGACCAATCTCTTATGCCTCAATGTATATTGTGTTGGAGTGTAACATCTCTACAACCGCTTGTATCCTTAAGTAATACCCACTTCATCTGCAACTGAAATATCCTTATATCCTCCGTCAATAAAAGTCCCTTAGTCAAAGTACGCTTAGATGAATCTATAGAATTCATTGGGGTTGAATCATAGCTTTGAGTTGTATTATACACTACTCGACCAAGACGCTAATGCCTGAGACTTCCTCCGTTTTATTATCTCCGTTCTCTGCCCCCCTTGTTTTCTCTGTAGTTCTTTTTTTTATATTCGACTAACTCATGCGTCGCTTGACTTTTGTAATATTAAAGTCACAACTACTAATAAAGATTATTATTAGTTTTATTATTTTAATTGTTTATTTTTTATAATGATTATCATTTACTATTTATATTTTAATATTATTATTGGGATATTTATTATAATTTAATAATATTAAACTCTTATTTATTAAATTGATATATTTATATATATATATTTGAAATTCTATATATATTAAAATATTAATTTTTAAAATTTGATTTTATCAGCGTAATTATAATTATAATTATATTTTATATTTATTTATTAATAATATAATATTATTAATAATATATTCTTCCATAATAGTAATTTAATTAATTATATATTATAATGTATTATTATTCATTTTATTTCATTAACATAATTTAATTATATATTTTTCTCATTACTTAATTATTCAATTATTTAATTATTTAATCTTATATTTAATTTCTATTATCATTAAATTATGCTCCGGAAAGGGAACATTACAGGGTCCATTTTTAGACCTTCTGTTGAAACTACAAATCCCAGATATACTAACTCCTTCACAAAACTGCACTTTCAAATTAATCAACAATTTCTCTTCCCTTAACTTCTCAAACACCATACGAATATGCATCATATGCTCTTCCAATGTCTTACTAAAAATCAAAATATCATCTAGGTAAACAATGACAAACTTACCCAGAAATTCTTTCAGAACCTCGTTCATGAACCGCATGAAAGTGCTCGGTGCATTGGCTAGCTCAAAAAGCATGACTAACCACTCATACAGTCCTTTTGTCTTGAAGGTAGTCTTCCATTCATCCCCTTCTCTAATCTGAATCTGATGATATCCACTCTTCAGATCTATCTTTGAGAAATACACAGCTCCACTCAAACAGTCCATAATATGATCCTTTCGTGGCAATGGAAACCTATACTTGATTGTGATCTTGTTTATAGCCCTGGAATCTGTACACATTCTACATTCTCCATTCTTCTTCGGTGCTAATACTGCAGGTACAACACAGGGACTCAGACTCTCTCAAATCAACCCCTTCTACAACAATTCATGTACTTGTCTATTCAACTCTTCACTTTCTGCAGGTGTCATTCTGTGTGCTGCCTTATTTGGCAAACTGGCTCCTGGAATAAAATCCATCTGATGACTGATCTTCCTTACTGGTGGTAATCCACCAGGCACATTATGGGATACAATATCTTGAAACTCATTCAACAATTCTGCAACTTCTATAGGTACATCTTCTACTTCCTCTTTACCAGCTTTTGGAATTAAAGAAAAACACACATGCTCATGCCTCATACCCTCTAGGAATTTTCTTCCATCAACAAAACTTCACTAGACACTGCTCACTGACCATGACCTTGTGGTCATCCTGTACCCAGGCAATCCGGTATGGATGTGGGTGTTTTTGTCTCGAGCTTCAACTTTGTGACCATCTCTTCTGACACCAAATTATCAGTGCTGCCACTATCAATAATCACATCACAACACTTATCTTCACACTTGCACCTGGTGCGAAACAGGTTTCTCCTCTGCTCAGGTTCATTCTCACCACTCAGCAAGACTCTTCTATTAATTAGCGTTTCTCCTCTTTCAGCATCTTCAGAATATGATGATCTAGCATCTTCATCTACATGCGCAACTCTGGCCTGGCATTCATTCCTCTTATCTGTCCTTCCTTGGTGTTGAGGACATTCAAATGCCCTATGACCTTCTCCACTATGAAAACATGTTCCACAGAAGCCTCCTCTTCCAGATCCTTGTCCTCTTCCTCTACCTCTCTGATCTCTATTATTCTAATCATAGAAACGATTGGAATTGTTTCCTCTCTGATTTTGATTGCTACTCGCCTCATCCTTCTTTTTCAGATCTTCATTTCGGCTTCCATATGACCGTCCACCAGATCTTCCACCACGACCTCTTCTGCTTTGCCTGCTCTCAAACTTCTTGTTCAATTTTACCTCTACTTTTAGGGCAAACTGGTATGCTTCTTCAATACTGTTCATTCGAACCAATTTCAACTCTTCCTGAATGCTCGGCCTCAACCCATTAAGGTAACGAGCAACTTTCTCCTTGTCAGCTTCTGCATGGCCTGTTCTAATGAGGAGTCGATAGAATTCCTCCGTATACTCCTGAACAGATCTTCCTGCTTGCTTCAAACCTTGCATTTTCTTTAATAAATCAAGTTCATAATCAACAGGAATGAACCGTTGTTTCAATTTATCCACCATCCAATCCCATCTTGTGATTTTATCCTTTCCTTTTCTATTTTGCTCCAATTGAATCTCTTGCCACCAAATCTTTGCATGACCCTTCAGTCTGGCCTTTGCAAACTTGACCTGATTAGGATCCTCGATATCTTCATACTCAAAATATTCTTATAATTCAATGATCTAGTCGATCGATTCCTCTGGGTTAAGATTTCTTGAAAATGTAGGAACCTCAATTTTAGGTCTTTTCCCGATCTTGGAAATGGCTTGAAAAAGCCTTTCTTCCTCTTGGTTCATAATTTTGCCTTCTCCTTCTTGATCAGAATTTCCCTCTTCGGCTTCATCCTCACTTTCATCTCTGACATTAAGATTCATTTATCTGCAAATCTCTTCTTGCAATGCTCGCACTTGTCTCTAGAGCGCTCTTACCTCAGGTGTCACACCACTAGCTCTTCCGCCACGTTCCCTTCATGGAGGCATTTTCACGCTGCTCGCTAAAACCCTAAACCCCAGTCTTGGTGCAAATTGCCTCATAGTCGGCGATCTATTTACACACTCAGGAACTCCCGCTCTTATACCATTTAATGAAGGATGCTCCCCTTAATACCACAAACACAACAGAAACAGAGAACAAGAACAATTTGCAAGAACAGAAAATGGGTTTCTTATTATCTCCACAAATGTGGAATTACAAATTTCAGAATTACAATATGCAAAGCCACATGGGAATTTCCCTTACAATATTTTGTAGGACAAAGCCTCGAATTATTACCCAGAACTACTTTGAACTGCTCCGAACTGCCCTAGACAACAATACAGGCCTTCCTTATATAGGCAATGTTCCACCGCCTAGGAAGGTTCCAAAAATTTAGCCATTAAGGCCAACCAACCCTAGAATTATTTTATTTTTCAATTTATTACTTCAAAGTTGGCTCAAAACATCTTTTGAAACCCAAACATAAATTTTGAAGGAAATTTATTTTCCGCCATTTCAGGTGGCCCAACTTCCGGAGAGCATAAGTCATTACCTGTTGACCCGATTGACTATTATGACCCCATTTCAGAAAGGGCACAAAGTGCTCTACAACCTTGAACTCAAGCAAGCTTCATTCAGCCGAAGTTTCGACCTCATCCTGGGCCTCTAAAGCCTTCAAAACTGAGTTCAAAGTTTTTGTACCGTGTTGCCAATACCGAAAATTTTCAATATCTTGAAAACTAGACTTGATCTGGCAGTGAAACTTTACCGACAGGCTAATATGACCAAAATGAACCTCCGGGGAAGAAAATAGAACATTCTGAGCTCGAACAGAAAACTTACTAAAAATAGTAAATTTCCAAGAATAGCAGCTTTGCACAAGATAGCCCTTATTGAAAAGAAACCAGAAATATTTTTGGGTGATGCAGATTGCTCTTACACCTAGGATGCTCCTGCATCACATAAAGAGCCCGAAATGGTGTCATGCCAATACTCATGTGATAGGTGGAGTTGTAGCAAAACTCCTCCAAATACAGCCATTTAACCCATGCCCTCTGCTGCCCTGCTACATAATTCCAGAGATAACCTTCCACCCATTTGTTTACAATCTCAGTCTGACCATCTGTCTGTGGGTGGTAATTGGTGCTGGGATTCAACTTGGTGCCTGCCAACCTGAACAACTCCTGCCAAAAAGTGCCGAGGAACTGACTGTCTCTGTTGCTCACAATGGTCTTGGAAAGACCTTACAGCCTAAAAATCTCCCGGAAGAATAATTCAGCTAGTTGTGAGGCTAACCAATCTGTTGCGATAGCGAAGAAATGAGCAAACTTGGTAAGTCGGTCCACTACTACAAAAATACTATCCTTGCCCTGCACTCTCGGCAAGCCAGTAATAAAATCCATCGAAATACCCTCCCACCTCTGGGCTGGAATGCGAAGTGGTTGCAATAAGCCGACCCGATGCTCGTGCTCAGACTTGTTCTGCTGACAAGTCTGGCACTCTCTGACATGTTGAAGGACATCATCCTTGAGGCCCTTCCATGAGAATCTCTCTCTGACCTTTCTGTAAGTTTTGAAAACCATGGATGCCCTGCTGTAGGCGCATCATGAACAACACTCATCACCTTAGCCTTAAGCTTAGATTCTGGTACTAGGTAGATCCTGTCCTTATAGAAGATAATATCATTGATTACCTTGTACCTGCTGTCTTGGAGCTGACCGTCCAAAATCTGACAAGCTTGAGTATTTTTAGAATACTCTACCAACAAATGAGACTTCCAATCTGCAAAGATCTCTGATAGGGCACAACAAGCTACTACAGGAGGCCTTCTGGAAAGTGCATCAGCCACAATTTTATTTTTCCCTTTGACATACTCAATGTCAAAGTCATAATCCTGGATTGACCCACTTTTGCTGTCTTTCATTCAACTCTTTCTATCCTAAGAAGTAGCGCAAGCTGTTGTGATCTGTCTTAATTGTAAACTTGCCACTGACTAGATACTATCTGAATTTAGCCAGGGAGTGCATAATGGAAAGCAACTCCTTGTCGTAAGTAGAATAAAACCTCCCATTGTCCTTAAACTTCCCGCTCTCGAATGCTATGGGATGTCTGTCCTGCATCAACACTGCACCAATCCCATTCCCTGAAGCATCGCACTTTAGAACAAATGGACGAGAGAAGTCTGGAAGTGCTAGAACCAGGCACGTACTCATGACTGTCTTAAGTCTGTCAAAGACTACCTCTGCCTTATTTGTCCCTCTGAAAGCCCCTTTTTGAGTGAGATCGGTGAGGGGTGCTGCTGTCTGAGAGAATCCCTTCATAAACCTCCTGTAATAAGAACATAGTCCAAGGAAACTCCTCAAATCTGTCACATTCCTCGGTGGTGGCCAGTCAAGAATTGCCTGAATTTTCTCCTGGTGAACCTTAACTCCATCTGCCCCTATCACGTGTCCTAAGTAGAGAATCTCAGTCAATCCAAACTCACTTGGATTCTTTCACAAATAGAGAATGCTCCTCCATAATGCTAAGAATCTCATCCAAGTGTTGTAGGTGTTCCTCCCATGTCCTGCTGAAGACCAAAATGTCGTCAAAGAATACCGAGACACTTTTGCATTACTGCCTTTTGAATATATGGTTCATGCATGACTGAAAAGTGGCAGGTGCATTAGTGAGCCCAAATGGCATCACTAGAAACTCATTGTGTCCATAGTGACATCTGAATGCTATCTTATGAACATTGTCATCACGGACACGTATTTGATGGTATCCTGATCGAAGATCTATCTTCAAAAAACATATTGCCCCATGTAGCTCATCTAACAACTCATCGATCCGGGGAATGGGATACTTGTTCTTAATGGTTCTCTTATTGAGTGCACAGTAGTCAACGCACATACGAAGAGTACCATCCTTCACCAAAACTACTAAAGAAGCAAAGGGGCTGGAACTAGGCTTGATGTGTCCCATATCTAGAAGATCCTTGATCGTCTTCTCTATTTCTTCCTTATAGTGTCTGGGGTGATGATAAGGAGTAATGATCACGGGCTTGGTGCCCTCCTCCAACTCAATGATGTGCTCAAAACCCCTATCCGGAGGTATACTTGGAGGGATGTCCTCAAAAACCCGTTTGTTCTTATCAAACACATTTTGGATATCAATGTGAATCTGCTACCCTGAATCTGGTGTGGGTTTAGAGGATATGAAACAGTGGGCTGCCCACTCCATATCGCTATGCCTTATGATGGTCTCCATCCTATGAGCCAAAACCAACCAGGACCCGTTATCTGACATGGCCTTAAGTACAATCGGTTGGTTGATCACCCTGCATAAACTCCAACTGTTTCAACTTGTGATCATTAGTGTATCTTGCTAGGGTCTGTAACCATTGGATACCCAAGATGGCATCAAGCCTATCCAAATCAATGATGTAAAAATCAGCCCCTAGAAGATACTCCCCAAAGTAAATCGGGAGTCCAAAAATCTTCCCTGTACAGCTCAACAAATCTCCCTCGGCCACCTTAACATCAAACTCGGAAATGTTGTCTACTTGAAATCCCCTCCTGGAAACCATACCTGTGCTGATAAAGTTATGAGTAGCACCTGTATCTAGAAGGAAAATGATTTGCTGTCCTCTAACCACTCCCTTTAGACGAAAAGGGTGACATGTGGGAATACCTGAAAGAGACGCTAAAGTAATAGGAGGCTGCTCATGGGAGGCTTCCCTCTTCTTTTCTTCTACTAATTGTTCTTCCTGAGTCTCCTCATCGCTGTCCTCAATATCGCTGCCCTCATGCTGTTCGCATTCACTATCGGAAACCACCTCAATGTAATGTATCTTGCCTTTTCCAAGGCACCTGTGGTCTATTGTCCAAGGCTCTTTACATGTGAAGCAAAATTTCTTCCTTCTCAATTCATTTCTTGTCTCAAAATCCAATCTAGCGGGTACACTCTTAGTCTGATTTTTGTTCTTTTGGAATGAGGAGGATCCCTTAAAAGTTTTCTTAGGGGGTTGTAATATGGAAGAGGGTGAATCCAAATCATGTGCTAATTTAATAGCGTCATCCAAGGTGCTCGGCTTGAGGACTCTAACCAATCCTCTGAACCTATCCTGTAGGCCTTCAATAAACAACATCACTTTCCTCTTCTCAGACATATTAGGAACCATGATGGAAATCCTCTGAAACTCATCAATATAGTGGTCCAAAGACCCACTCTGTCTCAGTTGAGCTAACTCCCTGTAATAAACCTCTATGTCTTTCTTGTCAAAACGGGTAATCAATTTCGTGTTGAAGATCTCATAAGAATAGTCAGCCCATGATCATGGGTGACAAGACCATGATGCCACCAATCATATGCTGCTCCCTCTAAATGCATGGTCGCAAACCTAATAGCCTACGTTTTCGACATGGGTTTGAGGGTCAGGAAGGTGTCTAACTTGTGAATCCAAGCTCTCGTGGATGTCTTACCGCTGCCATCAAATGTAGGAATAGTTAATTTGTTCATTGCATGCTTTAAATCCTTGTTCTGACCCCTGGGTCTCCTATCTTGCTAAGCCTTGCCAAATTTTCTCTTTTGAGCCATATACTAGAGAAAGCTTAAATCAGCTTTGACATCAAGTAGCATATCCCATTCATCATGCATGGTCAATACATTATTAGGAAGAACAGTTGTTGTCTCAGGTTGTGCTATCTCTTCCTTTGCATTATTTTCCGTGAAGGTAGGCATAAGAGGCCTATCTAAAGTACAAGTGGGTGCTCTAGCTGCTCTAGGTGATCTTGCTATATTGCCTCCACCACTGTGATGGCTCTGGGGTCTCTTGGGTGCTACTGTCAATTGCTGAATAACCCCTGTAAGTTGTTGTAATACATTGGCAATATGATCCTATCCGTCGCGTATGGCCCTCAATGTTTCCCTGGCCTCTCTATCTGTATCCTTAGCCATATCTGTACACCGAGTACCCTTCTCAAATACAATCTCCTCGTCTGCTTCGATATGACTATCCTCTATCTCACCCTGTACTGAAGATTCTGGCTGTTCCTGTTCAACCCTGTTATGTTTAAAGTTGTATGGTCTGTGCCTGCTATGCATGCCTACTCAGCATTGTCACTGTCGCATCAACCTATCAAAACTAAAAATCTAGCCCACTAGGATGGCAAGATCGAAGGCTCTGATACCACTGTAATATCCTAACTGCCTGACAATGAAAATTGTCTACAAGGATTTTTGTGTTCTGGAGATTGAAGCTATTCTAATTTATTGCGAAGTATTAAGGCATTGGTTTCTTTAATCAAATTCCTAGTGGATGGACGAACACACATAACATAAACTCATTAAGCCTCTAATGCTGGGTGCATTTCATCATGTAGTTTAACCAAATAAAAGAGATGTTGCAGATGTAGTAATGTAATGGACTTGTATCTCATTGATATTTAATAACAACAAAATAGACTCAGCCGCAATCACTAATTCACTGACAAAATTGTAGTCCAATCAAAATTCATTATTTGCGTAGATATCTAAGTGAGTTCAAACCGAAACATGCACCTGATATTGACGCCATGTGATGATAGTCATCAGTAGCATCAGGTGATTATACTAGACTGCAACATGTGTTGTCGGTATATTTTGTATGTACGGGTGTTGTGTAATAAACTTATGTTAATCTCGGCAGTTAGTACCGAGAGTGTGAACCGTTACGACGTGACGTTTCGGTGGTGTCTCTTCGGAGGTTATATGTACACATTGCTTTGAGTGTGAATGACATGATTTGGTTTTCTGAGTACTTTATGCTTACCGAATCGCAATACTTTCCTGTGTTCATGTTTATCAGTTAATGTGTGTTTATGCAACTATTCTTGTTGACCCGAGAGGGAAAACATCTGGCGCCGTTGCCTAGACATACCCGGATGGCGAGTAGGCATAATGGGCTTACCTGTTAGTGCGATAAACCCAGAAGCCGAGGAAGCCCATACCGAGTTGTACGACGGAGAGGATAATCTGGCACGTGACTTCCGAATTTTGTTTCAAGTAGCTCTTGAAACTCACGTCCAAAGGGAGGCAACGAACGGAGACGTCCCTGCAGGTGTGGTGTGGGACGCGATTGGGGCGAACCCTGCAGCGAATCAGTTGTTGAACCAACTTCCACGGTTGTTGGCACAAGCAGCACTCGCACGACGTATTCGGCAAGAGGAAATTGACCGTGAGGACCGCCGCCAGGAGATCCTCCGTGCATTCCACGCCCGAGAGCATCTTCGTCACCGTCGGGAGGAAGGAAATGACAAACAGTAAAGTTGTTGAAGTTTGAAACGAAGGGGAACGGAACACAAAAATTCCATTGTAGTTCAATTGAGAATGTTGTAAAGCAACATGAATTAATAAAAAATAAGTGTTCTTTTTGATTGAGCAATGTGTATAGTTTGTCTTGATGCCCAATAATTTAAATAAAGATCGAAATAAGAAAGTGATAGATGACGAAGGGGAAGCCGCACAGAAGGCTTTGATATCCGCGCAGCAACGTGAACGTCGGTGTAGGCTCAGGCAACTTGCCAAAGACCAGCTTGCCAGAGGGTTGCCCGAAGGGGACCTCGGAAGTGATACGGAGGGTGCAGAAGCCGAAGAAGAGTTCACTTCTCCGGAACGGAGAGTGCGGAGTCGGGAAGAGTTACTTGAGGAGACATGGGCGAGAAAAGCCTTTCTCCAAGAGGAGAGAGTACGGTTTGAGGTGGGTCTCCGTACACCAAGTGCGGAGAACCAAACCGGCGGAGAGGGTGATACTGCAGAGGGTGGCACGAGCACACCAGCAGACCCTCCGTTGGAACCGAGAACCCCACACGGTACGGTGCCAGGAGAAGGGCAAGTACCACCAGCCCAGCAACTACCGCAAGGACAAGTACCACAAGTCCAGACTACCCACAGCTGATGCAGAGTGGCAATGAAAGATGATGGGTTCAACAAAAACTAGTTCAATCCCACAGGATCTTATTAGGCCTCAAAGGCTAAATACCCACAAAACTCAATCACCTGACTCCAAATCTTCAAAATTGATTAGAAACATGAAAATAAGGTTAATCAAGTAGGTATTAGACACTTTCAACACTTCAAGCAACTCCAAGTACTCAAATTCCCTAAAACTGCCAACTAGGCCTAATAGCCTTCAACTAGCCCTCCAGCAGCGTTAAACCTCTAATAACTTGACTTTTTCCCAAAACACTTGCCAAAAAAATTACACTTTTAGATACCCTTTTCAGGGTTACACAACATAACCAAATTTCAAAGGTGACTCCTTTGGATCAGTTTCAACATCCTTCACAAGGTACCCTCTAAATGGCATAAAAATCAAGCATTTAACAAAACAACTATCCTTTCCTCTTATCCCCAACACTCCAAACCTTGAAATAGTCTTCATAGACCTTCTAAGACATAATATTTTCAAACTTTCAACAATTTATCACTTACCAAACTCTCGAAACAACAAACCCTCACTATTTGGGCAAGATGCCAAGGGTTTTGTAGAAAATACCCCTCCAAAACACTCACCACTCTAATCAAGGTTCAAACACCTTCCCCTACATCCCCTTGGACATCTTTAACCTTCAACTTCTCATTTCCTTCATCGGACACCACCCAACCATTATTGGTGCTTAAACAATGCACCTTCGGATTGTGTTTCACCAGTCAATCACTGTTCCCTGTTCCTCATCAACCAATGTCTTCCCTGCATTCAAAGATAATATACAATGGAATAATAATTATTTAGACCTCTCCCACCATCTACAGTAACCACAGGATGGGAGGGTCATTGCATCACAAAAACCTCAACTCTAAACTACTGACTGTGACCTTTAACCAGTCACTGTCTACACAACACCAGTCAGGTTCTTGATCTTAAAAGAACTCCAAAACGATGAAGTTAAGCATAAAAAAGAAAAGGAAATGAAGAAAAATGTATTTACACCATTTTCCAACCAGGATCACATTAATATATTCAAACAAATTTGCTGTTATTGGGACTGTACGCACTGGACAGCAAGCTTCATAAAATGCAGAGAATTAACTTTTATTGATCCAAACCATTACACATTTGTTTCATTTCATATCAATGATGATCTCTCCCCCCTTTCACGTGGATCTCTTTGAAATAGACCCACCCAATCTCGACACAAACCAACTAACTATTTCTAACTGTCATATAACAGTCTCATTAACAATTTTGACAATTTTTAATAATGATTATTACTAGTTTGCTATCACTTTGGCACTTTGGTGACTCAAGATCGTGGAAACATGTATTATTGTATCTAAATGACTCTAAGACACCTAAGTGACCTAAAGACTCCACCTTTATCCTTAATTTCTTGGGTACCATATTTGGCTTACATTGTCAATGTTGACAATTTTACAACATATTGAACTTTTGCCATTACATTGTGTTTCTAGCAATTCCTATGCAACTTATAACCCTTCCTAGGATATTCTAGGATTTCAAATGACTCCTTACATCATATTGATTGACTCTTGACTCCTTATTTATGTTAATTTGCCCATTCTTGGCAAGGCATTACAATTTGTCAACTTTATGAAATTCTTTAACATTTAATGGCTTCAATAGCCATGAGTCCTCATCAATTGACTTAACATAACCTCTTTAGGCATTTATTGCCCTTGGAAATTTCATGGTCTCTTTCATAGCTCCTGGTGTACCTTGTAGGTACAAGTGTTCCTTGGGTGCTCTTGCACCAACAGCACTCAGGGAGGTGTGGGCACGAGTGGTATCGGTGCACCGCCTCCACCGCGGCCAACCATGGCAGTGAATAAGCAGAAGTTACCGAAATTTACGGGGCAATCCAAGGAGGATCCAGTTCGGCACTGTCGAACGTGTGAAACGATATGGACTGCACACGGGGTAACTGACGAGAACGAATGGATCCGTCAGTTCGCTGCAACACTGCGAGAGGGTGCCATTGATTGGTACTCGGACGTTGACAAGACAAGGCTCACGACATGGGACGATGTCAAAAAGGCCTTCCAGACAGAGTTCCAATTGTTACGGGATGATAATGAAATATTGGCGGAGATCTACAACACGAAGCAAGCCAAGATTGAGTTTGTCCGTGTGTACGGCCGACGACTCAAAGAACTCATTGGAAAAATGGAGTCGGCCCCAGCGGATGAATTGAAAAAGAGATGGTTCGTGGAGGGACTCAAAACATCCCTCCGAAAGAAAATGAAGATAGTACCGCCTACTTCGTATAGTAATGCATATAACCGAGCAATGGATCTCGAGAGCGAATGTAAGACCTCGAAGAAGACAAGGTCATCTTCTGATGATGATTCAGAGACGGAAAGTATTGAGGACGGGTCGAGCAAGAAAGTGCTTGCATTGCAAAAAGACTTTGAGAGGATGATGCGAGAACTTAAAGCCGCCAAAGGAAGTGCTAGCAAAGCCGAAGAAGATACAGTGTGGTGTACGGACTGCAAGGAGGCAGGCCACACAAAAGGGTCTTGTCCGAAAAAAGCTTTTTGTGATATCTGCCAAATCGCAGGACATCCCCTTAAAGAATGTCCCTATAACTTGAGGGCAAGAGGCCAACAAGTACTCTATGCACAGGAGCAACCTTCCACGTCTGGTACGGGTGGACAACAGAATGCTGCATCATCTGGCGGATATAAAAATAACCGCCGAGGAGGCCGAGGCAACAATGAGAATAAGCCCCGGATCCAATATGATGCCAAGGGAAGACCCATGATACAATGTTGGAGTTGTAATCAGTGGGGTCACTATGCTCGTGATTGTCAGACGGAGCCCGCGACTCCGCAGAAGTTGTGTCGGTGGTGCGGACCGGGCGACCATGAGGACGCTAATTGTCCGAAGCCCGGCTGTAACATCCTGGAGTTGGAATGTAGAGGTACTGAGAAGGTCCTGACAGTCACCCGTGCCCAAGCCAAAAAGGCCACGTACCCACACCCTCTGACGGAGAAACAGAGGGTACTGCAAGCGAGGGCCGAGATCGAAAAAGAGATACAGGACCGGAAAGAACCTGCCGACGCCGGCACTTCTCACCGAGAATTGGCGGAGCAAAGTATACTACGGCAGATACTGCAAATGGAAAAACCCGTGAAGGTCAAGGACCTGTTGGAGACCATGCCACACCTAAAAACAGCTCTATTCCTAGGGCCTAACACGCCACCTACGACGGTGGAACGAACGGAGATCCCAGGCGGCTGTGCAGCCGACCCGATGACGTTATCAATAAACCATGGACGGAACCCGGCAGTAGTAGAAATGGGTATCTTGGGTAAAATCCTCACGAACACCATCGTTGATGGAGGGTCGGGCGTCAATGTCCTTCCGGAGGAAACTTGGAAGAGTTTGGGGAAACCGACGCTGTGGCCACCAACCTTCAATCTGTTAGGGGCCGACCAGCACGGTATTAAACCACTCGGTATGCTGATTTCACAGTAGGTGACTATCGGAACCCAGCCTTTCACCTGAGACTTTGTCGTAATCCCTCTCAAGCAAAAGGGGTATGACGCTATATTGGGTAGAGGGTGGTTGGTGACAGCCCGAGCCAATCACAACTGGAAGAAGAACACCCTCGCATTCGAGAAAGGGGGGAGGAAATTTGTGGTAGACCTCGCCACACAAATGGTTGGAGAGGAAATGGCGTCCGACTCAGACTCCGATGGTGGCGGGATGGACGGAGAGGAAGAAACTATGAAACCGAACGACGAAGGGGTACTTGAGATAGAAGGAGATACGGATTCACTAGATGGTCTCTTTCACTGGCAAATGCGTGACTACGAGGTATTTCAGCCATCGTGCAATATACTGGAGATCGGGAATGAGTTCCCTACGGAAGAAAACACGAACGAGTTCCCTCCGGAGTACACAGAATATACAGAGGGGGAAGCCCAGATGAGAGTAAGTCCGGCCCACGTGTTCTCGGAGGGAGAACCTATCCAATACAAAGAGGCAAAACTGGAAACAATAAATCTCGGGGACGAGCAGAATCCCAAGACTATCCTGGTGGGAGATGACTGGGATCCCGTGTTAAAAACGGCAGCCTTCAAAATATTCACAGAGTATAAGGACGTGTTTGCCTGGAATTATAAAGACCTGAAGGGCGTACCTCCGGAGCTCTGCGTGCACCGCATCCCTTTGGTTCCTGGAGCCCAACCTGTGCGGAAGAGGCCGTATAGGATGAACAAAAACTATGCTGCAAGGGTGGAGACCGAGATTGCGCGGATGCTGGACGCGGGGATAATTTTCCGAGTAGACACAAGTGAGTGGGTGTCACCAATCGTGATATCTCAGAAGAAAGAGGCTAACCAAATCCGCATCTGCGTAGACTTTAGGTGTCTCAATGCGGTGACCATTAAGGATCCCTTCCCGATACCCTTCACAGACAGCATACTCGAGGAGGTGGCAGGCCATGAGATCTATTCCTTCATGGATGGGTTTTCAGGATATAACTAGATATACATTGCAGAGGAGGACAAGCTAAAAACCACCTTTGTAGTGGAAGATGGTGTGTACGCCTACAACCGGATGCCCTTCGGCCTGTGTAATGCACTTGCAACTTTTCAGAGAATCATCCTGCACATCTTTGACAAGATGTCGAGAGGGAATTTTAAAGCATTTCTGGACGACTGGTCCATTTTCAGTAGCCAAGACAAACACGTTGTAGCACTCGGAGAGTGCATGGAGTGGTGCCGGAAGGCACGTCTGGCACTCAACCCGAAGAAGTGTCGTTTCATGGTACCGCAGGGGAAGCTGCTCGGACACATCGTTTGTAAGGAAGGGTTGAAGACGGACCCCGACAAGGTCCGGGTGATAATTGAAATGGAGACTCCCAGTGACGTAACCGGTGTCAAGTCATTCTTGGGCCATATCGGGTACTACCGACGGTTCATAAAGAATTTTTCCCGGATTTCATACCCAATGGATAAACTTATGAAGAAAGGGGAGCCGTTCCTCTGGGCGAAGGAGCAAGGGGAGGCATTCGAGGACTTAAAAATGAGACTGTTGGCAGCCCCCATCTTGGCATTTCCAAACTGGGACAGAGAGTTCCATGTTCATGTGGATGCGTCAAACTATGCCACCGGGGCCACCCTGGCACAAGAAGGCGAACATGGGCTGGATCACCCAATCTATTTTGCAAGTCGGTTACTCTCGAGGGCGGAGAGGAACTACAACACTACAGAGCGAGAGGCTCTCGGAATGGTCTACTCGATTCAAAAGTTTCGGCACTACCTATTGGCGACGCCGTTTACTTTCTTCGTGGACCACCAGGCTTTGATGTACCTGGTTAACAAGCCCATCATTCAGGGAAGGGTGAGCAGGTGGTTGCTGCTCCTTCAAGAATTCACCTTCAGAATTGTTGTACGGCCAGGACGTAGTCATGTGATTGCGGACCAATTGTCCCGAATTAAGTCCGGCGAGCCTCTAGTAGGAATAAACGATGACTTTCCAGATACTCACCTGTTTCACATTGCCGTACTACCGAAGTGGTACACAAGTATCGGTGAGTACCTGTCCACGGCTCGATTTCTAGAAGGAATGCTCCCCGGAGAGCGTAGAAAATTGGTTCTGAGGAGCAGAACCTTCCAGCTTATCAATGGACTGCTGTACAAAATGGGTCCAGATCAAATATTGAGGCGTTGCGTAATGGAGGAAGAGGTTCTGAGAGTGTTGAAGGAAGCTCATGAGGGACTTGCCGGAGGGCATATGGGCCCCGACACCACCGCCAGGAAAGTCTTGTTGGCAGACTTATGGTGGCCGACGGTGTACAACGATGCCAGGGAGTGGGTTGTCGGCTGTGACACATGCCAGCGTGCAGGGAGACCTCTCAAACGAGACTACATGCCACTTAACCCCTCTCATGCACAGGAATTGTTTGAACGGTGGGGACTGGATTTTGTGGGGCCTTTGAAGCCCAGCCGCGCTCGACGCTGTCGGTACATTGTTGTGGCAACAGAGTATCTGACCAAGTGGGTGGAAGCACGAGCACTAACGGATAACTCTGCTCTAAGTACAGCGAAGTTTATTTATGAGCACATAATAACGCGGTACGGCATTCCATTGCAGTTGACGAGTGATAGAGGTGGACATTTTGTCAACCATGTGATCAAGCTACTGACGACAGAGTTCAAAATTTTTCACACACTCTCGAGCCCGTACTACCCTCGAGCGAATGGTCAGGCAAAGGCGACTAATAAGATCCTGATTGGAATCATTTACAAATCCTGCGGCGTTGAGGGCGAGGATTGGGAAGAAAGGCTACCCTCGGTACTATGGGCCTATCGAACATCTTACAAGGTGACCACCGGGCAGACACCGTTCCAACTCATGTACGGACAGGAGGCCGTGGTACCGGTAGAATTCATGGTTCCTAGCCTGCGGATTGCAATTGAGAATAAATTGGGAGATATGGAGAGTCTGAGGGAACGACTCTATCTCTTAAATAAGTTGGACGAAAAACGGGCTTTGGCACAATGGGCCACTGAAGCGACGCAGCAACGGAGGAAGGTTTGGCACGATAAGCATATCCGACGAATGCAATTTACACCGGGCCAATTGGTTCTAAAATACAACGGCCGAAATGAAATCAAGCCTGGAAAGTTCAAAGTGAAATGGATAGGCCCTTACAAGGTTCGGGAGGTGGCCGCAAATGGGTCCGTAAAGTTGTGGACCCTCGACGGACGGGAAATTCCGGACGCGGTGAACGGCTCGAAATTGAAGGTGTATCACGAACGGCCGATGACATCACTGCGAGGACCAAGTACTTAGAAAAAAAATTTATAAAAAAAAAAAAAAATTATAAATAAATTTTTTTTTTTAAAAAAAAAAGGAAAAAAAAAAAAAAGAAAAAGAAAAAGAGAATTTTTTTTTTTAAAAAAAAAAAGCAATATCGTACGGCACCGTACGGATCTATAAAGCCCCGTACGGCACCGTACGGATCTATAAAGCACTGTACGACACCGTACGATGAAAAGGGCACGGCGACAGGGAAGTGCGGTACTGTACTGAAGCATTATTGTGGTCGATACATTTACAAGTATTGTACGGCACCGTACGGAAAAGTGACGACATACAAGCTGAAACAAAAGAAATAAAGGTATTGTACGGAACCGTACAAGGCGAGGACTGCAAGCAAAGCACCGCACGGTGGATCAGTGTACGGATTGTACTGGCCGTACCGCATCCAGACGCAGCACGGGAAGGAGGCATAGTGTATGGTCATCAGATTGCAAAGTATGAATACCAAGTCATATGGTAGCTGACGCACAATATAAGGGCATTTGTACGGCACAGTTGGAGGAGGTCTGAGGATTCAGTACAGCATTGGGATGTGTGAAGGGAAAGCATGAAGGAAGAAATTCATATGGTATAAAAAAATTTAAAAAAAAAAAAAAAAACGACGACAAAACAAAGCAGCTCATATTGAAGAACGAATGGTACCGAAGGGGCATGAGCAGGAAGTAAGGGAAACATAAGCGGTTTGTGGAAAAGAGCATGGGAGCAGACGAAATTCACAAAAATAGGGTGTTTCATAGACTTTGAAGGTTCTAAATTGGCCTTGGCGGCGGGGGCGCTGCCCCTCGGGAGCGCGCCTGGGGCTCTGCCCCAGGACCCCGCGGGGGCGCTGCCCCTCGACCCCGCTGGGGGCGTTGCCCCCTAGACCCCCAGTCGGTTTAGTTATCAACCCTTGGAGAGTGTGACCAGTTGATGAGACCCGGAGCTGCTACATATTTGCATTGGCTGAAGGAAGTTGATTTGTACGGTAAGAGGAGGAATTTAAAAAAAAGAAAACAAAAACGGTTAAGACCGTTATTGTTGGACACTGCACAGTAGTATGGGATCACGACAGCATAGTACTTGGAGACAGAAATTACAGGTTTCAAAACCAGCCAGTAGCAGCAGAGGACCGAGGGTTTCACAGTCTAGAGTCCGCATTGCTGGTAGCATGGATACTGCCAGAAAGCACCGTCCACACGTACAGCAACCACAAGCACAAAAGGAAGAGATTACTTGGAAGACTGACATTCGAGGGTTTGAGTGGAGTGGAGTGCCGAACATGGTGGGATAACACTCCAGACGCACATTTTTTGAAGGGACAGCTTCGAAGAGCAGGAGTACACTGGGCAATTCAGATGCCTTTGCCCTCCATTAGAGAGTACGAGGGACCTCTCCGAGGCATGATTGATACATTCGATCGGAATAGCCGGCGTAGCACTCTGAAGTATTGTGGCACTGAGATACAGATTTCATTTTTTGCCCAGGAGATATCGAGGGTTTTTTAGGGAAAACATGTGTTCCGAGTGCGCGGAAATACAGTTCAAAGATGATAGTGATGAGTCTGCCCCTGCTCGACACCATTGTTTCCAGACAACTTGGCCTCGAGACCGAGCTGAAATCTCCTGTGTGGCTGTGTATCTTTCAGAATGGCACCATGATCAACCCGTTTCCCCTTCACCACCCGTCCTTGTATGGATATAGACGGTTTATCAATCGGTCTCAGCTAAAGGAGTGTGTGCAGTCAGTCACCAAACGACCACACTCCCCGTCTAGTATACCCGACAATGCATAGAATGCAACGTCTTTCTAACTCGACGCCCAACACGTTGGCCTTTTTCCCAAACAGTAACCACGGTGATCTCAGCCCATAGAGAACGGTATGCTGGCTTGAGCCAACAAATGACTTGTATTCCTTCACGCCAATCACGAACTCGATAGCTAATTCATTGATGTTGTGATCAGAATGTGAAAGCTAACTTACAACATGATTTTCTTCAACTTTTGGAATGCTATCAAATTTCTTAAATACTGTATTCAATGCCGAGAATGGTGGTGTAGTAAAACTTAATTCCTTAGCTTATTCATTGAGCTCCATTGTGAAATCTGGATGACTCCACCATTATTGAGACGCTGGGATTACATCCAATTTCTCAGATCTTCCTCAAGGGTTTCCATCCTCAAGAAATAACCAGTCACATAAGCAACTTGTTTGTTTTTCTTGTTTTAATAAATTTCATGGTGCCATTCCCAAGGAGCACTTTATGCTTTTATAACCTCGATATGAGGGAAAGCATGGAATTCCAAGCCATGTGGGATAAAGTACACCCACTTAAGTCACTTAAGTTACTGTTTAATATAAAATGACTTTAATTCATAAAGTAACTTTATAAGCTCACTTTATAAAATAAAGTGACTTAACTATGAAAAAGGGCCCCCAAACACTTAAAGATCACCTAAAAAGCCTGTGACTGGATGACATCCTCCAGAAGTAGCCATTAGCCTATTCAGATGGGGAGATAGACTAATCAGGCGCCAAACTGGCCTGTCGCAGAGAAGGGGACATTACACAAAGAGTGACAACAAATTTAATATGGACAATTAATACATTGCTGGATAAGCAATATTTGTTAGTGTGAATGCTGATAGTATTCCTATGGGGGAGTATCCTAGTGATGATGGAGGTATTTTACAGTGACCATGTGTTGCATTCATGATAGAGTTTGTCATTGATGTCAACATATGTTATTGACTGGTTGTTTAGAAGTCTACAAACAGGTTGCAGAGAATTGTATGGACACCGTACAAAGAATTAGCTCGTGCGAACTTAGAGGAAAACTCTTTATGATGTCTTGGGTCACCATCCGTGATGAGTTGATCGGACAGAGTTATGACTGATTTATGGATAACTATTTCGCAATAGAATGAATTCCACAACAAACAGAAAAATTCCTTTTAAAATAAATCTTCACAGATTTCAACTACTTCAAATGTTAATGTGGATTTCAACTACTTCAAATGTTAATGTGCAACTGCAAAACTTCGATGTTTCTGCCAAAACATTAGCTAGGGTAGATCTTTCACTACTGGAGCCAATCGTTCTGCGGAAGGCTGAGATGAACTAAGTCCAAACTCTAGAACCACAAGGGTCTTTAGACAAAAAGATAATAAACTTCAACATGCCAAATGAGCTCCCAAACTCCTTATTTATAAGATTCTCTTGGAGCTTTCCAATAACTCCATATTAAAATCTCTTTATTAATTTTTTATGTCTTTTAACTCCAAAAAGTGATCTAATTTACTTTTTAAAAATGTCTTGCACTTAATGTCACTTTTAAGCAAAGTTGCATGGATACGGATACGACCATTTTTGAAGAACCCTAATATAGATACCGTTGGATATGACATTCATAGGAAACAAATACACATATATTTAACACAATTTTCTAAGTTAATACAAGATATTTTCATTACTTTAAAAGCAATATAGACTTATAATTACTACATACATGATTATACGTTGATTTAAATATTACAGTATTAAAAAAATGGTGAGTTGTTTTGGAAGATAACCCAAAAAATGGGTAGCTCAAATAGAAAAACATTTCATTTGTCTTCCTCATTTCATGCAAGTTTTTGTTTTAAATTAAGTTTACAAAGATTTATGTCAAATTTTAAAAAAATTAAATCGCATAGTATTTGGCAAGGTTGGAAAATCAAGAATATTGGGGCACGCATGGGTAGGGAATCCGATGTATATCCGTACCATATCATATCTGTATCCATATCCAATACGGATATGATTACAGATACGGGGATACGTGCGCTTGAGGAGGGGCAGAGGAGTATCGAGTTACTTTGTTTTTAAGTGTCTCATCATTTGAAACTTTCCATCCTCTTTCCAACAATTATAACACCGAGGTGCCTAGTAAATATATTTACTTGAAAAGGCAACCTTAGTGAAATTAATTAAATATAGCTTAATATTATACTCAATTTGTGATAATGGTCAAAAAATCTTGGGATTTTAAATTGACTGCGTAGGAATGATCACTATGATGAAAGATGATAAACGAACTCAATCGATGAATTACTAAAAAGAGACACTCCCTCAAAGAATGACCAAACCAAAAGTTGGAAATAACATCTGAAATAGTCATACAACCCAATTAAACCACTTGAGCTTAGTGTTAACACCAAATTACTTGTTTGAACAAGCTACACAAACCCAAAAAGTCAGCGACAACTACACTGCTAGAGAACCTAAAAATGCAGACATTGCATTGCGAGTGAACAATCTAAATATCTTGTTTGAGAACACAAGGCTAGAGAAAACTACAAACTCTTTGATTAAACTCCATTTTAGAAGATCCAACATTAAAAAGGCTTACAAAATTCATAGGGGATTTTGTGGGCCCTTATGTTTCTACATTGGGTTTGCATGCTGCTATTTTTGTTGCTACTCTTGGTCCTATAGACTGCTTGGTCTCATGGATGTTATTAAAATCATTCACTCATTCTATTATAGTCAATGGCATAATTTATTCTTATAATTCTACATTATATGCCTTGAGTAAATTGGTAATGAATTAAAAAAAATATTCATTAATTTTATAAGGATTCTTGTCTACATATCTAACTAAATGTACTGAAATTATATTCCTGGGGTTTGACTCTATTATCATAGGCTACCAAGTAATCCCAACAGCAGAGTGCATTATTTAATGAGGGTAATTCTAAAGAGATACGGACAATCTTGGAAACATATGTTCATTGTCATGACTTCCAATCAGTATCACTCTATTTAAGAGCTACATGCTATGTTTTTGACTAATTTAGATGCACTACATTTTAGAGTATATGGGAAATTCAATTGATCTGTGAGAAAAATACATCCCTAGATTAGTATATATGCTCTTATTTTTCATATAAGTTTGTACCCTTGATCAAAGTAATATTTTATTTTTATGTATAAATTATCAATTGAACACATTCCTTTTATTATTCTTCCTGTATAATTGAAGTGGTTATCTTGTGTTTGTATAATAGATACACAACAGATGGTGGCACCAGAGAAACTTTGAACAAGGGCTCAATTGTTGGTAGTGATGTTTATGCAGGTACAAGCTTGTCAACAACTCTTTTATTTTATTGTGTCTATGGAAGACTAGTATGCAATTCATATTTAAAATGATTACTATGGTAAATGTATTTAATAAAATAAATTCTCTAGAGTAAGTATTTTTGGTATAATTTGATGCATTATCTCATGAGATCTAATGATATTTCCTGAAAGAAATCCGTGCACATTAAGAATGGTAATCTGTCTTAGTGGACTCCGATAACACTATTTATAATTAAGAAACTTGCAAACTATCACAAATGCTATGTTTCATAAGTTAAGTACATATTACTTAGAATTTAAAGTGGGCCTTGAAGTCTTCCTTTTTAATATATATTATCAGCTCTGATTGACTTTCTTCCTGAGGATGGATCACTGATCCAAAATGTCGATATAGGAACATAGACAGTTGATTGCAGAAACAATATTTTGAATTCAGTAAACTTAGATCACACTAATCTGAAATCTAGGAATTGAAAATATCTGCACAAAATTGAATATAATTCGATTTTATCAGCATTTTATTATTAGCGCATTGCCAAAGATTCCAATCAATCAAAATTAATTTTCTGAAAGGAATTTAATGAGATCTGATATGCTTCCCTTCCTCCAATCAGTGAATCTCTGTAAGCTCTTTTAATTTCTCACTTTCCCCTCTTTCCATATACAAGGAAGTACCCCATTGTTGCCTTAATGATGATTTCTAAAGGGAAAATAAGTTGTAGTTAATCATAGTACAAAAAAATGCATGGATCTTTTCAAATATTATAATAACACGATTGTGTTTTCTCCTCTTGTTTCTACATGTTTGAGGGCATAGAAACTAAGAATATTTTAATGGGCTGCATACTTTATGTTTTTACGATGATGTTTTTGTGGCCTTGAGATGAATTTAGATAGTGAGGCGCACAAGATCTATGAAAAGGTAGAATTGGTTATGTTTCATCGACTGCCTTAAATGTTGTGTATGTTCAGTTAGCCCCTACAAGCATGGATCTTTACATGCTGAACACTTCTCACAGCATTCTATCAAAGTTTTGTGATTGGCATAGTGCAAATTGATACTCCATTAAAGCATATATAGCCTGCAGGCTACAAATAATATGGCCAAATAAAACTTGTATATTTTGTATTGTTTTTCTTCTGAAAAACATAATCATTCTAGTAGTTTTCAAAAACATAAGAAATATAGTAAGGGTGAAGAGAAATAGTATTGATAAACCAATACAGGAGAAACAATGCTAACAAAATCTTAAAGGCAGTAGGAAGAAAATAATCACACACTCACAATATGACAATGCTATTTACACGAAAAAACTCTTAAGCAAAAATAACACTCACTATAATAACTCAACCATTCACAATACAACAAGATATTTCTCCTTCATACTTTCACGGTAAACTGTTAAGCAATATCAAATATAATGGGTTAAAAACACTATGTTATGTCCCCTCGTTAGATTGCTTAGCAATCATTAGGAGGTTGGCCTATCACTAGAGTTCCCATTGGCCGACAAGGTGTTAAGGGTACTCACTCTGGGACTTCATGTGCGGTTTCAGGTTGTTTTGAGCGAGGTTACAGTTAGTCTGCAGGGTTCAGAGAGTATCAGGGATTAATGAGCTTCATATGGAATTTGGTTTTGAGCTTTGGTTTGCATTTTATGAGTAATTGAGGAAATAAATTATTATTTCCTAAGTTTGAGATTGTAATAAAATAATAATAAAAGTGATATTATATTCACTTTATAATAAAATAATAAAAAGTGACTTTATTATCACTTTTAATAAAGTAACGAAGTAATAAAATAAAATAAAATAAAGTATTTTATTAATAAAAACGGGAAATGAAATCCTAATACGAAATTAGGGCTCGGGCTGGATATAAAAGTGTTTTGGGAGCTCATTTTGCACATCTAGAATTCAGAATTCTTACCTACAAGTCTAAGGAGAGCTCACGATTGGGAATCCAGCAGTTTGAGGCATCGAGAATGAAGATCTCCTGAGCCTTTCAGCTTGAACGTTCCTCCATTGCTGATAGAATTGTTTTTTATATGCACTTTCAGCTGTTTGCAGCACTTAGACAACAATTTTCTTGTGAAGGGTTTTGATTTTGGGCTGAAGAAAGAGAAGAGATTGTAGATTGAACCCTTTGAGGCATTATTTGGTCAGCATTGCACCTCTCAGCATAGCCTTACCTCTGTAGGCAGAGTTGGTGTCACAAATTGAGAGGGTATCTTCATTGTTTCAGATTGGTTTGGAGCAGCATTGAGGTCAGAGCAGGTCAAAGGTGATTGGGGAATATTTTTTAGAGCATATTCATCAATTCTCAGTCAGCTGTACAAACCAGTTAGCTGTGTTTCTTTTCTTGTAGCTGATGTCAGCTATAGAGACAATCAACAGGGTTTTTTGGGGATGCAGATCAATCACAAATACATTTTCAGAATTTACAAAATTAATTAATTTGTGCAACTTTTCCCTGGTACAATTTTTTTGTAAATCATTTGTTAGGGTTTTAGTGATTTTGGAATTTGTTGATGCATAGTAGCTTTGGTCAGATATAAGGATGATTGTTTTGATTATTTAAATATGAGTATGTATGTATGTATGTCACTTCACTATGTGGACTGACCTACATACACACATACGCATTGCTTGTGCTTAGAAGAATAATCATTCTAAATGTATTACCATCATCCTTGTATATGATCAAAATACTATACAAGTACAATAATCTGTGTAATCAGATTCCTTTCATCTTCTCTTGCCATGTGTCGTGCAATGAACATTGGCAGTCGCATTCGTTTACATAAAACAGATCAAGTAATGATCGTATATCATTTATACTAAGGATCGAGCAATGATCCGATACTATGCACAGCAGTATAGTATCAATGATTAAAATGTAATTTAGCAAATCGGCGACTTTCATGATATCATTTTGTTATTGCGTTAACTAACCGATTATGAATTGGGTCTCTTCGAAGCATCCTTTGGAAATTAATTATGTTGTTTGGCCAAGGGCCATGCCATGAATGGACATGGCTCGACATTGTGGAGACACGTCCCTTCATGGCATGTCCCTCCATTAACATATATATATGTGCTGATTTCAAATAGAGAAGCATCGAAATTGATAAATGCTCTCTCCCTTTGATCGGCGATTTCAGACTTGAAAGAAATAAGTGTTTCAACATCATACCAATATTATATCATTATTGATATTCATATTTGTTAAAGATTTAATTTTGAATTTATCCTGCAATCAAGAAAGAAGAAATTTAGTAAATTGAAATCTGCATATTGAAAGAATTGCATAAGTCTTCTATAAATTTAAGTTGCTTTAACATGGTATCAGAGCTCGTTTAAGAAGATCCAAATTAAATTTGAGAAATCAGACTATCATCTATTGATATTGTAGTCACATTTCATTCTTCACAATGTCAAATATGATTAGATTCGAAGATCGACTTGAAGGAGCAAACAACTTCACATCTTGGAAGCTTAGAATCATGATGCTACTAAAGGAGAATAAATTAGACTCCTTTGCAAAAGAAAATAAAGCTGAACCCAAAGATGACCCAGAGAAAACTGAATGGATTGAAAGTAATGAGAGAGCCATGAAACTGATAGTAGATGCAGTCAAAGATCACATTGTGCCTATATTGGCAAAACATGAAACTGCATATCTTATGTTCAAATCTCTTGAGAGTGCTTTTGAAATAAATAATACAGGCATAACCCTTGCTCTAAAGAGACTATTGAATAATATAAGTATAAACAAGGGATAATCAATCAATGCATATTTTATGAGAATTACTGAACTAAGGGATCAACTATCAACAATTGGATATGAAATTGATAGCAAGGAGTTGACACTAATAACCTTAGGTTGTCTACCAAATTCATGGGAGTCATTTGTTCAAGGGATAAGTGCAAGATCAGACTGTCTACAAGAAGAGTCAAGGCAAATGACAAAAGGAAAGCAAAAACCTATAGATGAGGATATACATGTTCTTAATACAAATTCTCATAAGAAAGCTAAAAAGAAGAATTTCAAGAGGAAGAGTAATTCTCATGGAAAAGGTCCATCCAAGAAGAGGAATGACCTATCACAAATCCAATGTTTGAGGTGTGACCAATATGGTCACTATGCAGTCAAGTGCCCTGACAAGACAAAACAACAAGCTTCGTTTGCTAAAGTTGGAAAGACAAATATAGAACATGATTATGAGAAATTTGCTTTCTACTCAGCTTTGTCCAGTCAAGTTTCAAACAAAATCAACACATGGGTAATTGATAGTGGATCATCGAGGCAGATTACAGGATACCGAGATCACCTAGAACTATGGTAGAAGAATCTGATGAAGAGGTTATAATTGGGGATGATTCTGCGCATCCAGTAAAAGGAGTCGGAACTTGCACCATCAAGTTGAAATCTGGGATCTCTATTCAATTCACTAGAGTATTATATGTAATTTTTGTTGATGACTTCTCTTGGAAGACCTGGATATACTTCCTCAAGTACAAAGAATCAAAAGAGATCCTTAAAAGGTTTAAGGAATTCAAAGCTCTCATTGAAAACTCTTCTGGGAAGAAAATCAAAATACTTAGAACAGACAATGGGAAAGAGTATACTTCTGAAATCTTCAAAGAATTTTGTCTAAATGTTGGGATTTAGAGGGAGTTCACTGTACCCTATAATCCTCAACAAAATGGAGTTGCTGAGAGGAAAAACAAAACTATTGTAGAAGTAGCTAGGGCAATGCTTTATGATCAAAACCTTGAAACCTCATTTTGGGCCGAAGCATCTAATATAGCTGTGTACATTCAAAATAGATGCCCTCACTAATACTTGAATAACACAATTCTTGAAGAAGCTTTTACTGATGTAAAACTTGATATCAGTCACTTAAGGATATTTGGCTGCCCAGTCTACATCCATGTGCCGAAAGAGAAGAGGTTAAAACTAGATCCTTTTGGAAGAAAAGGAATTTTTGTAGGCTATAGTGAAACTTCAAAAGCTTACAGAATATACATATCTAGATAGAGACAAGTTTAGTTAAGTAAAGATGTCCTTTTTGAAGAAGACATTGCTTTCAAGCAAGCAAAGAGTTCAAATGAGATAGAAATTTCAGATTCACATAAAAGTATGGAAGAGGATCCGGCTCTTGAGTTTCAGAGGGAGTATCCAGATGAAACCACAAGTGAAAGTCAGATTCCTCCTGAGATCGAAGAAGAGGAACATAACAATAATAACAAGAGACCAATTTGGGCAAGAAAGATGATACAGGAAGCAAAAATGCATTCAACACCTAAAGGGACATTTAGAGAGAGCAAAAGACCTCGCAAGTTAACTTACGATGCATTAATGAGTGAGATCATTGATTTTGAACCTACTGGTGTTATTGAATCTCTTAAGCATCAAGTTTGGAAAGATGCTATGACAGAAGAGTATCAATCCATTCTAAAAAATGATGTTTGGGACATAGTTCCTAGACCAAAAGAGAAATTTGTTGTCTTGTTCAAGTTGCTCTTCAAAATTAAACATATTGCAGATGGCAATATAGAGAAACATAAAGCATGTTTTGTAGCCAGGGGATTCTCTCAGAAGGAAGGTATTGATTATGAAGAGACATTTGCACTTGTTGCCAAATATACCTCCGTTAGAGCAGTCATAGCTTTTGCAGCTGCTAAAGGCTGGAAGATCCACCAAATGGATGTGAAAACTGCATTCTTGAATGGGACTATTGAAGAAGAAGTCTATTTAGAACAACCTAAAGGTTTTGTGATTCATAATGCAGCTTCACATGTGTGCAAATTGAAGAAAGCCCTATATGGACTTAAACAGGCTCCTTGAGTGTGGTATGAAAGGATCAACAACTATCTATTGGGTCTTGGGTTCTCCAAGAATGATGCAGACCCTAATCTTTACTTTAAGGTAATTAATGGTCATATGTTGATACTAATCCTATATGTTGATGACCTATTAATTATAGGAGTAGATCACCTTATTGTTCAGTGTAAGGACTTGGCATTAGAATTTGACATGAAGGACTTGGGTAGTTTACATTACTTCCTTGGATTGGAAGGCTGGCAGAAATCAGATGGTATTTTCTTAAATCAAGGGAAATACACTATTGATATTCTGAAGAGATTTGCGGATCCTACCCTTTACAGACAGATAATTGGATCATTGATGTACCTGGTTAACACTCGACCAGATATTTGCTATGCAATAAATGCTTTGAGGCAATTTATGTGTGAACCTTGAGAGATACATCTTGTTGCTGCGAAGCACATATTGAGGTACCTTCAAGGTACTATTGGATATGGTCCCAAATATAAAAATGTTGATCTAGATATACATGGATACTCTGATTCTGACTAGGCTGGAAGTGTGACTGATCGGAAAAGTACATTAGGATGTTGCTTTAGTTTGGGATCAGCCATGATTTCTTGGATATGCAAGATACAGTCTTTTGTGGCTCAAATCTCAACAGAAGCCGAATATATTGCGGCATCTTTGGGAGCAAAAGAAGCAGTATGGCTCAGGAAACGACTTGTGGTATTATTTGGTGAGCCTCTAAAACCTACTATCATCCATTGTGACAATCAGAGCTGCATCAAACTATCAGTAAATCTAGTATTCCATGATTGATCGAAACATATAGAGATTCCTTATCAATATGAGAGAGACATGGTAGAAAGGAATGTGATCTAGTTGGAGTATATTAATACAAGCGATCAAACAACAGACATTCTCACCAAGCCTCTCCCCAGAGTGAAAGTTGAACACTTTAGGAAGAAACTTGGTATGATTGAAATGTAAGTTATTGAGATTGAGTCTCAAAATTGTTTATTTGTATTAATATAAATAAAGATGTTTAATGTGTAAAATCTTTTGTCATATGTGTGACTATGACTTATGGGCCTACCCTGTGTACATAATTGAAAGGTGACGATCTTTTATATAATGGACACTTGTATCTAACATTGTAAGGTGACGACTTTACAATGATTAGTGCACTATCATGACGAATATCATGTGACTTGATATTCATGGACATGTCATGATAGTTAGTATCTCTTGGGCTTATTGATACATATAATGAGACTTGATATTGTTTAAGTATCAATATGCTCCTTATGAGATAATCATGGTGGATATTATGTGTCGTAATATCCGTGGAAATGCCATGACTTGTTATGGAAGACATCATGAGACGTGATGTCAGTGCACATACTATAACTTGGATGTATATGTGAAGAATGTCATGTGACTTGATGTTCTTAAAGCATCTTCTGATATCACGAGTTAGGTGATATCTCCAATGATATATACTTGATTATCTTCCCTAGCTAAGAGGGAGTGTTAATGCATAGTAGCTTCGGTCAGATATAAGGATGATTGATTTGATTGTTGAAATATGAGTATGTATGTATGTATGTTCGTTCACTATGTGAACTGACATACATGCACACATACTCATTTCTTGTTCTTATAAGAATAATCATTCTAAATGTTTTACCAACATCCTTGTATATGATCGAAATACTATACAAGTATAATAATCTATGTAATGAGATTCCTTTCATCTTCTCTTGCCATGTATCGTGCAATGAACATTGGCGGCTGCATTCCTTTACATACAACAGATCAAGTAATGATTGTATATCATTTATACTAAGGATCGAGCAATGATTCGATACTATGCACAACAGTATAGTATGTAATGATTAAAATGTAATGTAGTAGATCGGCTGCTTTCATGATATCATTTGGTTATTGTGTTAACTAACCGATTATGAATCAGGTCTCTTGGAAGCACCCTTTGGAAATTAATTATGTTGTTTGGCCAAGGGCCATGCCATGAATGGACATGGCTCCACATTGTGGAGACACGTCCTTTCATGGCATTTCTTTCCATTAACATATATATGTGCCGATTTCAAATAGAGAAGCATTGAAATTGACAAATGCTCTCTCTCCCTTTGATCGGCGATTTCAGACTTGAAAGAATTAAGTGTTTCAGCATCATACCAATAATATATCATTATTGATATTCATATTTGTTAAAGATTTAATTCCGAATTTATCCCGCAATCAAGAAAAAAGAAACTTAGTACATTGAAATCTGCATATTGAAAGAATTGCATAAGTGTTCTATAAATTTAATTTACTTTAACAGAATTGTTTCAGATCTGATAAATCTTGTAATCAGAATTAATTTTGATGATAATGGAGACATATTTGGTATAGAATTTTTGTTGACTTTGTATGCAAAGGTATTGTTTATGTTTCTTTATTTGGCATATGTGAAAACTCCCTTAAACAAGCATTAAAACCAAGCCTTAAACTCAGAAATCAGAACATACTTGTTGTCGGGAAATAATATAATTGTTGTTAAGTGTTGTTATGTTTGTTAGTGTAACCGAGGTGTAGGCAGTTACGGGTTGTGACGGTTCGCCTCGCACCCCCTTGGGTCTATATCAGCACTTTCTCGGATGGAATAATGATTAGGATATATGAAAATAGTGTCTTATAGAACCAGAACACTGTATGTAAGCTTATTTGGCATTAATGAAGAAGCAGGTAGTTCTCTAAAGTTGCACTGTCTTTTATTGTATTACATTACGTGCTATTTGTATGATGTATTAACTCACTTTACCTGAAGCGGTAAACATCTGACGCCGTTGTCGATACAAACTCGGGAAGTGACGGAGTGTTGATGGCAAAGGGAAAATCATGGGCCAGCCAATAGACTATGGTGCAAGTAGCAACCAAGAGCACGAGGAGGGAAACTTGGACCTTTTTGAAGGTGAATGGGCATTGACAACGGACTTTGTCGTGTTGATTGAAACTCACGTCAGGAGGGAAGCCGCACGTGAAACCCTGACAATTTTGTCGGCAAATGGAGTAATCGACAAGGACGAATGGGTCCAACAATTCCCAGAAACCCTGCATGGAGTCATCATTGATTGGTATTCTAATATGGACAAAACAAAAATAAATACGTGGGGTGACCTGGGGAAAGAATTCTAGATTGAGTTCCACTTCGGGATGACAATAAGATACTAGCGGAAATCTATAGTATGAAATAGGGGAAGAAGGAAACAATGAGAACATACAACTGGAGGCTCAAAGAGCTGCTGGGGAAGATGGAAACCAACCGACCAACAGATTAAAGAAGAGATGGTTTGTTGAGGGACTCAAGCCCTCATTGAGGAAGAAAATGAAGATAGTACCCCCTATGTCGTATGTTGACACCTACGATAGAGCCATGGATCTTGAAAGCGAGGACAAAACCTACAAGACGAAGAGGGTCAAGTCATCATTGAGGAGTGACGACTCATCAGAAGGAAGCAGTAATGACGAGGAGTCAAATAAGAAGGTACACGCTCCCCAGAAATATATGGAAAGAATGATGAGGGAATTGAAAACAATGATGGGGAGTACAGGCAAAAGTGATGAAGGGGAGCTATGGTGCATTGATTGCAAGGAGAACAACCACATGAAGGGCTCCTCTCCCAGAAAAGCATTCTGCAACATTTGCTAGGTAATGGACCATTCCACCAAGAAATGCCCATACAACATGAAAACGAGGAGTCAGCAAGTGCTCTTCACACAGGAACAACCGTCCACATCTGGGGCAGCAAGCACCTCTCAACAGACAAAAAATAATGCATCATCTGGCAGGTTTTGAGACAACCGATGCGGAGGGAGAGGGAATAATAACAACAGTACTAGTAGCCGGATATAGTATGATACCAAGGGACGACCGATGATCCAGTGCTGACTGGGCAACCAGTGGGGTCATTTTGCCCGAGACTGTCAAAAGGACACCACAGAAGTTGTGTTGATGGTGCAGCCCTGGAGACCATGAAGATGCCAATTGCCTGAAACCCGATGTCAACCTTATAAACATTGAAGGAAGCATGGGTGAAAAAGTACTGGCCGTCACTCGTGCACAAGCGAAACGGGCCACGTACCCTAACCTTCGTATTGAGAAGCAGAGGGTATGGGAGGCCAGAGAAGAAATTGAAAAGGTAATGAGGGCACGAAAGGAAACACATGGGATGGCTAGCATTTCTGGTTGGGTGGAGGCAAAAGAAAATATACTAAGGCAAATGTGCAGGACCTCCTTCACACCATGGCTTAGCTGCGAAAAACATTATTTAGCACCTTCTCCGTACAACCTAGCACCACATAGGGTACCGATGTTCCTGGGGGATCTGCAATGGATCCGATGTTGTTGGCGGTGAATAATGGTTGACATCCTGTAGTTGTGGAGATGGGCATCCTCGACACTATTCTGACGGATACCATTTTGGACGTTGGGTCCGGTGTGAATGTACTTCCAAAAGAGACGTTGAAGAAACTTGGAAAACCAACACTGTGGCCCCCGACTTTCAACTTACTAGTTGCATACCAATAGGGAGTCAAACCCCATGGGCATTGATGGTGCAATAGGTCACTATAGGACTGCAACCGTTTGTACTAGACTTTGTTGTGATTCCGCTCAAGAAGAAAGGATATGATGCCATCCTCGGCAGGGGGTGGCTTGTGGCGGCGAGGGTCAATCATAACTGGAAGAAAAATACCCTCTCGATGGAGAATGGAGGGCGAAAGTTTGTCATTGACCTCACCCAGATGGTGAGCGAAGAGATTGCATCTTCCTTGGAGTTGGAGTTTGATGGAGAGAATGGCCGCATGGATGAAGGAAGGAAATGGATGGAGCCTAACCACCAAGGTGTCCTAGAACTCGGAGTGTGTTCGAAGGATGAAACGGGCTCGATGAATGGGCTTTTCCACTAGCAGATGTAAGACTGAGTTATTTCATAGATAGATGTTGGAGGTGCAAGAAGTAGAACAAGCCTCAGAGAAAGATGTGTTCCTACCAGAGTATGGAAAATACAAGGAGGGGGAGGCCTGTGTGAATGAAACCCCATCACACAAATTTAATGCGAGGAAACCAATAAAGTATGAAGAACCATCCTTGCAGGTCACCAATCTCTCAGATGAGGCAAATCCTCACAATATACCAGTAGGGCATGACTGGAATCCCGTGTTGCAGACTGTGACATTCAAGATATTTTTGGAGTACAAGGATGTATTTGCGTGGACCTACAAAGACCTCAAGGGGGTGCCGCCGGAGTTGTGTGTACACTGCATTCCCTTGGTACTTGGAGTCATACCTGTCTGGAAAAGGCCTTATAGAATGAATAAAAATTACGCTGCAAGGGTGAATGAGAAGATTGAGCATATGCTTGAGGTGGGGATCATCTTCAGGGTATAGACAAGTGAATGGGTGTCCTCGATCATGATATCATTGAAAAAGGAGGCCAACCGAATCAGAATTTGTGTTGACTTCAGGTGCCTTAATGCCGTCACCGTGACAGATCCCTTCCCCATCCTATTTATGGATACAATCCTAGAGTAGGTTGCTGGACATGAGATGTACTCGTTTATGGATGGGTTCTCCGGATACAACCATATATCCATCGTAGAGGAGGACAAGTTGAAGACAACCTTCGTGGTGGAGGATGAAGTGTATGCATATAATTGGATGCCTTTCGGTCCATGCAATGCACCAACGACCTTCCAACGAATAATCCTCCACATCTTTGACAAGCTATCAGTTGGAAATTTCACGGCCTTCTCAATGACTAGTCAATCTTTAGCGGACATGATATACATTTAGCATCCCTTCGGGAATGTATGGAGAGTTGCCGTAGAGAAAGGTTGGCACTCAACCCGAAGAAGTGTAGATTTATGGTCCCACAAGGGAAGCTGTTGGGGCATATCGTTTGCAAGGCGGTATTGAAAACAGACCTGAACAAGGTTAGAGTGATTGTGGAGGTGGAACTTCCCACGGACGTCATCATGGTGAAGTCATTTCTGGGCCATGTTGGCTATTACTGGTGGTTTATAGACAATTTTGCTCAAGTCTCCTATGCACTAGACAGGTTGACATGAAGGGGAGAACCCTATGCTTGGGGGACTGAACAATGCACAACTTTTGAAGAGTTGGAAATAAGACTAGTTGGAGCACCAATTCTAGCATACCCGAATTGGGACAAGGAGTTCCACGTCCATCTGGGCGCTTCTAATTTTGCATTTGGTGCAACTTTGGCTCAGGTGGGCGATCATGGCTTAGACCACCCCATTTATTTAACCAACAGACTATTGTCGAGGGTGAGAAGAACTATAGCACGATGGAGCGACAGGCTCTCGGAATGGTGTATTTTGTTCAAAATTTCAGCACTACCTGTTGTCGACACCTTTCACTTTTTATGTGGACCATCAAGCGTTGATGTATCTAGTCAACAAACCTATAATCCAAGGCAGGGTAAGTAGATGGTTGTTACTATTGTAGGAATTCACATTCACCAACATAGTGTGCCTGGGGAAGAGCCATGTGATTGCCGACAAGCACTCCCACATCAAGTCTGGCAAACCACTTGAGGGGGGGAATGATGATTTTCCTGATGCACATCTATTTCACATTGCCATACTACCGGTGTGGTACACAAGCATCGACGAGTACCTATCCACCTCCCAGTTTTCGAAGGACATGCCACTTGGTGAAAGAAGGAAGCTAGTCTTGAGGAGTAAGACATTCCAACTAATTGACGCATTACTGTACAAGTTGGCACTGGACCAGGTGCTCCGGGGTGCGACATGGAGGAAGAAGTCGTGAGTGTCCTTCAGGAGGCACGTGAAGGACTTGTAAGCGGACACATGAGGCTTGACACGATAAGGAGGAAAGTGCTACTTGTCGGTTTAAGGTGGCCTATAGTGTACAACAACGCTAGGGAGTGGGTGGTAAGTTTGATACTAGTCAAAGAGTTGGAAAACCACTGAAGAGGGATTTTATGCCTCTCAATCCTTCTCACGCACAAAATTTTTTTGAATGTTGGGGCTTGGATTTTATCAAACCCCTTAAGGTGAGTAGGGCTCAACGATATCGGTATATTGTGGTGGCTACCGAATACCTCATGATGTGGGTGGAGGCACGGGCTTTGATGGACATGTTGGCACTGAGTACGACCAAGTTCATATATGAACAAATTATTACAAGGTATGGCATTCCAATCCAGTTGACCAGTGATAGAGGAGGTCATTTTGTGATGTCATTCGGTTGCTCACCACTAAGTTTAAAATTATTCATTCCTTGTCAAGTCCATATTATCCTCGGGCGAATGGGCAAGCCGAGGCCACAAACAAAATCCTAGTGTCGATAATATACAAGTCATGCAGAGTAGAACAAGAAGATTGGGAGGAGAAGCTGCCGTTAGTACTCTGGGCCTACTGCACAACGTACAAGGTGACTACTAGACATACGCCCTTTCAGTTGATATACAGGCAAGAAGTCGTTGTCCTTGCCAAATTCATGGTTCCAAGCTTGAGGATTGCAATTGAAAATAGGTTAGAGGATATGGAAAGCCTTCGGGAGAGGTTATATACCTTGAATAAACTTGATGAGCATCAGATGATGGCGCAAGTGGGCCACGGAGGTAGCCCAACAGAGAAGGAAGGTGTGGCACGATAAGCACTTGAAGTGAGTACGGTTCACTCTTGGACAACTGGTACTGAAATATAATGGAAGGAATGGGATTAAACCAGGAAAATTCAAAGTGAAGTGGCTCAAACCCTACAAGATGAGACAAGTTTGCGAAAATGGTGCTATTAAACTATGGACACTTGACAGACGGGAGATCCCAGACGCGGTAAATGGGTCGAAGTTGAAAGCCAACTATGAAAGGCGGAGACGAGAGGAAGGGCGACCCGGGCAAGTGGAAGGAGGCACCGTGTAAGGTAACATGTAAAATTTATATTAAAAAAAAAAAAAAATTAAAAAAAAAAGGGAACAATTCGGTGGAGACCATTGTAAGGGAGCCACCACACGGTAAAGATAGCCGTGCGGAAGTAAAAACCGTAGGCCGACAACATAAAAAAACCTCGCAAGAGACACATAAAAAGCCGAAACAAATTATTTTCTTGCTAGTGGTGAAGGAGCACGTTGGTGAGTGAAGCAACACAAAGGAGGAGTCGTACAAAGCTCTTGAAGGAATCTGGGAAGAAGACATAGGTAGGGCAGTTAGGTACGACATAAAAGTTTTTTTAATAGCTGGGCTGCATAAAACGACAAGGGAAAAAAGGGTTATTGATGGATTCAGCAGGGAAAAGAAATTGGAGAGCACAGTTGCAGTCATAGCCAAGTAGCTTGAGCATGAATAAAGATGCAAGGGTTTTCCCATCTTGTATGAAGGTTGCAGGAAAAGTAGATGCAAGCACAAGCACAAAAAAGAAGCTGAGACCTAAGGTGCAAATGGATACTCAAGAAGATGCCGTGACAACACAGATAGTTGAGTTTGAAGGGTTGAATGGGTTAGTGTCGGAAATGGTGGTAGGATACTCTCGATGCAGATCTGATAAAGCAGAGTTTGAGGAAAGCGGAAGTTCAGTGGGCCATACAAATGCTAGTTTTCTGCATTCACAACTACAAGGGTCCCCTTCGAGTGATGGTAGAGACTTTCGACACGTTCTCACGCTCGAGCACGTTTCAATATTTGGGGCGTGATGTGAAGGTTTCCTTTACTACCACACAATTCATGAGAGTATTTGGCATACCTGGCAGAAATGACAAAAAGATTGATATGAAGGCAAAGAAGATGACAAAGGATGAGAAAGAATATTGGATCAAATTGGTCTCATGGAACCTCACACCTACAGAATTGGACTCAGTGGCAAAAGCTTTTAAGGGCCGAGAGATGAAGAAGTCCTTCATTGTAGAAGGGTCTTGGAGATGCATTATGGACGTTGTGAAGAGTTGGTTGATAGGGTCTAGCTACACCTCAGACATAGCCCTTCCACAGATTCTCGTGATTAATGGTCTCAAGAACGACAACGTATATGATTGGGCGTCACTCTCGGCAAAACACATGTATGAGTTTATGACCTTGCAACATAGGATGTTTTACATGCAACATACGCTATTGGTTTGTTTTTGGAGGCCACACAAGTACAGATTCCCAATGGAGCGCTGGAGGTGAAGCCCGAGGGCACCTTGGCACCTGGCAAGCTGCCCATATTATATCGGAGGCATTTGGATATAGCGACTGCACCAATGGGACAAAAGAGGAGATGATAGATAGTTTCAGAGTTCGAGTTTGAGGATGTGGACTGTAATGAGCCCAACTGGCTCTCATCTAGAAATAATTTCTTAAATATTTGTTTCCTTGCAATTTCGTGGAGTTTTCAAACAAATATACACTTTTTAACCTTTTTCCTCAACATTTGAGATTGCATAAAGAAATGCTCAACAATTTAGAAATTTTCGGCTACACTTGAATCTATGACAATTTGTAACAGCATATAAATAATTCAAGTTTCAGATTCTATTAAATTCAGATTGTTGTAACTTGTGCACCTTGTAACTTAACAATAATGTCCAGAATTTAATTGTCACTTGTAAACAAAGTCAGCATTTATCTCCTACTGAAAGTACGCTACAGTCAAGTACCTTAACCAACATATGACTGCTGTAGAACTGAATGCAGCTACAGTACATGTATCACAGCCCTTGGAGTTGTCACACAACTCTTGTTTGTGTGCTCCAATCTGTACTAGGTCGCTCCTTTGCTGTAAGAAGATCTTACACACCCAAAATGAACACCATAGCTGACATTAAACAACAACATTAAAACACAGCTCTCACATTATCTGAAACCCTCCTTAAACAAACACAATCTTCCCTAAATAGAAATCGCAGTTTCTTCAACAATTCTGATTTCCTTTCTAAAAGTATGGCAGCCTCTGAGAATGATTAGCAAATAACAGATTTGCAGCTCACCACTTTAATGTTCATCAACCAATTCAAATTGCATCAAAATCTGGAAGAGTTCTCTCCAAGAATGAAGACCAAACTCTCAAACCCTAGCTGTCCTTCAAGAATTTCGAAGTTCCTCACAAGACAAACTTCTCCAACTTTTTCAATTTCAAAAAATGATCAATGGATGAATTGCTTTTTCCCAAAGCATTTCTTTTATAATAAAAGATGTCTTCTCTCACACACTTTTCACTTACAAAAGACTTTGCTCTATGTGCACATTTGAAATATAATAAATTATTATATTTCTTTCGTCTTTAATGATGAAAAAAAGACCCTTTCATTAAAATAACCATATTCTGACACATAGGGTCCCTGTTTTATGAGCTTAGGATTTAAAACTTTTCAATCCGGTTCCAACGAGCTATAACACTAAGATACCCACAATACATTCCCAATAAAAATGGCAACCTTAGCCGATTTAATTAAATAATAATCATAATTCACCCATCTTGCAAAAACGACTGAGGAAGCATCAAAATCAAAATCTTACAGCACAAGAGTGATCCTGATGATGAAAGATGATGAATGAACCTGACGGAGTGACTTACTAAAAATAGACGCTCCCTCCAAGAATCTTGGAGTCCAAACCAGAAGCCGAAAATAAAATCTGAAAGCATCATATAACTCTAAATCATCTGAGCTCAGTAGAACCATATGATGACTTACTATAAATAGTAATTCCCTCAAAACGGAGCCAAAACCCACAACAGGGTCCTCTAATCACCAAAATTAGCCTACAAGGACCCAATGATAGGCTAAATCCACTAACTCCAATGCTCGGTCAAAATGGGGACAACACATGGACAATAGCAGAGAGGCTACCTGAGAGACTTTTGGCGCCTCTGGAGATGGTGGTAGCTAGGTGGTGGAGGATGAGGCTGTATATTCTACAATCATCGGGATAGCAATGACTACACCAGCTCCAGTTCTGTTCACTCGACCTCTTCTGTCGCAGACAACACATTTGACTCCACCAGCGACAGTGTGTTTGGTGACCATGATGCCCATTCCTATGTTTGGTCAGAGTCAGACACTCGTGAGTATGGCACCAACAATAGTGCAGGAAGTTGCACCACCCTCGGTGGAGTTGGCTCACGGACCTCCAATAGTAGAGGAAGTAGTGGAGACTAGAGAGGAGTCTATGGCCGAGGAGTTGCCTAGTGGAGAGTTCCTTGGTGGGGAGAGCATGGAGATGTCTACGGGAGAGGTGACAGAGCCACAAACGGAGATGGAGATAGTCAGGCCCGATTCTGAGAGAGTAGAGACATTGGTATTTGGGAGTAGTGTTGTGACAGAGGCAGAGTTAATGGTAGTGAACCTTATGGCACCGGTGGAGAGGACTCTTATTTCCCCATGGCGAGCGTTACCTCCTCGTCACGAGATAGTGGATCTCAATGAGGGGAACTCACTTGCCAAGGAGATAGAGGAGGAGCACTCACCGGAGAGAGACACTTTGCTTGAGATAGAGCTGGAGTAGGAGCACTCACTGGAGAGACACACCTTGCCTGCTGGACAAATGACAAAGACTTTTGAGCACGATGACATATGGGAGCCTCTGAGGGAGATTGGTGGTAGTGGCTTGGAGCAGTATCTGCAGGAGATGGTCGGAGGAACCAGGCGGGTTGTGGCCTTTGCTGAGTCACAAGCTTAGGAGGGAGTTGTCCAAGAGTTGGAGCGGTTATTGGCTTATGTGCGCAACGGTTGTGCTCAGGCATTTATAGCATGTTATGAGTCCCGGGGATGGCCGACTATGGAGACCTTGACTATGTTGGAGGATTGGGCTCTCCGTGAGAGAGTGGGGGAGAGTTAGGTGGATGTTCTCATTCGGGAGATTGAGCAGGCTTTTCAAGGGGGTTATTATACTCTTCGGCGGACAGAGCACATTTCTATCACTCATGAGTCAGGTCAGAAGGAGATGGCTACCCAGTTGGAGGGGCTTTAGAGAGAGTGGCTCATCTCAGGATAGATGTTGCTAGGGAGCAGGAGGCATGGGCAGCAGAGAGGACAGCCATGAGGTCGCAGTTGGAGGCCAGACAAAGGGAGAAGGATGCATTGTTGGCACAGCTAGAGGAGGCCTGTGCAGAGAGAGCTATGTTGGAGTCCCGCATAGCCAGCCCTCTGGAGGAGCTCAATGCTAAGGAGAAGAAGCTATTGGAGGCAACAATGATGGTGAAGCACACTATGGAATGGAAGATGGTTGTTGATCGAGACTTGCAGCTAAGGAGTAAGGACACAACAGGTGTACGAGTTGAGGGCTCACTTGGCAGCAGTCACACCACCCCCCGAGCCTACGTCCTCGATCTTGATTTCTTTTTGTCTTGTATAGTTGTTGGGTTGGTATCCTTCCATTTTGTTGTATGTTGTCGAAGATGACTTCTTTTTTTGGGGGGGGATGATGTTGTTGGGAAATAATATAATTGTTGTTAAGTGTCATTATGTTTGTTAGTGTAACCAAGGGGTAGGTAGTTACGGGTTGCGACAGTCTGCCTTGCATCCCCTTGGGTCTATATCAGCACTTTCTCGGATGGAATAATGATCAGGATGTATGAGAATAGGTGTCTTATGGAACCAGATCATTGTATGTAAGCTTATCTGGCATTAATGAAGAAGCTGACAGTTCTCTAATATTGCATTGTCTTTTATTGTATTACATTACCTGCTATCTGTATGATGTATTAATTCACTTTACCCGAAGCGGTAAGCAATAGTAACCTTGCATGAGAAGTGTTTGATGAAGTGCCAATAGACTTAAACTGAAGAAATCAGGTCAGAATTGAGTTGGGATCTTTCATACTATGTGAAAAGTCTTTTGTACTATGTTTGAAGTATGCCATACAATCCCTGAAGGTGCCATGTAAGCTATAAGAGGAGTCTAAAATGTGAGAAAGTTGCTTATTGGATAGTTGCGAAGCTGCAGTCAAGGTCAGCAATTTAGTGAATAAAAATTAATATTTTTTTATGTAATTAAATCTCATATGGTATTTCTGATGTAATTGTTTATATCAGCAATCTACACATTTATTTTATGATCTTTGGTGCATATTATATCGAATAATTTAGTAAAGAAAATTGTCATTAGCAGCTGGGAAATTGAGAAAATTTTAATTTAACTGTGATGATATTATGTCAAATCAAGACTGCATGCAAGCTGTTTGATGAAATGCCTACATATTAAAATTGTGGCAAACTGCAAGTTTTGCTTAAAATTTTATGGTAAAGTTATTACATCGTTTGAACATGGGTAAATTTAGGTTTCATATACTGAAGATTAGGTTTCTAATTTAATTAATTTAATGCCTGAACAGTTTTATTCTTTATGCTTTTAAAGATTTTGTAAATTTCAAACCTGTGATTAAAAATAAGAACAGTAGATAGAAGCTGTTTTGATCATGCAGACTGAAGCAGGTTACTAGTTTGAGGAATGTTTAAGTAAAAGACTATGTTTGAATTGGAAATAAGGCTGACTTAATTCAATATCGTATTGTTTCAAGTGAAAGAAACAGCAGTAGTTTTATCCAAGAAGTATTGAGATTATATTTACAGGCTAACTAGATTATGAGAGGTTATATAATTTGTTTATAGCATACACAGATCATAAGCATGAAAATGGAACACATGTCATTCATTGTTCTTGTTGTCTTTCTACAGCTGTGGACTTCTCAACGGGTGATGATCCATGGCCTATTTTTGAACTGCAGAAGAAATATAATGCTCCAGGGAAGTCTCCTCCTCTTTCTGCGTAAGTTCATCCATTGTAGAATGCAAAAATCTATAGTGATTGATTCTCCTTTGTTTAATTTAAAACCCACAATATAAATGTTTTGGAATTTCAGGGAGTTTTATACAGGTTGGCTGACACACTGGGGCGAAAGGTTTGCAGGGACAGATCCTGCAGTAGTGGCTACTGCATTAGAGGAAATTCTGTCAAAGAATGGATCAGCTGTGCTTTATGTATTTTCTTATCCCCTTTCAATTATCTGAGCTACACTTGTATTTTATAGCATGTGTAGGCTCTTAGCAACTAAATCATATTGTTGATATCAGATGGCACATGGAGGGACAAGTTTTGGATTTTTCAGTGGTGCAAATACAGGTTCAAATGCTTCAGATTATAAACCAGATCTAACTTCCTATGATTATGTAAGCTTAACTCTATAGCAATATTTTCAAGCAACCATGTTTTGCACGCTCTTAGAATTTAGACTTTTTTATTCTTATATAGATAGATGGATAGATAGATAGATATGTTGGCTATAGCAATTACATATTGTAAGAGGTTTATTTTCAATTAGGATGCACCAATCAGAGAAGATGGAAATGTGGACAATCCCAAATTCAAAGGTACTTTGGAATTAGTAAGGTTCTATATGATCTGTTCATTTTCTAATGTTTCTTCCTTACCGATTCCGAAGCTACTTAAGATACTATAATTTGTCACGTGTTTGCTTCATAGTAAATAGAATATTCCTATGCCAATGAAGAGAATTTAGATCTTTTTGTGTTTTCTTGGCAGAGTTCATTTATGAATTAGTTATAACTTTAGGTTAAGGAAAGATATCCCCGCCCAAGTTCTGCATGTAATTTCTAACTAAATACTTTGTGCTTTGTTTACCAGGCCTTGAATGTCTTTTTGATTTGTAAATTACACTAAATTGTAAATGAGACTTTGTTGCTAAGAATCTGGTTTGTTTTCCATTTCTGAGAAATTTAGTTTTCCATAATCATCCTATGTGCATTCTTATAAAGAAACCTTGATCCATTCACCTATTTATGCTTTCTAATGCATAAGTTTGTGTATCCAGCACTACGGGATGTGATTGGCAGGTACAGTCGAAACCCACTTCCTGATATTCCAATTTCAAGAGGGACAAAGGCATATGGGCAGGTGCATTTACAGGAAATTGCAACTTTGTTTGATGCACTTGAACTACTGAGTGAACCGCCAGAAGGAATTAAATCTGAGTGGCCTGTAACCATGGAATCCCTCCAGCAGGTATCTTTAGTACAAAATCTCTTGAAATATTCAGTTTCCTGAATATAAGTTATCTAGTTAAAATTTGTGGTATTATTTTATTGATTGAAGTTAACTATTACCCAACATTTATATGGTGAGCTATGGACATTCTAATTACATGCAGGTATGTCTCTTATGTGTTTAAACTTTATATGATTCAGATTTCTGGATTTATGCTATATCAGTCAAGGCTTCCATCGCACACTAGAATTGGAAGTAATCTTTCAATACCATTGGTGGGTGTATCATTATCAGTATTTAATCTGGATTTTAGGTGTTATTGTATGTATGTAATTTGTTTCTTGTAATTACCATGAAACCCTAGGTTCATGATCGAGCACAAGTATTTATTGCACCCAAGTCTGGCAACCAGCATGAAACTCCAATATATATTGGCACAATTGAACGATGGTCACATTCATCACTCACCATCCCAAATTTAGCACGTGTCCCTGGTTCACAACTGCTAATATTGGTAATTTCCATTGTTTTAATTCACTTCTTGTTAAGACATCTTTAGTCATATAGTTTCTGGATTAAGTTAATATTCAGTATATGCATGTTTCACCTACATTTGTTACCATTCTTCTAATATGTAATATTTGCATAATCCATGAAGAATATATGCCGTGGAAAAGTCTTAGTATTTATTATACTTTTTAGGGTTTGTTAGCTGCCTCTGGTTAGCCTGTGCAACCTGCAGGTGATGTCTAAATGAGATGCTTACAGTAGTTTAATTTGTTTCAAAAGTTGAGGTCTAATTCTATTTGTCTCTGCATATCCTGCTTGACTGTCAAACTTTAGTCAAGGTTTTCAGCCAACTTACGTCACCTTATAGATGATTCTTATGATGATTTTCATTATCCTCACTTTATTGTACTTTCTACTTCATTTTAGTTTCTATTTAAATCTGAATGTTATAACTTATATTTTATATAATATTTTTTCTGTAAGTTCACTGCTTATAATATTTAAAAGGACTCACAAAGATGTATAGTTATGAAGCATGTACATTTGTAAGTTTGTAATGTCCCCTATCAAGGACTGTCTGTTTAACATGCATCATTATACATTATTATGCAACATTAAATTAATGGATAGTTAATCTGTCCATAATACAATCCATAATTGCTATATGTAACTCTAATCATTTCTTCTTTCCTAACTGTAATAGAGGATGGGGAATTACTGTCATAGGGCGCTTGAAGCTATCTCCACAATTAAGCCCAAGGGATTCATGAATACCTGTCAATACCTCCACTTGGCCCAAGGGTTTCATGAACACTCATCAATACGACCACATGGGAGTTGCCTATATTGGTATGGAATTACTCGCCTCTCCCTACACAAACAAATCCACCCTTCCAAAGGCATTAGGGAAAGTTTAAAGGCCAGGTCATTATAATAGCTTTTTATGTAGTATAAATGTATGGATTTGATATATATATATATATATAAATATATCATAGTCACTTGGAGTTGGGGAGACTTGGAGGTCTCGAAGATTGGTACGGGTACTGGTACGACTATTTTTCAAAAATAGGAGACGGGGTACTTGGAGACGGCAATTTATTTTAAATATAATTAATAATTTCTAAGAAATATCATAACATAGAGCTTTGAAAACAAGAGCAATGGAAAATTTATAAGTATGACTGAATGTAATGATCCATTTCCTATCATGTCTTATAATCCATGAATAGTGCAAGTTAGGAATATTTAATTAAGGAATCACTACTACTAACCAAGTAATTCAGTATATTATTCTATATTAACCATCATTATTTATGAATGTTAAGAAATACAAACCATCAACGGAATGAGGAAAGCAACCTATTTTATAAATGCCAAAATATCTTTCATATGGATCATAGAGGAATCTCTCTCTCTCTCTCTCTCTCAGGCCATCAAGAGTGGAAGAGTTACAGGGCCTAGGTCGCGTGAAATAGGCTACGAGCGGTTTCCCTCAAGGCCTAACCCCAATGTTGGGATAACCATCATGTGTCCGAAATTACTCTGCCTCTACCTTCCACAACCTTCTCACTCAAAGATGCTTTTGTGGGATGAAAGAGATGAGTTCATATGATCTATACTTGATATATCAGTTTAATATTTCTATTTAGATATTCTATTTGAATACAAAGAACATATTTATTAATATCTCTCGTTCTACCACACATAATCATGATTTTATTGTTATTAACATATATGTATTATATATATATATATCTATAAGCTCATTCTTATATTCCAAATAAATTAATCCATTCAATTATACTCTCTCTCTCTCTCTCTCTCTCTCTCTCTCTCTCTCTCTCTATATATATATATATATATATAATATATATATAATTCTTATATATTTCACAATTATCTTTTATATTTTAGATGTTCTATTATCTATATATTTCAGATATATTATAAGTATATATAAATATATATAAAATAGCTGATACATATAATTATGAGTTTTTTCCAACTTAATAAATATATATAATCCTCTAATCCTTTTGATGAGTATTATATTTTAATCCTCTTATCAACTCAATGTATGATCCCATTTTCTTCTTGATATGTCACTCTCTCTTAATTTATGTGATTTTCTTCTCTTTTTCCTCCCCTTTCAAATGAAATTCTATTCTTCTTTTTATATCTCATGCTTGAAGGAGTCACATCTTTTCATTTCATGCCTTTTGACCAATCATTTAACTTAATTATATTTTAGTTTAATTCTTTTATATTTTAACTTAGATTTTATTTATAATTCTTTTCCATTTAAATTTAATTCTTTTATATTCTAATTTAGATATTATTTATATTTCTTTTATATTTTAATTTAATAATTTAATATTCTATTTTAGATTTCATTTATATTTCAATTTAACTCTTTTATATTCTAATTTAGATTTTATTATTATTATTAAATATTATTTTAGAAAGGGAAGATACTTTTTACAATTTTGTCTTTTGTAATATATTTATTTATTTTTATTTTATTTGTTATTATTATTATTATTATTTATTATTAAATCTTATTCATAAAGGGGACATCACATTGAACATTAAACTAACGAATCAAAATATCAAATCTGAAATTCAAATTACTAATAGTAATGTCATTTACTCATTTTATAGTGTCATATAGAGTCAAATAGTTCAAAACTCACACTGCAATCAAATAAAAAATAAAATGTTTTGTTTTTATTACTTTTTAATATGCTTTTTCTTTTGGAGACGCATGCGAGACGTCAAAATTCATAGCAGGAGACTTGGAGACATCGGGAGACTTTGACACAAAGTCTCCACCCAAATTTGAAGTCTTTGGGTACATGCAAGGTCTCAGAGACATTTCTCCGTCTCCGAGATGCATCTGTAGGGGGGAGACGCAGTCTCCCAGTGACTATGATATATATATATTGATGTCTTATGAAAATACATATTCACACACACACATAAGTCTGATTATTATCATTATATATATACTACGTTACCACATTTGCTCAACACACCCCAAATTCGAAAGTTGGTTCTGTCTGAATTTGAATTCGGTTCATATTTGTTGGAAGTACGTCGTCAAACTAGGTAATTCTCTGCAAATTCCCCGCACGGGACCCTGAAGGAATTTCGATGACTTTTCAAACAGCCACGCAAGCCCGGGCAGAATTTGGACCGAATTTGGGATGAATTTGGTTGTAGACGTCCATTTCGTTGACTTTTTTTTGTCATTTTAGGTCTATTCGATGCTTCTAATCTGCAACAGCCTCTATCCTTTATTCCGAAAGGATATGCGACAAGTAAGTTCGCACATTCGATGTGTTCTAGACAACCCTGTGATGAAGAAGCAAAGCACAATACAATTACTGTGAATACAATCTCGGAGAATGGCGAACATGAGGTGGTAGCCCTTCCATGGGCCAAGGTAACATGAACAGATACTAAATAGCATACAAAGGAGGTGCGGGAAAGGTAAGAGAAAGAAACGAAAAAAAGTAGTGGAGTCGAGTCAATACGCCAATTTGACACCAGTGAAGTCAGTAAAACAAATTAACGACTTGCTGTAGTTTCTTACTGCCTTCATCTCTATTGCCCATTAAATTCATGCGCTTTCTTTGATGCATTAGACTTGCGAACGGCCAAATTTAAAGTCAAGGCTTTGTTTTGAAGTTTCAATATTTTGTTTAATCTTTACGTTATGCCTTTCCAATGGTAGTATCACAAGGGTTAAAACTTTTTGTGCTTCTAATCTGCAACAACAGAATGATGATGATTTGCTTGATGGTTTTTGATGATATACATATATATATATATATATATATTTAAAATATATATATATTCCTGAATGGACGAACCCAAAATGAACCTGAACCCAACCCAAAAAAATTTTGGACGAATTTCGAACCCGCATCCGTATTGGAATCCGAACTGGCAACTTAGTATATATATTTACTATATATATAGAATAAGTAACTCTGATTTTTGTTCGATTAAAAATAATTTAGCCAAAACAGCTTACATATGTTCAGGATTTACATGGTCTCCTCATGGTGAGTCTGAGCTATATATGGAATAGTCTGAACTATATATGTACACACAGGTGAAGCTATCTAAGTATTAACATCTAAGCAATATAAGAAGCAGTCAGACAATAAGCAGTAGATACAACTCTGAAACTCCAAAATGCTACCAAAATTGGAGTAACATTGAGATGTCCAGGACAGATCAGAATATCAAAAGGAAGAGACATGATAAGTTTACAGCCAGGAAACCCAACCCAAAAGGCCATCCAACCAAACAGCAGCCTTGTCCCAGTGAGTTGGGAGAACAGCCTCCTCTGCCAGAGACATCCTGGGCACTGCAACTGCAAGAGGTACCAGTAGTTCTACCACTGTATCCGACGTCTGCCCTCCATTTGTTTTCCTTTCCTCAACCTGTGTCATGGAATTTTTTAATGCTGTTTTGAATGTGGATCTTTCTTCTATCCTTTGAGACCAAGTGTACCCGTTGTGTATCTCCCATGTGAAGATTCTAATGGTACCATCCTATAATAGTTTTTCAAATTTATCTTTGGCTAGCTTGATGGTTACAGTAACCTGCAAGGCAACATTGTATGTTATGAGTCTCTTGTGAGACACAGTAAACTCTCTAGTTCTGCTACTAAAAATATTATCATTCCTAAGTTTCCAGATTGACCATAGCACTTCAGTGGAAAGTATAGACCAAAAGACATTAGTTTCTTTCCTGAGATCAGGAATCCAATCATTAACAACCTCCCACCTACTGATATTACCATCCATAATAATGCCAAACATATTCCTGATCTCTTTCGCCAACATACAGTCAATGAAAATATGCATTACTGTTTCAGGCGATCTATAGATGGAACATATAGTATAGTCTCCATGTGGTTTCAACTTTCAACACAAGGAGTTTCAGGAGAAGCAATTTCCAAAGGAAGCATTTCTTCTTAGGTTCGACCGGTCTGCCCCAAAGACCACTCAGAACATTTGTCACCTTTTAGATGATTTTCATTATTTTCACTTCGTTGTACTTTCTACTTCTTTTTTGTTTCTATGTAAATCTGAATGTTATATTTTATATAATATGTTTTCTGCAAGTCCACTGCTATATAATATTTAAAAGGACTTATGAAGATGTATAGTTGTGAAGCGTGTACATCTGTAAGTTTGTAATGTCCCCTATTAAGGACTGTCTGTTTAACAATCATCATTATACATTATTATGCAATATTAAATTAATGGATGGTTAATCTGTTCATAATACAATCCATAATTGCTATATGTTACTCTAATCATTTCTTCTTTCCTAACTGTAATGGAGGATGGGGAATTACTGTCATAGGGTGCTTGAAACTATCTCCACAATTAAGCCCAAGGGATTCATGAACACCCGTCAATACCACCATTTGGCCCAAGGGTTTCATGAACACCCATCAATACCACCACATGGGAGTTGCCTAAATTGGTATGGAATTACTCGCCTCTCCCTTCACAAACCAATCTACCCTTCCAAAGGCATTAGGGAAAGTTTTAAGTCCAGGTCATTATAATAACTTTTTATGTAGTATAAATGTTTGGTTTTGAGATGGGGAGACTTAGAGGTCTCGGAGATTGGTACCGGTAGTGGTACGACTATTTTTCAAAAATAGGAGACGGGGGTACTTGGAGACGGCAATTTTTTTTAATATAATTAATAATTTCTAAGAAATATCATAACATAGAGCTTTGAAAACAAGAACAATGGAAGTTTTTAAGTATGAACATTAAAACCATTGAATCAAAATATCAAATCTGAAATTCAAATTAGTAATAGTAATAGTAATACTAATAGTAGTGTCATTTACTCATTTTATAGTGTCATATAGAGTCAAATAGTTCAAAACTCACACTGCAAACAAATAAAAAATAATTTTTTAAAAAACTTTTTAATATACTCTTTCCTCTGGAGACGCATGGGAGATGTCAAAACTCATGGAAGGAGACTTGGAGACATTGGGAGACTTTGACACGAAGTCTCCACCCAAATTTGAAGTCTTTGGGTACGCGCAAGGTCTCAAAGACGTGTCTCCGTCTCTGAGACGCGTCTCCAGGGGGGGAGACACAGTCTCCCTGTGACTATGACTATGATATATATATATATATATATATATAATGTATGTATATATTGATGTCTTATGAAAATACATATTCACACACACACACAATTCTGATTATTATCATTATATATATATTTACTATATATATAGAATAAGTAATTCTGATTTTTTTCGATTAAAAATAATATTAGCCAAAACAGCTTACATATGCTCAGGATTTACATGGTCTCCTCATGGTGAGTCTGAGCTATATATGGAATAGTCTGAACTATACATGTACACACAGATGAAGCTATCTAAGTACTAACATCTGACCAATATAAGAAGCAGTCAGACTATAAGCAGTATATACAACTCTGAAACTCCAAAAAGCTACCAAAATTGGAGTAACATTGAGTTGTCCAGGACAGATCAGAATATCAAAAGGAAGAGATATGATAAGTTTACAACCAGGAACCCAAAGGGCCATCCAACCAAACAGCAGCCTTGTCCCGGTGAGTTGGGAGAAAAGCCTCCTCTGCCAGAGACACCCTGGGCTCTGCAACTGCAAGAGGTTCCACTAATTTTGCCACTCTATCCGAGGTCTGCCCTCCATTTGTTTTCCTTTCCTCAATCTCTGTCATGAAATTTTTTAATGCTGTCTCGAATGTGGATCTTTCTTCTATCCTTCGGGACCAAGTGTACTAAGATTGAGTGGATCAGAAAAATGTATGAAGATGCACATTGTTGATGTCAGTTTTGTACCACTACATAACATATAGCAATTGAATACTTGATATAGCATACGAAACACTCAACCCTCTCTTGAAAAGTATATACTCATGAAGAACATGAGAAAACTCCAAGGTTCCCTACACCTGTGGATACTAACTCAGTTATATTAATGTGATTTGCTAGTTAATCACGTAGGCGGGCTTACGTTGTTTAGTCAAGGATGTCAAATTCTTGCCATGATGATGATAAGATTTAGCTTTTGGAATGTATACTCAAATGATTTTCTTCTTTTATATCACTTCCAACTTTGCTCATCAAACTTCAACTACTAAACTACTTCTTGCTTTACTACTATTCCTATGGAATGGAAAGATTAGCAAATGGATGGGGATCAAATCTAATGAAAGCTTGCCAGCGGCGCTACCTCCATAGATGCAATGATTCAAGGGGAATTAGACTAGATTACCACACAAGGCTTCCTAACAAGCCGCTAGGATGCTAGTGGCCTAGTATATAGATCCCTATCAAACATTCACTAACATCGCCATACAACGAGCCATCTACTTCTACTCTAACAACATGAAATGAAATCCTACTTTAATTTGAGAGATGAGAAGAACCATGCAATACACCAAAATGATCATGTATATCCACCATGCAAGCCACAACAATGAATAGAGAACAATTTTGATAGTATTTTGGCAACAATTCTCCAACATAACTCTCTTACAAATGAGAGCAAAATGGCCTTATATAGGAGGCTGAAAATTACAATGAGTGGCCAAGATTAAGGGGCAAAATCAAGGGCCAAGATTAAACCTTACAAACCCTAATTAGGGTTACCATCTTTCAACCAATTACATGACGACACCAACTTTGTGGGCCAATGAGAAAATTACAATAATCTGTCAACCAATGAGAACATAGGACACTTGGCATGATTTGATTGCATGCACATGAAGTTGCCACCTCATCAACCTTATCTTATAAATTTATTTAATCTTTGAGATGAGGTGAAGCCTTGGATGCTTGAGCTCGTCCTTAGAAACTTTCTCATCACCACTTGAACTTGCTTGTACCTGATGTCCTGACCTTGAAAGGGTGAGGTCTCAATGCACTTGGGGTAATCTTGCCTTGGCCCCGGTGGCTTGCCTGGATGTGAACCTTCTTGCAATTTGAGAGCCTTGCTCTTGGCCACCACCTTGAAATCGAACTCGACCTCTTTCAAACTTTCGTCTCACTTTCCTCCTTCATTATCCTTGCCTTCCTTAACTTTCCTAGTCTTCTCCAACCCTCCTACTCAAATTTGGTTTGCATGCACCCCCCCTCTGCTTCAATACTCTTGGGTTCTGGGGGCACTTGCCTTGGCCATACTTCCTTCTCAAATCTAACCAAACTAGCTTGCACGAATAGCCAAGCCTTGCCTAGCCTCCAATATCTTCAAATCTCTTCCAATTTGCAATGAAACTTGCTTCCTCACTAATGTTTTCCTCCTTGGCTAACCTTTGAATGTCTTCAACTGTTCGGACTACGATAACCTCGCCCCTTGGCATAAGCATTTGCCTCAACCATGGTGTAGTGCATCTCCCCAAATTTGGATTTGGTTCAACTAGCAAAGCATCACCAATAGCCTTGCAATCAAATAGAAGAGGTAGGACCCCATGTAGAATTGCTTCTGATTTTGCACTATCTTAAGTTGCAACTCTAAATTCTCGCTAATGATCCTAGCCCAATCAAACTTTCTTTTTCCATTCTCAATTCCTTCAATAAAATAATACATCCAAGGATCAAACTGTGTACCTTGAGCAAAGCCCATGACTCGGTTGAGAAGCACAATAAGGTCACCATACTTTGGTTTGAAATCTAACCTGGTGAACCTTGACAACTTGGCAACTCCTTTCTTGCCTTCCTGCAACCAATTCTCAACTGTACCATGTCCACTGTGCCAATGTTGGTGTCACCCACTCACTTCAATTTTGAAAAGGAGTTCCTGGGCATCATGTCTTCCTTGTCTTTCTTGGTATACATTTCCCTTGGGTTCTTGCTTGCACTAGCATCCGCCATCCTAACCCTTATTTCTGCCTCTTCTTTCTACAATGAAATGGGACTACACTTATCTCTGCCCCTCCAATCTTAGCGATGGAACTAACACTTATTTCTGCCTCTTCAATTCCTATCACACTACACTTATCTCTGCCTCTCCAATCCTAGGGATGGAACTACCACTTATTTCTACCTCTTCGAAAACTTATGAGATGGACTACACTTATATCTCCCAACTTCGTTTCTAGGGGTGGGACTACCACTTATATCTCATTTCTCCAATTTCTTATGAATGAAAACTACACTTATATCTCCCAACTTCAAGCCCTAGATGAAATGATGAAGTGATGGATGGATGATGCAAGCGAGAAATGGGAAAAGAACCAAGTAAGAACAAGGGAAGAAATCTGCCTTATTAACCAGACTTCACCAACAATCTTGAAGCTCCTCTTCTACACCAAACAAGCTCTCAACTCCACCAAAGAAGACAAAAAAAATCTGCAGTCCTCCACCAAATTTCGCAAGTCCTCTCTCCAAATTCGTGGCTTCACAATAGCAATCTGCCCTAGATAGCTGTCTTCTTCAAATTTTCACAACCCTCGACAATTTTCGCAAGTTTGCTGCCTCCCTTACAAATTGCAGCCTTGCTGCTCTTGAAATTTCACTCCCCTGCCCAGATTTTGCTGCCTCCTGCTCCTTGGACAATTTTGCAAGTGCTGCCTCCAAAATAGCAGGCCTGCCCTGAATATTTCACAGGTCTGCCCTCTTCTTACTCGCTGGCCTTTGGCTAAAAAGCAGGCCTTGCTACTTGATGATTTAGCAGCCTTCAACCTATAAATTTCGCAACCTAGCCAAGAAGATTTTCGCTACCTCTCTTGCTCAAATCTGCTCCTCAAATTCGCTGCCAAGAGAAAGGGAGAGAAGTGAATGAGATGATGAAATGAAGTGGGGGAGAGCTCCCCTTATATACCAAATTTTTCCCTCCAAAAAGCAGGGCCGACTTTACAGGAGGGAAAATAAATAAAATTAAAATTGCCAAGTTTAACATGAGTTAAATAAAATAAATCTCACAGCTCTAGGGGATTTAATTTTCATTTAAAATTGGGCCAGCCTAGTGCAAAATTATGGGTTTAAATTAGCCAAATCTGAAATTATCATAGGCCGTAAAATTGAAATTTTGAAAAAAGATCATGTAGGTCTCTAATATAGCTTTAAACCTTCCCCATTGTGGACCCAATAACCTACCTTGAATTTCACACCTCTTAGGCCTTAAAATACATTGAATTTAACACACAAAAGGGCCCAAATTAAATTTCTAAATTACAAACACTCAGCCCAAAAATATGATTTTAATGCATTTAATCATGACAACCAAATCCAAAATCGAAAATTGCAAGCCAATAATAATTCAAATAATTTTCAATTTTCATTTACTCTTTTTCCCATTTAAAATTTCGAAAATCCCACTTGGCAATTTAATTTTTTATTATTTTGCAACCCAAAAATCATTTTGCAATTTAATTTCCATTTGGCTATTAATTTCAAATTTGGCAATTTAAAATTTCATTTAATTTCCATTTTCACCACAAAAAATTTACAAGATTTTCCCAAAAATATCCAATTTCACAATTAAATTTCGAAAACGTTCAAGTTTTTCAATTTTATCAATTTTCAAAAATTCATCTAAGTCCAAAATTTGCAATTTTATCCCGCCAAATATTAAAATAAAATTTTCTCATCGAATTTCATTTGGCCTGGAGACGAAATCGACTGTTTAAGAAAACCAACGTTTCGTGCAAGGTGAAAACAAGCAATACCCTCCTAGGCACTTCAAAAATATCCAAGGTGTAAAATTGTCATTTCAAAACCTTTGGATCACTCCAAAACTCGCTAAGGCATCCAAATACTCTCGGATCTAGGAAATTGTCAAGGCCTGCTTAGAAATTGGGGGTCCCCAAATTCTTTGGGGCGATGGTGTGAAAACCTCACAACACACATGAGATCCAAATGTTTGTCAAAAACCACCATATGATGCAAGCCATAGTTAAACAATTCTCGAAATTGGAGCTCTTGAAGGGAAGTTAAATTATTTAAAATTTAAATATGTTTTAGTAATTTAGACTTTAGTTTAGTAAACTTTCTATGTTTTTAAATTTAAATTTATTATTGTTTTGATTTTAAAATAGGTTGCTGAGACCTGTTTTGCCTCCAACACTATTGTTTTGAGACGCTTTGTGAAGGTTAAATAGGCATTGTCTAGAATGGTAATCAATGGTAACTGGAGAATATGGAGGTAATCTAGTAGTACCAGGGTAGATGCCATTAAGGAAATGATACTAGATGACTCTTGGTGGGATCGTGCTGAGTACCTCCTGAGGTTTACTAGTCCTATATTGAGCATGATCCTATACACTGACATGGATAGGCCTTGCTTGGGTGAGATATATGATGGCATAGACTCCATGATTGAGGATGTCATGTCCCTTGAATTGAAGACCTTTGGACGATATCCTCATCTTGTTTTGTAGAATATCTAAAGACGAAATGACAATAATAGAATTCAAGTAGAACTTTAACAAAAAGGATGAGAGCAATATAATTTATGTATTATATAATTTATAATAATATATTATTAAAATAATAATATATTAATTAATATAATATTGAAATAGTACAATACTAGTATTGAATATATAATAATCAAAATATAAAAGTTGATAAATTGAATATTAATATTATTTTAATATAATATAACAATATTAATAAACAAATAGTTAATTGCGATAATATATCAATCAATATAATATATATAGTAAAATAACATGATTATATAAATAAATAATAATATAATATTATAATATATATTATATACCATTAAAAGATATAATAATATCAATTATTATTAAGATATAACATAGGTTCAAGCGACTTAATAGATAAGTCGCAGCCTTTCACAATGCACCCAATATATATATATATATATAAGCCACGTATAGGAGGAGGAGATAACAGTCACGGGACATAGCATTTAAGAGAGGAAAACGTGGAACAATCAGCAAAAGGGGATTTAAAACAAAAATACCAATCAGTGTGAGAAGGGATGAACACGTAATGACAGCCTACAGCGAACGCACTTATAAATGAAGGGGAGACAAGAATCACTAGTCAGCGATAGGACATTACACATACGTAACAACAATGCCTAGAGAATCTATTGACATTCATGTATAGGCAACTGTTGACAATTATGAAGTTTGTGATAATGTTAATTGAGAATATAAAGCTAATTAAGTGAAGATTGATATTTTACAGTAGCATACAGTGGCTATAATGGACCAGACACAGGTCGGTGGATGAGAGCAAGTCATCGTTTACGGTCAGCAATGGGAAGGTTTAGTTAGCCACCAGGAAATAGGGATCACCCCCTCAGTTTCATACTGTCGGGTCAACATATATAAACCAAGAGAACACATTTAGCAAAGGGAGAGAGCTCAATTTGGACTGATATCGAATAAGCATATTTCCTTACTCATAATCATTGAAAGGAAGATTGAATCCATTCATAAATATATGTAGGATAACTTCAGCCATTTACTCACATGAATATACCATATCAAATATACATATATATGATCTTTGTAAGGGAAAGAGAATATAAATAGATATATCAGGTCAGTCAAGAATCTAAAGGGTTAGCGAGCATATTAGAAACTCTCAATAAAGGATATATTATCACTATTTATCAGATAAAGATTATGGTACAACAAACATTCTATCACCATTAAGTTCATTACAAACTGAGGTAGCAAGTTATATGGATCATACCTTCCATCACATAGTTCAAGAATGATAAATTGAAGTAATTTGTCTTACTCCCCAACAAGGGACATTTAAGAGGATATTAAAATGATCATAAATGAGAGGGAGAAAGATCTTGATGAAAAGTTCAAGGAACTGCACATAATCATGGTAAAGAGATGGAATAAAATGACTGCCCCTTTGCATCTCCTTGCCTTTGCATTGAGCCCCAAGTTCTATAGTCAATCATGTTGGCATTATCGGTAAGGATGCATCCGGTAAACGGTAAAGAGACCACCGTTAATAACTAGTGGTGTTGTCGTTGATGTCATTAATGTCTACGCTAACAATGTCCAAATACTAGGGAACAGGTGACAAAGAAAATGTTTAGGAAACCAGTGACACGGTGATGAGCTCAGTGATGTCTAGCAATTCACTTACTGCTCAGAGAAGTGATCGGTGAAGACAGTGACCGGTGAAGTCAATGAATGGAGCAGTGACCGATGTAGACAGAGAACAAAGAAGAAGTGATTGGTGAAGATAGAGACCAAAACACTGTACAAGGAAAGGTGTAAACCGGTCACCAGTGATCGTTAAGATATTATTGAGACCGATGTATGTCTATTATTTGTTGAGTCTGGTGAAAGGCACAGTTGACGGACATTAAGGAGATTCTTTTACTGAGATTTGTTGCACAAATCACGTAAGATTTTCTGTTAAGGAAAAGACCAGTGAAAGGCATAGTTGACGGCTACTGAGGAGATTCTTTCACCAAGATTTATGGCACAAATCATGGAGGATTTTCTATTATGGGAAAGTTTGTGTCACGCATCTGATGTTTCCTTTTAAGACTGAAACATGACTAGATGGTAGATCAATAAGAGATCTTCATGGGGAGTGCAATGGCAAAGAGTGGGAAGATCTTTTGAGATTTGATTTGAGTGATATGCGCCTCTTTCTCTCAACTGTACAACTATCCTACGCTCTGCAAGAAGTGTATATATTCTTCTGTTAGTGAAGATAATCATTTGCCTTCATTTTGCCAAGAAAAAAGAGTGAAATTACATGTTGATCAAAGCTACTGCAAAAAAAAGGGAAAAGAAGAACAAAAGAAGAAAAAGAGGAGAGTGTGAAAGAAAGCACAGTAACCTGAGGAGAGCATGTTGATATTTTGGCCTTTACGGCAAAGATCAATGCATTGGATAAATGATGTAATAATAATAATAATATTGAAAATATAATTTATTATTATTATGCCTAAAATTGATATGATAAATGTTGGTTATATTTTTCACAAAGTTTGGTTTATTATAATTAATGAGTTAAATAATAATAATATAATGAGGGATTATATTATTTTATTTATCAATTCATTAGGCTCAAAATCATAGCCCCAACTTGGCTGACTTGGAGGTCCACGTTGTGGCATGAATGAACTCATCTATTACGGGAAATTGATGAATGCTAGAAGCGATCAAAAACATAACATTGTCTTCTAATTGTCATCGATTCTTGGTGCAATCAAATTCGATTCTTGGAGCAGTGAATTCAATCTTGGATGAGTGAATTGGTCCTGCAACTAGCAGCGAATTTGTTGTGTGAAATCAGACCTACATTGGAAGCCTCAGGAAATTCTTTGAAGGTGTGAGTTGCAGATCTGTGAATTATACTTAAGCTAATTCCCATCTTGCATGAGTGAATAAGAAACATAAAAAGGGGGCAGACCAAGCAGAAATTACATCTGCCTTTGTTGTGAATTAAGCAGCCCTAGAAGGGCGAATTGTACAGATTGTAGCAGACATATAAGGGCAAATTGTGTAGCCCTAGAAGTGCGAATTAGGGCAGACAACAAGGGCGAACTAGGGCAGAATTAGACCAGGCCTAGATGAACGAACTTGTTAGTGTTGGCATTAATAGATGGTAACCGGCAAGCCTGCTACCGGTACATGACAATTAAGTATTGTGATTGATTAGCAAAAGAGAAAGGATAAAGGAGATGTTTTGTCATCTCAATCTAAGGTCCAAAGATCTAAGGAGATCTGTATGGAAAGAGGCTGGTTTGGAAACCAGTAACACTATGCAAGGAAGAAAAGACTATATCTTCTCATCAAGAGCAACCGGTCACTAAGCAAAGTGCATCAGCAACCGAGTAACCGAGTAAGGGATTCAATCGACAGGGGTACAACCGGTGTCAACTATGCAACCGAGGAAAAGGTGCAACCGGTGAACAGAGGAAGGAAATGTGACAGGTTAAAATTCTTACCTATTCACAACATAAGGATCTCAACCAATCAAGAGACGACTTTGGTAGGAAAAGATGAACCGGGGAAGTCATAGTCAACTATCTGTTTGAATCAACTCTTTAACCGGAATTTATTGCACTAAATCAGGATGACTTTGAGTTGTCATAGTGATCGGTTCGAGACGCGTTTAAAGGTTTTAAAGCCGAAGTCTGTGACTTTAAAACTAAGAGTTATCTCTTGTGAAGAAAAGGTGCTTGACACACATCTATTGTTTTTCCTCATAAAACAGATAAAGCAAGAGCATGCATCGGATGTTTCCTCAGTGAACTAATACTCTACCGAGTGATGTATTCGAGAGGGATCTGTAATTAGGTCATGCATGAGAGGTGCAATTAGGGCATGAACTCTATATTTTCTTCTGCCTGTTGAGAATATAGGTTGTCTTCATTCTGCCGAAGAAAAAGAGTGAACCTGTATGCTTAAGAAGCTAGGGTTAATAGAAAAGAAAAGAAGAGAGAGAAGAGAGTGCAAAGAAGCACAACAACAAAGTAGAACACAGTTGTGGCTACTAGTGATGCTTCTCAGTTGAGCATAACAAAGATCTTATCAGGCTATGCAAAGCCATTTGTAAAAGGTCAATCTTTCTATTGTTTTTTAACAATTACAATAGTTAAATCTCAGTATTTGGGTGGACTCTAACATGTTCTTTGTATCAAATCCCTTAACCAGGTGACATCTGGTAAGGTGTTCTAAGTCCTCTTACCAAGTAGGCACTAACCGGCCTTATTGTAACAAATCCCTTAACCGGGTCGCATCTAATAGTGCGTTGTAATCCTCTAACGGGGAAGTCTCCTAATAGGGTGCACTTCAAAATAATGCAGAATTTGTGAGGTCTCCTCACACCGTGGTTTTCACCCAAATTGGGTTTCCACGTGATAAATCTAGTGTCATTGTGTGATTGATTGCTAAATGTTATTTTATGTTTGAATTTGTTTAGCTTACAGTTATAAGCATACTTCATCAGATTTATTAGAAAAAGTTTTATAGGTGTTGATTCACCTCTCCCCTCTCAGCACCGGTTGGGACTGTCAATTAGTATCAGAGCCAAGTTTATATTCTTTACCGCTTCAGCGCATAAAGAATAAGTCAAGATGATGAGAAAGGAAGGACCAAAGTTTTCAAAGGAAAACTTTACTCTGTGGTGCAGCAGAATGAAACTGTACATGAAGACCACCGGAGATCAATATTGGATGCATGTTACCACTGATTATAGTGAACCCGCTGGCACCCTGACACCTGACGAATTGAAGATCAAAACTAAGCACACAGCTGCTATGGATATGATAGCCAGCACATTACCTAATCATGTCTATGCTGAGATTGAACATCTAGAATCTGCTCACAAGATGTGGGCTAAGCTATAACTGGTATATGGAGGGGACCCAAATGTGCAAAGAGCCAAGGTTGAAAGCCTCAAAGGTAAGTACGGCGACATGAGGATGAATGAAGGAGAAGATTTTGAACAATACAACAACCAGATCAAAGAAGTGATCAACTCCATCAAAAGCGTTGGAGGAAAGCTTAGTGAAGAAGAGGTGGTTAGCAAAATATTGAGAATGCTCAGACCTCAATATGCCATCAAGATCTCTGCCATTTAAGAGCTCAGATCGGTCACCAAGGATCAAGTCACCCTAGACTCCCTAGTCGGTAAGTTGACTGCATTCGAATTAAGTAATTTTGATAATAGCTTACCCACTTAGGAAGCAGCTTTTAAGTCTTCTGTCAATATCTCTTCCACCAAAAAGGGAAGAGAAACCGGTAACTACTTTACCGGTAAGATTGGAAATCTTGTTGAGAATCTGCTCTCAGAAGAGATGGAGCAAGATGAGCTTGATGCACTCATTGCTAGGAGATTTCCCAGAGGGAAAGGGAAGTACAAAGGAAAACTTCCTCTAAAATGCTTCTCTTGCAATAAGATAGGACATATTGCTGCAAGATGTCTTGATAATGATAACAAAGATCAGAGCAACCGGTTCGAGAGTAAAGCAACGAAGGAGTGCTACCTTGCATAAGGAGTCATAGACAATTAATCTGAAGACTCTGAGGATCCAGAGATTGCATTTGTTGCAATAAAAGAGGAGAGCCCAATGGTAAGTGAAATGACACTTATCTCAAGATCTCATCAGCATGATGATTGGATCATTGATAGTGGATGCACTCACCACATGACTGGTGATAAGAACAAGTTTATCAGCCTGGAGCTCAATTACAGCGGATCAGTAACCTTTGGAAATAATGCTCTCTGTGCCATCAAAGGGAAAGGTTCTATTACACTCAACAATGATGTTGTCTGTGAAGATGTGTACTGGGTTGAAGGACTCAAGTACAATTTAATGAGTGTTGCACAAATGAACAACAAAGGATTCCTGTTGGAATTCAGACAAGGTTCCTGTGTACTCAAGAATCAATCTGGAGCTCATATTGCAACTGGTAGACAGAGCAAAGGGAATCTGTTCTACTTAGACTCAATGGAAGGAGCCTGTCATAGATTTAGTCAAAGGAGAATCAAGCAAAATCTCTCTTATATCTAAAGAAAACAATAGCTGGTTGTGGCACAAGAGGCTATGCCACATAAACTTTGACAGTATTGTCAAAGTGAGTAAAAAGAAATCAGTTAGAGGACTCCCTGAGATTACAAAACCCAATAGAGATGTTTGTAAAGATTGTCAGTTAGGAAAACTGACAGGAACAAGTTTCAACAGTAAATTCTTCTCCGCTAAAAATGTTTTAGACCTTGTGCAGACAAATTTGTGTGGACCGATGAGAACAAAGAGCTACTACAAAGACCGGTACTTCATGCTCTTTGTAGATGACTTCTCTACAATGATATGGACTCTCTTTCTCAGAGAGAAATCCGAGTCATTTCACATGTTTAAAATCTACAAGGCTAGAGTGGAGAAGGAGACCGGTAAAAGCTTGAAGTGTCTGAGATCAGATAGAGGAGGTGAATACAACTCTCAAGAGTTGACTCACTACGGCAAGGAACATGGCATAAAGAGTCAGCTATCTGCACCAAGGACTCCTCAGCAAAATGGAGTAGCAGAAAGAAGAAACAGGAAGCTGATTGACTGTGCAAGAACCCTGTTGATTCAGAATGATCTTCCTCATCACTTCTGGAGAGAAGTTATCAGCACTGCTATCTACACACTGAACCGAGTTCAAGTCAAGAAAGGAACCGGTTAGACCCCCTATTAACTATGGTTCAATCATACTCTCTGTGTAGGTTACTTCAGAATCTTTGATAGTAAATGTTACATCAAAAGAGATGTATTCTGGGAAGTTTGATCGCAAGAGTGATGAAAGAACATTTTTGGGTTATTCTACCAAAAGCAAAGTCTACCAGTGTTTGAACAAGAGAACGGGAAAGATAATTGAAAGCATCAATGTAAAAGTTGATGAATATTCAGAATCGATAAAGAAGACCGGTCATAATGAATATGACAGTTTCGAAGGTCAAAATGAAGGGAATCTTTTTGAGTTGAATGAAGTAACAACCAAAGATGAAAGACAAGAACATATGAACAAACATCTAGAGCGGGAGACTGTACCTAAAGCTAACAGGCCAACACAAGATGGTGAAAAAGAAGCTGTTCATAACCATGATGAAGAAATTGCTCAACCAAAAGAACCTGACCAAGAACAGAGACCGATTCTCCCAAGGTATGTCACATATCACTCCACTGATAATATAATTGGTGACAAACATGCAAATGTCTTGACCAGGAAAAAGGCCAAAGAGAATATCTGTTTGTTTTCCTGTATAGAGCCCAAAAGCACCAGGGAAGCTCTAGAAGATGAAAATTGGGTCAAGGCCATGGAGGAAGAAATTGAGCAAATAGAAAAGAATGATACATGGGTATTTGTGCCTAGACCACAGGACAAGAATGTCATTGGGACAAAGTGGGTCTACAAGAACAAGTTGAATGAAGAAGGGAAAGTCATAAGAAATAAAGCAAGACTGGTCTACAAAGGGTATGCTCAGGAAGCTGAACTGGACTATGGATAAACCTTTGCACCTGTGGCCAAATTGGAAGGAGTAAGAATTCTTCTTGCCTATGCTGCTCATAAGAAATTCAAAGTATACCAGATGGATGTGAAGTCTGCATTTCTAAATGGAATATTGGAGGAGGAAGTTTACGTTGAACTGCCGGAGGGCTTCACATCTACACAAAAATGTGGTATGGTCTGTAAACAGAAAAAGGCTCTCTATGGGCTAAAGCAAGCTCCAAGAGCTTGGTATGAGAGAGCACTCATACCTCCTGACCATAGGATTCACAAGAACCGGGGACAACAACAATATGTATCTCAAAACTAGAGAAGATGGGAATCTGATTGCAGAAATCTTTGTGGATGACATCATCTTTGGAAGAGATGATAGGATGAGCAAAGCCTTTGCTGAAGAAATGAAGCAAGAATTTGAGATGTCTATGATAGGAGCCATAAAATTCTTCATTGGACTATAGGTCCATTAGCCAAAAGAAGGTATTTTTATATCTCAGTCCAAATATATAAAGGAAATTCTTAAGACTTTTGGACTTGAAGAATCCAAACTGGTTGGTACACCGATGATAACTAACCTCAAGTTATCAAAGGAAGATGATGCAAAAGAAGTGAATGAAACACTGTATCGGTCCATGATAGGGAAATTACAGTATGCAATACACAGTAGACCGGACATTGCACATGTGGTTGGCATAGTTGCAAGATTCTCTACAAACCCCAAAGAGACACAACTAATAGCAGTAAAGAGAATTTTTAGGTACCTAAAAGGTACTGAAGAGTATGGCTTGTGGTTTCCTCACAAGGGAGGCTTCCAAGTCAAGGTTTACACTGATGCAGACTGGGCCGGAAATATTGATGACAGAAAGAGCACAAGTGGTTGTGCATTCTTTCTTGGTGCAAGGATTGTGTCTTGGACAAGTAAGAAACATAACTGCATTTCACAGTCTACTACAGAAGCTGAATATGTTGCTGCTGCAATCAATTGCACACGGGTAATCTGGATCAAACAACTACTGGAAGGAATCCAAGAACAGATATCTGAACCGATTGCAATCTACTGTGATAGCACCGGTGCAATAAACATATCCAAAAACCCTGTCATGCACTCCAAGACAAAGCACATTGCCATCAAGTATCATTACTTGAGAGAGTTGGTACAAGACAAAGAGGTAAGATTGGAATATATTCCCACAAAAGAGCAGATTGCAGATATCTTCACAAAGCCACTACCAAAGAGTACTTTTGAGTATCTCAGAGGTAAAGTAGGGGTGATACCTCTTCCTGATCATCAGTAAACTAGCAAAGGTGATCATCAGTTCATTATGCTTCAACAGAGGGTTTCACCTCATCTCTTATTGATTGATGAAAAGGATTGTTGCGCGTAGGGGAGCAGATTAAAAACAAAGAGGTAGTCTTTCTGACTAGCCTTTGGCATTTTTGTCAAAAAGGAGGAGAGTTTGGCAATAAACCGGTAGATGACCAGCAGTGGCAATTACACAGAGATACAAGAAGATAGGACAGGTGACATGATTGCCCATCAATATTTTGCCATCAATGCCAAATAGGGAGATTGTTGGCATTAAGAGATGGTAATCGATAAGCGTGCTACCAGTACATGGCAATTAAGTATTGTCATTAATTGGCAAAAGAGAAAAGATAAAGATGTCTTGTCATCTCAATCTAAAGTCCAAAGATCTAAGGAGATCTGTATGGAAAGAGACTGGTTTGGAAATTGGTAACACTATCCAAGGAAGAAATGACTATATCTGCTCATCAAGAGAAACCAGTCACTAAGCAAAGTGCATCAGCAACCAAGTAACCGAGTAAGGGATTCAACCAAGGACAAGGGTACAACCGGTGTAAACTACGCAACCGAGGAAAAGGTGCAACTGGTGAATAGAGGAAGGAAACGTGACAGGTTAAAATTCTTATTTGTTCACAACATAAAGATCTCAACCCATCAAGAGACGACTTCGGTAGGAAACGATGAACCGGGGAAGTCATAGTCAACTATCTGTTTGAATCAACTCTTTAACCGGGATTGATTGCACTAAATTCGGATGACTTTGAGTTGTCATGGTGATCAGTTCGAGGTGCGTTTAAAGGTTTTAAAGCCGAAGTCTGTGGCTTTAAAACAAGGAGTTATCTCTTGGAAAGGAAAGGTGCTTGACACGCATCTATTGTTTTTCTTCATAAAACAGATAAAGCAAGAGCATGCATCGGATGTTTCCTCAGTGAACTAATACTCCACCGAGTGATGTATCCGAAAGGGATCTGTAATTAGGTCATGCATGAGAGGCACAATTAGGGCAAGAACTCTATATATTCTTCTGCCTGTTGAGAATATAGGTTGCCTTCATTCTGCCGAAGAAAAAGAGTGAACCTGTATGCTTAAGAAGCTAGGGTGAATAGAAAAGAAAAGAAGAAAGAGAAGAGAGTGCAGAGAAGCACAATAGAAAAGGAGAACACACTTGTGGCTACCGGTGATGCTTCTCAATTGAGCATAACAGGGATCTTATCAGGCTATACAAAGTCATTTGTAAAAGGTCAATCTTTCTATTGTTTTCTAACAATTACAATAGTTAAATCGCAATATTTGGGTGGACTCTAACAGGTCCCTTGTATCAAATCCCTTAACCGGGTGACATCTTGTAAGGTGTTCTAAGTCCTCTAACCAGGCAGCCACTAATTGGCCTTATTGTCACAAATCCCTTAACCGGGTCGCATCTAATAGTGCGTTGTAATCCTCTAATAGGGAAGGCTCTTAACAGGGCGCACTTCGAAGAGTGCAGAATTTGTGAGGTCTCCTCACACCGTGGTTTTGATTGCTTAATGTTATTTTATGCTTGAATCTGTTTAGCTTACAACTATAAGTATACTTCATTAGGTTTATTAGAAGTTTTATAGGTGCTGATTCACCCCTCCCCTCTCAGCACTGGTTGGGACTGTCAGTCAGCTCATTGAAGACCTTCAAGAATAGATTCATATTAGTGCTCGAAGGCAACCTTGAAGGACAAATTTGAAGAATACAAAGTGCACAATTGAAGCCAACCAAAGGATAAATTCAAACCTTCAAATCCGAGTATTATCTTTCGTTAATTGTGAATATTTATTATATCCTGTGCTTAGTATTTGAAAGATCTCTATAGTTTGTATATTCCTTGCCCTAAATCTGAAAAATATTAACAAAGCATACCAGTGGTGCCCGGTGATGATTCTCAGTGAAGGAAACATTGATCTTATCAGGGTTTGCAAAGCCACTTCAAAGGATCAACCCTTCTATTGCTCTCTAACAATTGCAATAGCCAAATCCCAGTATTTGGGTGGACATTAGCAAGTCCCTTGTATTAAATCCCAAAATCGGGTGATATCTAGTTGATGTTTTAAAGTCCTTTGACAAGGCAGGCTTTCACAAGCCTTATTCAAAATCATTGAACCGGGTCGCACCTAACAGTGTGTTTGTAATCCCTTAAAAAGGAAAACTTTTTATAGGGCGCACTTCAGAAGAGTGCAAAATTTGTTAGTTTCTACTCACACCATGGTTTTCTCCCATTTTAGGTTTCCATGTGATATATCTTGTGTTCTATGCTGCTGTGATTTTGTGTTGATTATTTCTTTCATAGGATATGTTTTGGATGCAGTAATAGTTAGTAAATCTTAGAGTGTCTTCAAGTTTTATTGGGTGCTGATTCACCCCTCCCCTCTCAACACTAGTTGGAATATCAAATCAGTCCTTAGGGAGAGTACCATTGGAGTTGCCTCATATGGAGATCCTAAAGTTGCTCACGGGGACAAGGAAGCCCTTTGAAGACTCTATCCCGATCACATATGACCTACAGTGAGGTTTGAATTCATGAGTTTTGCAAACACTGATGATTGTGGTTATGTGTAATGTGCCCCCCTTGCGATTGCTATGATTGTAAGATCAATTTCTTATAACCTCAATTAGAAGAGACTTCTTTTTATTGAATCTTTGCAAAAGGTGAGGTTCCTTCCCTTAACACTAAGGGAGATTTATATTACTAACCAAATTTGTAAAAGGATGATGGCTCGACTTAACTAATTCCATAGATCCTACTTATGGAATGGATCTAATTGTGTAATGAATTCCCTATTTGAATTTTGCATTATGCAAACTTCAGATTATATTGGTGTCAATATGCTGATCAACTGTTAGCCCTGCTATCTATGCAGTGTACTGATTTGCGTTTCTGTATTGTTATGAGCAAGGTGTATTTCCTTTATTCATGCTGCTGTAAAACTGCTTACTCTTATTCAATGTCCAGCTCTGTTCTTGCTCAATGCATTCCTTTCGTTATATATCATAGATATTCTACTCTCCTTATGGCATATGCGATTATCTTGCTTATTATAATCTAGACCTCAAGTCATCTTATCCTCCTCTGCACAGATCTATCTTTGATCCATTCTCTTTTCTTTACTATTCTCCTAACTATTTGTCTCACATTAGCCTGTCCAGATGGAATATATTACGCGTCATGTAACTATAACCTCTGTAATATGTCTTCACGGAAGTATGAAACATGGTTTCCGTCAATGATTCTCACTGATGTTAGAGTCATCCTCAATACTAAATCAACTATTGCCTTCGTATGTTGCCTCTGACGGTATTAATGGCTGAGTAGATATAAACATGCTGAATTGGGTGATTGACTATACGTTCTTGATTACCTCTGATGACTTTCATTGTTTCCTTTGCTCTCCTTATTCGGTCATTAGTTAATACTCCATCTGATATACGTTTTTGAATTTCTATCATATCAATACAATGTTGGCTCCCCGTGAAATGCTCCGGAATACTATTTCATCTCCTCTATATGTTGCTCCATGTTCGATGTTCTTCCCTGTTCGATCTTCTTCTCAATATGTTCCTCCCTATTCGGTGATGCTCAGTTTGGGTGTTCGCATTTTCTCTATCCTGTTTTCCCCGTTCCTTCCCACTGTTCGAGTCACTAAGGATTAGATTTTATATGCGCTTATTTGGAATAGACGCGTCACTTGCAATGTTATTTCAAACAGGCCCGAGATTGATAAGGTTCTAGTATCAATTTAGTGTCTACAGGTTAATGTAATAATACAGGTTGTTAGGTGTTTGACTTAGTTTAATCCTTAGTCCTTTACTTATTTTTTATATTTATTATTAATAATATAATTATAATATATCAATGTTTGTTCCATTGATCAATATTTTTTAATCTTAATTATTCATTAATAATATTGTTAACTAACAATATTAAGATTAAATAAATCTAGTATTACAATTATATTATATTATATTATTTATTTATATTTTATTATTATTAATTACTAAATTCTCTTTCTTTATAATGATATATTAATTATTTTAATAATATATTACTATATCATTTATCTATAAGAATAATATATATTTTTACATTAATAATATATCTAATGTATTATATATATATTTTTATTATATAACTTATTATTTTATTTATTTATTTATTTATTATTATAAATAATTAATAATAAATTATTGTCAATAATATTATTTATTTTATTTTATTGTGTATTTAATTAATTTGATCCTTGAGATAGGGAACATCACATTGTGGGGCTCTTGAAGACAAGAACAATGCTGATGCTCATAAATGGTGGTACTTCCATGGACAAATGTACCAACACCTACAACCCACTGCCATCAAAATTTGATCACAAGTAAGTTCTTAACTCTTAAGATTCTAATTTCTAAATTCTTGCTGATGAATATTGAATTTATATTTTTAAATTTTCTATTCAAAACTCTTAACTCTCTAATTTCAAAATTGAAAATCTCGATAGGTTGCTAGTTCATCATCATCCTAAAGGAACTAAAGCACATACTCCTTCATCCACTCAATAAAACACATTAGACTAAATTCCAAGAAGGCAGATAACTTGGTCTTTGTGCATTCAAACTTGAGGCTCACAACACAAAGCCAATGCTTACAAAAAGGGGAATGTAATGTCCCCACTTCAAGAATATAATTTAATAATAAAAATATAAAATATAAATTATAATATAATTGAAGGTTAATATATATTAATAAATTAAGTATGATATAATATAACATGTTAAATCAATATTCATTTATACAATATAATTCATTATTAAATATTACATATTATATTAATATCATAATATGATATATTATTAATAAACAAATAAAATATTATTAATATTAATATAATAATAATTGACAATAATATTATAAATATATTATTTATATATAATAATATATTGATATAATAAATTAACTATATTATTAATATAATATATTAATGTTATATAATTAAACAATGTAAACAAAATAATAAAATCAAAATACTAAATAAAAGATTATAATACAAATGTTATATATGTATATATTATCATATATTATCATATATAATCATCCATTTAATATTATCATATATTATAATTATAAACTAAATATAAGTATTACATATAATAATATAATATATATTTTATACAACAATATAATATAATTCTTTTAATCGAAGTATTGACCGCCGAGTATAGTAATAACTGGAACTTTGAGATGTCGATGAAGAATGGTCAATAAACAACAATTAGTTGAGGATTAAATTAGCAAAAGAGTCGCCACCAAGTTCATCCCTGTTCGTGACATATATAATGAGTTTGAAACATCGAGTCAAGGGGGGGGGGATTCATGGAGATTTGATAAGAACAAATACATTATTAGAATACAGAGAAAAACAAAATAGAACGATAGCATCATAAATGATGAGCAAACAAGTTGCAGGGAGGACATTCACGGGATACTATGAAGGCTTTGATCGATATCAACTAAAAGTCATCATTGCCTTTAACAAATTACAAACAATAAAAACCTGTTTATCCGATCGGAGTCCGTCAATCATTGGGGATATCTATCGGGATATATTGTGGAGCTCATCAATCACTGCGGTGTGGTGCAGGTAAATAATATTTGATCCCAACGTCCAGCACTAAGGAATTAGATATCAAGTATCCTATCTGATCAAGCGGTCTCATAGTATAATCCAAGGTTCAATGCTCAAAGATAGTGATTCAAATTTAGGTGATTATAATTTCCTTTTACACTGCTATAAGCTATAAGTTCTCATCAAATATATGATACGATCAATCTAAATTCCACATCATTGATCTAGCGTCAGCAACATGGGTTTGGAGATATACATAAATACATATTAGAATCAATTCTACTTTGTGAGAGAGACCTACGGACCTAGAGGAGGAGTAAGTAGAAGTTTATTGAAAATATAAATATCAATTTCAATATATATGGGAAGGATTAGAATATATATTTGATCGTTGACAAATAGAAAACCTAAAGGAAAATACATAAAAACATTGGGTACCTTGTCAGTGAGGAGATATGTAAACCAAAGGAAATAAGTCATTCATAATGGTCAGAAACAACTAAGAGTTAATACTAAATAACAACATTTATATTCTATTGAGGATAAAGGTTCTTTAGATCACCTATGGTACAGATAGATATGAACTAGACCAATTTTGTATTGATCGAATCAGGGATAGGAAGATAATATTGTGTATAATCTGCATCACAACAACGTCAAAACATTGCAAATTGGTAGTTCTAGTCATTAGTCCCAACAGGGGCCATTACAGGCAATGCATTGGGATGGTGAACCAGAGGGTGTGGAGTTGGAAGATTTAATTGCCCACTTTGATGCACTTGCAATTGATGATGATGATCACGAGCTACCTAGTGATGTTGAGGATGCTCCTGAGGCTAACATTGCTAGTGGCACTTTTTGTGCTTCTAATTTGCAACAACAGAATGATGATGACTTGTTTGATGGTTTTTGATGATCAGTGATGGCTGATTATTAATGTTGACATTATTGTTTTTGAACCAAAACATTGATATGGTGGTGTATTTTGGCATTTTGTTTCATTTGCACTAAAATGTTAATATATGTGGTGGTGTATTTTGCTATGTTGCTTTAATATTAGCATAGTGGTGTATGAACTTATTTGCTTCTGCATATATATATATATATATATATATATATATAAACATGTATTCTTGTACAGACAAACCCAAAACAAATCCGAATCCAACCCACAAATTTTTTCGACGAATTTCAAACCCGAATCTCAAACCTGCCTCCGTACCGGAATCTGAACCGGCAACTTAGTATATGTAGAATAAGTAATTCTGATTTTATTATATATATTCTGATTTTAACTTAATAGAGTTTAAATACAATACTCTGTAATCAGTATCTGATTCATAGATGCTTGCCAGCATTACATATGATCCATTTCCTTTCTCATTCTATTTTGATGAGTACCAAGATTTATCTCATAATCTCTTATTCTCTATTTCTCATGATGAAAACCAACTATATTTCGCCTTGATCCAAATCTATTCGATCAGTAACATACATATATTTCATAATCCATGATTCGATGATGCTGAAGTGACTTTGAATGTCTTTATATATCTTGCAATAGGTTGCATTCCAAGAGTCATGTCTTGTGTCTTTTCATAATTACTTGTTCACCCTTATGTTAATCGCACTCCATCTTTCAAGCGCTAGTACCCAGACTGATTTTATGCTGGCATTAATTATAATATAATATTAATCACTTGCTTATCACTCTCTTTTATTTAAGTCTCGTTCAACGCTAACTTTGATTTAATCGCATATCTGAAATGTTTGATATATTTCCAGCACCGTTATTTATAATTCTCTCACAAAGGACTATGGTCCTAGGCTTCCATTGATACTTATCGTAATGATAATCGCTGCCTTAACATTTATTTAGTCTGCCGCCTTTACAGTATTGACAACATTGATAATAAAACTAGCTGATCTTATGTCATTGATAATTGTGTGATTGCCTTCGATGCTTATACTTGATGAGATAGGTTGATGTCGAACATCCATCAATTAGTCACTGCTGTGAAGTGCTACCTCATTGATCATCGATACCACTACCTCTTGCCAGGAGTTTATACGATGATTATGCTTTCCCTTAGTCGATAAGCAGGACATCAATGAGATCATTATCCATTTGCATAGCTGATACTCTTAGGACTGATATTATATCTTCCATTGCTCCATAATCTGGCTGAAGGTTTTGCGGTATATACTATTGTCGGGATAATTGGTTGTACGGGTTGTCATGTAATAAAGTATTATGCTAATCTCGGTTATTAGTAACCGAGAGGTTCGATAGTTACGATGCGACGGTTCGGTCGTGTCCCTTCGGATGTTATATGTATGAACTTGTCCCTTTGATGAGGACACGATTGTTATGTACGGAAACTCTTGTGATTATATCAATACAATAGTCTTTTATATTACATGTTGAGTATTTGACTGTGTCTATGCAATTTCTGTTTGTTACCCTACGAGGGTAAACATCTAGCGCCGCTGCCTAGACGCACTCGGATGGCGTGTGGACAGAATGGGCTTACCCGTTGGTGAGATAAATCCGGAAGCAGATGATGCCCATACAGAGTTGTACAAAGGGGAAGATATCCAAACACGAGAATTTAGAATCTTATTCCAAGCAGCAATCGAAACCTACGTTCGACGAGAAGCCATGAGCGAGGAAGTTTCGACAGGCACCGTGTGGGACGCAATTGGGGCCAACCCTGCAGCCAATCGACTGCTGAATCATCTTCCTCGGTTGCTAGCACAAGCAGCATTGGCACAACGCACTCGCTAGGAGGACATTGCCCGAGAGGAACACCACCAGGCAATCCTCCGTGCATACCACACTCGGGAGCACCTCTACCATCAAGAAGAAGGTGATGGCAACAGTTGGGGCCTTTGAAATATGAACGGAAGAAGGAAGGGAACACATAAACAATTGTAATGCAATTGGAAATGTTGTAAATCAACATGAATAAATAAAAAAATAAGTGTTCTTTTGATTGTAAGGCAATGTTTTTTGTTCAGTCTTGATGCCCAATACTTTAAATAAGGATAGAAATAAGAAAGTAATAGATGACGAAGGGGAGGCCACACACATGGCTTTGATCTCCGTGCAACAACATGAACGTCGCTATAGGCTAAGGCAACTCGCCAAAGACCAGCTTGCCGAAGGGTTGCCTGAAGGGAACCCTGGAAGTGGTACGGAGGGTGCACAGGCCAACGGAGAACAGTTCACTTCGCCGGAGAATCGGAGAGTGCGGAGTAGAGAAGAACTACTCGAAGAAACACGATTGAGAAAAGTCTTACTGCAAGAAGAGCGAGACCGGTTTGAAGATTTAACCCATACACCAGGTGCGGAGAACCAAATCGGCAGAGAGGATGGTACTATCAAAGGTGCTAGGAACGCACACGTAGACCCTCCATTGGAACCAAGAACTCCACACGGTACGGTCCCATCAGTCACGCAACTATTGCAAGGGCAAGTGCCACCAGCCCACAATACACAGTACTCAAGGAAGTGCGGGTACAAGTGCTGGCACAGGAGGTGCCGGAGCACCGAATCCACTGTGGACAACCATGGCGGCAAGTAAACAAAAATTACCCAAGTTCGCAGGCCAAGCAAAGGAGGATCCGGTTCGGCATTGCCGAACCTGTGAGACCATATGGGCTGCCAATGGGGTTACCAACCAGGACGAATGGATTCGCTAGTTCCCTGCAACATTAAGGGAGGGAGCCATTGACTGGTACTCGGATGTAGACAAAATAGGCCCGACAACATGGAATGATGTGAAAAAGACCTTCCAGACGGAATTTCAATTGTTAAGGGACGACAATGAGATTCTGGCCAAAATTTACAATACAAAACAGACGAAGAGTGAGTCTGTCCATGCCTATGGGTGGCGACTGAAGGAACTTATCAGGAAGATGGAGTCGGCCCCAGCAGATGAACTCAAGAAGAGGTGGTTCGTAGAGGGACTAAAAGCTTCCCTTCGGAAGAAAATGAAAATTGTCCCGCCCACATCATATAGTAACGCGTACAACCGTGCAATGGACTTGGAGAGCGAGTGTAAGACCTCCAGAAAGACTAAGTCTTCGGATGATGAATCGGAGACAGGAAGCAGCGAGGGTGAATCTAGTAAGAAAGTGCTGGCCCTACAAAAAGATCTAGAACGGATGATGAAAGAATTGAAGACCACCAAGGGGAGCTCGAGCAAGACAGAGGAAGACACTGTGTGGTGCACGAACTGCAAGGAAGCAGGCCACACAAAAGGTTCTTGTCCCAAGAAAGCCTTTTGCGACATCTGCCAAATTGCGGGACATTCCACTAAAGAATGTCCCTACAACCTAAGGGCAAGAAATCAACAAGTGCTCTACACCCAAGAGCAACCCTCCACGTTCGGGACTGGCAGACAACAAAATGCTGCATCATTTAGTGGGTACAGAAACAACCGCCGGGGAGGCCGAGGCAATAATGAGAACAAGCCACGGATCCAGTATGATGCGAAGGGGAGACCCATGATACAATGCAAAAGCTGTAATCAATGGGGACATTATGCCCATGATTGTCAGAATGAGGCTATCGCTCCACAAAAACTGTGTCGGTGGTGCGGACCGGGAGACCACGAGGACACTAATTGTTCGAAGCCCGGCTGTAATATCCTGGACATGGAACGAGGGGGCACTGAGAAGGTCCTGACAATCACACGCGGACAGACCAAAAAGACCACGTATCCTCACCCTCCGACTGAGAAACAAAGGGTGCTCGAAGCGAAGGCCGAGATCGAGAAGGGTATGCAGGACCAAAGGGACCCCACGGACACCAGCACTTCTCACTGAGCAATGGCTGAACAAAATATTCTAAGGCAGATGATGCAACTGGAGGTACTCGTAAAGGTCAAGGACCAACTGCAGACTATGCCGCATCTCAAAACGGCCCTATTCCTAGGCCATAACGTCCCAGCAAGCACGGTTGAACGAACAGAGATCCCCGACGGCTCTGCAGTCGACCCCATGACGCTATCGATAAATAATTGGCGGAACCTTGCAGTGGTGGGGATGGGTATCTTGGGTACCATCCTCACGAACACGATTGTTGATGGTGGGTCAGGGGTGAACGTCCTACCGGAAGAAACTTGGAAGAGCTTGGGGAAACTAACGCTGTGGCCGCCGGCCTTCAATCTACTAGGGGCAGACTAGCACGGCATCAAGCCCCTTGGCACACTGATGGCACAACATGTAACTATCGGGACCCGACCATTCATCCTCGACTTTGTTGTAATCCTAGGAAGAGGGTGGTTGGCGACTGCCAGAGCCAATCACAATTGGAAAAGAAACACCCTGGCAATTGAAAAGGGGGGAAGGAAGTTTGTGGTGGACCTCACCACGCAGATGGTTGGGGAGGAAATGGCATCCTCCTCCGATTTGGAGTCAGATGACGAAGTAGACGGAGAGGAAGGAACCATGGAACCTAATGCCGAAGGGATACTGGAAATAGAGGATGATACAAATTCGATGGACGGTCTATTCCACTGGCAAATGTGTGATTATGAATTGTTTCCGCCGTCCTGCAACATACTCGAGATCGAAGAAAATTGGAATGAGTACCCTCCGGAATACACAGAATATAGAGAAGGGGAAACTCGGATGAGAGAAAGCCCCACCCATGAGTTTTCGAAGGAGGAACCAATCCAGTATAAGGAAGCAAAGTTGAAGGCAATAAACCTTGGGGATGAACAAAATCCAAAAACCATCCTCATGGGAAATGACTGGAGCCTCGTATTGAAAACAGTAGCTTTCAAAATTTTTACAGAATATAAGGATGTGTTTGCCTGGACCCACAAAGACCTGAAGGGCATACCTTCGGAACTATGCGTGCACTGCATTCCTTTGGTTCCTGGAGCCCAACCTATGCGGAAGAGGCCGTACAGGATGAACAAAAATTACGCTGCACGGGTAGAGACCGAAATCGAGCGGATGTTGGAAGCTGGGATCATCTTCCAGGTGGACACAAGCGAGTGGGTCTCACCAATTGTGATCTCCCAGAAGGAGGCCAACCAGATCCGCATCTGTGTAGACTTCAGGTGCCTCAATGCAGTAATGATCAAGGACCCCTTTCCGATTCCTTTCACGGATAGCATACTGGAAGAGGTGGCGGGCCATGAAATTTATTCCTTTATGGATGAGTTCTCGGGATATAACCAGATATCCATTGCAGAGGAAGATAAGTTGAAAACAACTTTTGTAGTGGAGGATGGTGTGTACGCGTACAATCGGATGCCCTTCGGTCTGTGCAATGCACCGGCGACTTTCCAGAGGATTATCCTCCATATTTTTGACAAGATGTCCAAAGGAAATTTTAAAGCATTTTTGGACGACTGGTCCGTCTTCAGTGGCCAGGACAAACACATTGCAGCATTGGGAGAATGCATGGAGTAGTGTCGGAAAGCTCGTTTGGCACTCAACTCAAAGAAGTGCCGATTTATGGTGCCACAAGGGAAGTTGCTCGGGCACATAGTCTACAAAGAAGGGTTAAAGACGGACCCCGACAAGGTCCGGGTGATAGTTGAAATGGAGGCCCCCAGTGACATAACCGACGTCAAGTCCTTCTTGGGCCATATTGGGTACTACCAATGGTTCATAAAGAATTTTTCCCGGGTTTCATACCCGATGGATAAACTCATGAAGAAGGGGGAGCCGTACGTTTGGGCGAAGGAGCAAGGGGAAGCCTTCGATGATCTAAAAACAAGACTGTTGGCGGCTCCCATCCTGGCATTTCCAAACTAGGACAGGGAGTTCCACGTCCATGTGGATGCATCGAACTACGCCATCGGAGCCACCCTAACTCAAGAAGGCGGACATGGGCTTGATCACCCTATCTATTTTGCAAGCCGGTTACTGTCAAACAAAGAAGAATTACAGTACCACGGAACGGGAGGCTCTGGGAATGATTTACTCGGTCCAAAAGTTTAGGCATTATCTACTGGCGACGCCATTCACCTTCTTTGTGGACCACCAGGCCCTGATGTACCTCGTCAACAAACCCATTATCCAAGGGAGGGTGAGCAGGTGGCTCCTCCTACTTCAGGAATTCACCTTCAAGATTGTAGTACGGCCAGGGTGCAACCATGTGATCGCCGATCAATTGTCCCGAATCAAGTCGGGCGAGCCACCTGTGGGAGTAAATGACGATTTTCCAGATGCGCACTTGTTCCATATCGCCGTACTCCCGAAGTGGTACACGAGCATTGGCGAGTATTTGTCCACGGCCCGATTCCCGGAAGGCATGCCTCCAGGAGAACGTAGGAAGTTGGTTCTAAGGAGTAGGACCTTTCAACTCATCAATGGACTGCTATACAAAATGGGTCTAGGCCAAGTGCTGAGGCGATGCATGATGGAAGAAGTGCCCAGAGTTCTGAGGGAAGCTCATGAAGGACCTGCCGGAGGCCACATGGGTCCAGATACTGTTGATGTGAGTTTTGTACCACTACATAACATATAGCAATTGAAATACTTGATACGGCGTACCAAACACTCAACCCTCTCTTGAAAAGTATATAAGAATACTCCAAGGTTCCTTACACCTGTGGATACTAACTCAGTTATATAAATGTGATTTGCTGGTAATCACTTCGGCGGGCTTACGTTGTTCACTTGAGGATGTCAAATTCTCGCTATGATGAGATCTGGCTTTGCAATGTATACTCAATGATTTTCTCCAATTTACCACTTTCAACTTTATTTCTCCAACTTCTCGCTACTAAACCACTTCTTGCTTTGCTACTACTCCTAAGGAATGGAAAGATTGGCAAATGGATGGGGATCAACCTAATGAAAGCTTGCCAGCGGCTCTACCTCCATAGATGCAATGATTCAAGGGGAATGAGACTAGATTACCACACAAGACTCCTCAACAAGCCGCTAAGGTGCTAGTGGCCTAGTATATAGATCCCTATCAAACATTCACCAATATCACCATACAACTAGCCATCTACTTCTATTCTTACTTTAACAACTTTGAAATGAAATCCTACTTTAACAATTGGAAGTAGAAACCATGCAATAACACCAAGTGTTCTTAATCACCATGCAAGACACAACAATGATAAGAGAAGCAATTTTGGTATTATATTAGCAACAATTTTCTTCAACCCTTTACAAATGAGAGTACATGGCCTTATATAGAGGCTTGAAATTACAATGAATGGCCAAGATTAAGAGGCAAAACCAACGATCCAGATTGAATCCTAGAAACCCTAATTAGGGTTACCACCTCACCGGCCAGTGAGAAGACGCCACCTCATCAATGGACCAATGAGAAAAGAGAAAAGTGGTAACCAAAAAGAAGGCACCAAAATGGTAGCCAATCAAAATCAGACACCTATCCCATCCAAAGAGAAAGGAAAATTTGCCACTTGGGCTTACATCAAATGATCTTCTAATACAATTCTATTCTTTTCTTTCATCTTTTTAGCATAAGTAATGAACTTAGCTAACATGTTGTTGATTTCCTCTATGGGAGGGCAAGGTGTATGCCTCACCCTGCGCTCTGCTATGCTCACCATGTTCTCTGCTGCCTGCAGTATCTTCTTATTCTCCTCTTCATCATCCTTGGTGAACTCGATCAAAGCCTTGAGAGAGGCAAGGAGGTCCAACTGTTTTTCTCTAATGACAACCTTCCCTAACTCGTCCAATCTTGACCCAAATTCTGTCTCATTACAATCCTCCTCTTTGATGTCTTCAAAATCAAGTGCAATCCCCGCATCGCTCAACATGCTTGAAATGAGAGTGTCGATGCTTGGACTGTGTTGTGCCATTTCATCCTGTATTTCCTCAAGCAATCTCAATCTGTTAGTCATGGTAACATACCAAGACTCCATAATACTCCTTCCTCCTTCGTTAATCAAATTGGCCTTCACCAAGGATCCCTCTGATAGCTCCAAAGCTGCATGTAATCGAGGAATGGCCAAGTCACGAATTGGAAGGAAATCCCTCCACATTCCTTCAAATGTTCTGAATTTGTCCCTGAGAGACACCAATGACCTGAAAGTAGAGATAAAGGCAGGCATGAATCTTCGCCCCTCTTGAATTGTACGACTGATCCAATTTCTAGTTCCTTGTTCTTGGACGGATATTACTTCTTGGCTGTTCTCACTGCACTGTGGAAGAGCGGTCGAATGCACCTGTTGGATAGGCTGACTGTCTCTCCAATACTTGTTCTCAAACTCCAACTGTGCATTTCTTTCATTTGCTATTCTCAACCTCTCCCTTATCGAAGCAAGGCCCTCTTGAACCTCCACACACTCCATATCATCCGTGACTCTACCCATGTTGTGTTCCACTATCTCATAATCCTGGGCTACAATTTCACCCATTGTCTTGTTAACCTTTGGAACTGCAATTTGAACCCTTCGGTGACCATCACTGCAGTCTCTGATTACCTTTGCCACTGTTCCTGCCATCTGTCTCTGTTCGACATCACCTTCTTTTTCCGCTAACCCTTGAATATCCTCAACTGTCCGGATGGCCATAACCCCACCCCTTGGCATCAGCATCTGTTTTAACCAACGTGGTGCAATGCATTTCCCCACATCTGGATTTGGTTCAGGTAACACACCTTCACCGACGGCCTTGAGCACCTGGTTGCCATCTTCATCTGATGGAGCTTCAATATCAATAGGCCTATCTCCCTCCTCACTAGTGGCTGCCATATCTTCATTAACTTGATTCTCTGAAAGAGGAGAGTACTCCGTACTATAACTATATCCACTTGACTCTGAACTAGAGCTCACCTCTACTGCCGCACCTTGATTTCCTATATCCACCTCCTGGCCCCGAGCCCCAGCTACACTTTCTCTTGATCGCACTATACTTTGCTTCTTTGTTTGAGGCTCAAGATGTTTCTTATTCTTTTCAACCTCCAAACTCCTCTTATTCTTAACCACTTGCTGCTGTTTCTGACCACTATTACCACCTTGAGGTCCAACTGACCTTGTAGGAGCCTCCTCCTGTTGCTTCATCTTCTCATAGGTAAGGCGTACCTTCCGACTCTGCAACTGCCCAAGCTTCTTGTTATACCACCACTCAGTATGTAGCTCAACTGTTCTGTTAATTGCCTCTAAAGATGGATCTTGATGATCATTCCAATTTACCGGGTCCAACTCTGCTCCTTCTACTGTGTTATAATCTTCTCTTAGCACATCTTCATCCTCTTCCAACTGATCCGGAATATTGAAATTCTTCCATTTGCATGCCCTCATCATGTCCACTGATAACCTCGAGAAAGCCAGCTTCCTCACATGAAAGTCATCCTGTGCATTGGCCCAAAAATCCTCCAAAGTAGGGATATGCCTGAATGTTTCTCCTCGAGCTATCTTGATTAGACCCTGGGGATCGAATCCTTGTCTTGCCTTATACCAAGCCAAGTGATATTGTTCTAATTCCTCTCCTGCAGCTGCAAAGGCGGTGGAATTGGGACAACTCTCATTGCCTATCATGAGAGAGAAGGTAACCCCTGGTTCACCCCTCTGTTTCATCATTTTGTCATACTGCTCAAGTTGCCTAGCCAACTCCAACAAAACTATCCTATCGGGCGGGTACCTTGGAAGCCTCTTGGGACAAGTTGTACACCCTGCCACTCGAATATAAGTGAATTGAGGAAACTGAATGAACCAACTCCCAAACTTCTTGACTTTTGCTTCTGCTTCTGGTGAGAGCCTCCTGGCAGGTGCTCCTTGCAGTATCCTTACCATCCTCATGGCGAAGGCATCATAAAATATCTTGTAATCCTTGGTGTTGTGCAAATGAAGCTGCGGGTAGCACTCATGCACCAAATACTGTCCGGGTCCATTGCCAACTATCCCTCTAGCCTTAAGTCCAGGATGCTCATATAATCTTGCGATCAAATAAAAGAGGTAGGACCCCATGTGGAATCGCTTCTGAATCTGCGCCGTCCTGAGCTGCAACTCCAAATTTTCACTTATGATTTTTGCCCAATCAAACCTTTCCTTTCCCTTCTCAATGCCTTCAATAAAATAGTACATCCAAGTCTCAAAATGCACACCCTGGGCAGAGCCCATGATTCGATTGAGGAGGACGATGAGGTCTCCATATTCTGACTTAAAATCTGACCTGGTGAGTTTTGATGCCTTGGTAACTCCCTTCTTTCCTTCATGTAACCAATTTTGCTTGAGTAAAGCAAAGTAGGTATCTTGACTATCCTGAAAGAACCTGCTTGCTTGATTCATCAAAACTACTATCATTCCTTTCTGCTGGGGTATACCGAATGTCTCCTCAATCACTTGATTCCCAATGTTGGCCAACATTCTCCTACCCTCATCAAAGACGATAGACTTGGATGCAATATCAAATCGAGAAGCACACTCCATGATTAGTTCTGGACAAGGCAAGGTAGGAGGGAAGGCGGCGGCCTGCACAATTCCAGACTTGTATACCCTCTTTGCCATAGGGGATTGGCCTCTCCTCAACCTATCCCTCAATTGCGTCATGTCAATGGTACCGATGTTAGTGTCTCGGACTCGTTTAAGTTTCGAGAAGAAGATGGTCTTGGGCATCATATCTTCCTTGTCAACTATTTTGGTATTAGTCCCCATTGGATTCTTGCTTGTACTAGCATCCGCTATGGAGTGATTCATAGCAAGCAAGAAAGGGGAAAAATCCAATCACGACAATCGAGAAATCTGCTTAATGAACCAATCTTACAATCTCTCAACAAAACTTGTCTCCGTCACCCAAACAATCGTGTGACCAAAAGACAAAACAACTAAGGAAAATAGATTAAAAGACCAAATTACACTCCTGAATTCTAATCTGAGATCCCTTTGAGAATTATCCAGGCCACAACACTTTGCTCCTAATCAAATCACCCCTAACAAATTTGGACCTCAAATCCTCGGAATAAATACAACTTCATTACTCAATTCTGAAATCATCTCACCAATTCACCCCCTTTTTACTCCACAAAATTCACTATCTGATGTCTTACATCAGATCAGGTCTGCCGTCCTCTAAAGTCTGCTCTTGGTATGAATTCGGGAGCCCCTATACAAGGCTAGTTTCGGGCCTCTACAGGCCTGCCTGTTACTAATTTCGCCTCTCAAATGACAAGGGCCTGCTCCTATCAAATTCGGGTCTGCTATACAAAATTGCCTCCAAACAGGCTGCCACTAACTCGGGCCTGCTGCCCTAGATGCCGCGACCTGCTCTTGAACTCGCACCTGTCTTGGAATTTCGCTGCCTCTTATGAATTCGCTGGCTGTGGAGGATGAAGTGTGATGAGGAGAGGAGGGAGGCAGCCTCTCTTATATAGCCGCCCTGGAGCCTCCCAATTCTAGGGCCGACCTGCCCACAAAGATAATAAAATTAATAAAACTTCATGCCATACAGGGACGACATGTCAAATAATAAATAAATTGATTGAAATTGCATTGGGATTACTAATAGCGCCCAGATTTTTATATTTGTTTGCTCATTTTTTATTTAAAGGGCTAGACCTCTGAAATAAATGTCTATATTAATTAATTTCAATGCAAGATTTAATTCTCAACACCCAGATTTATTTCACAAAGGCCAGATTTTACAATTTATTTGCCAAGCTTACTATTTTATTGCCTAAATTATCTTTGAGCACCCAGATTTTTATATTTTCAACGCCGAAAATCCATTTTGACCAGATTTTAAATTTTTATGCTAAAATTTCGAATTTAGGGGGCTAAAATTCCGATTTTACAAGGTGACAAACCCACACTTTGATTTGCCAAAGCCAGATTTTCAATGTTAATCTCAGGTTCTCGAATTTGACTTGCCCAAAATTTAGATTTATTTGCCAAGACCTTTCAAATTAAACCAAATTATTTCTTACAATTCTACAATTTTCAATTTGGCAAAATCAAAACATTTTGGCCCTTTAATCCATTCATTTCAAACTCCATTTCATCATCTAAGTTTGCAAAATTCTCCAAGAAGATGGTCAAATACAGTCGAAAATTCCAAACCAAGCACCCCAATTTCATCAATTTTCAAGAATCAAAATCACGCATCTAAGCCCAACAAAATCATCAGGGCATCTGGATATCGAGATCTAGGAGAAGGCCCAGGCTAGCCCGAAAAAAAGGGGGTCCCCAAATTCTTTTGGGGCGATGGTGTGAAAACCTCACAACAGATACCACGGCCAGGAAGGTGTTGTTGGTCGGCTTATGGTGGCCGACACTGTACAATGACGCCAGAGAATGGGTAGTCAGTTGTGACACTTGCCAGCGCGTCGGGAGACCCCTCAAATGAGATTTTATGCCACTCAACCCCTCCCACGCCCAGGAATTATTCGAAAGGTGGGGATTGGATTTTGTTGAGCCTCTGAAGGCCAGTCGTCCCCGGCGCTGGCGATACATTGTGGTAGCAATAGAGTATTTAACCAAATGGGTAGAGGCGCGCGCACTGACTGATAACTCCGCTATAAGCACGACAAAGTTCATCTACGAACAAATAATAACGAGATATGGCATTCCAATTCAGTTGACAAGCGATAGAGGTGGCCACTTCGTCAATCACGTGATTAAACTCCTGACCACGGAATTCAAGATCTTCCATACGCTGTCAAGTCCCTACTACCCTCGGGCGAATGGCCAAGCGGAGGCAACGAATAAAATTCTGGTCGGAGTCATTTACAAGTCATGCGGTGTTGAAGGTGAAAACTGGGAAGAGAAGTTGCCCTCAGTTTTATGGGCCTACCGGACCTCCTACAAGGTGACCATCGGTCAAACACCATTCCAACTGATGTACGGGCAGGAGGCAGTAGTACCGGCTAAGTTCATGGTACCTAGCCTCCGGATTGCTATCAAAAACAAACTTGGAGACATGGAGAGTTTGAGGGAAAGACTTTACCTCTTGAATAAATTGGATGAAAAAAGAGCACTGGCACAGTGGGCCATGGAAGCAACCCAACAACAAAGGAAACTGTGGCACGACAAGCACCTTCGCCGAATGCAATTCACACCAGGCCAGTTAGTATTAAAGTATAATGGGCGAAACGAGCCTGGGAAATTCAAAGTCAAGTGGGTAGGACCCTACAAGGTTTGAGAGGTGGCAGCGAATGGGTCCGTGAAGCTGTGGACCCTCGACGAACGAGAAATCCCCGATGTGGTGAACAACTCGAAATTGAAGGTTTATCACGAGAGGCCAGAGGCTCACCGACAACTGTTAGCCAATTAAAAAATAAAATAAAATAAAATAATGAAAGAAGAAAAATACCGTATGGTCGTACGGCAAAAACGCACTCGCTACATAAGACAAGTGTCGTACGGCAGTACGACAACCACAACATATAAGCAAAACGCCGTACGGCACCACGACACCTAAGTTTCTCTCAAGCACACAAGACGAGGGTGATACCGTACGACATCATAAGGAAACGAACACAGTAGTTTCCGTATGGCAAAAGGCACGCCAAACTGCACAAGAAAACTGTCGTACGACAGTACAGCAATGAAGACATCAAGAGAAATGTCGTACGGCAATGTGACAGGCACGCCACATAAAGGAAGTGCCTTACGGCGGTACAGCACCCACGACAATTAAATTGTCTGGCAGAAAGAATGTTCGTACAGCAGTTAAAAGACGGGGTGTTCGTACGGTAGTTTAAGCAAAGTATCGTACAATAGTACAAGTACTGTACGACGTCAAGCACCGTGTGAGGAAGAAACAATCGCATGCACCAAAGCGTCGTATGGCCATTGAACAACAGCCAGCGTACCCTCACGTCCGTACGGTAGCCAGTTGAATGTCTGTACGGTATTGAGAAGAAGAAAAAAAAAACATGGGCCGTACTGTGGAGGACGCAGTTGGAAATGTATAAGGCCGTACTGGGGATACAGGAAGAATAGTTTGGTGAAAAGGCAAAACAAGAAGTTCGTAGATCTACATTCCGTACGGTAGGAAGAAGAGAACAAAAGAGAGGTTCGTACGGCTGGAGGAACAAAGCGAGAAGAAATTGAAAAGCAGTTAAAGTAGTTATTGCTGGTAGAGGATTGGAGCACTAACATGAGGTCACGACAACAGCCGAAAGATTGGAGACAAAAATTGCAAGTCTCAAAACCGACAAGTAGCAGTAAAGGCACAAGGGTTTTACAGTCCGGAGTCCACATTGCGGGAAGCATGGATAGTACAAAGAAAATTCGCCCACGCCTGTAGCCACAGACACAGAAGGATGAAATCACATGGAAGAATATCACATTCGAAGGGCTAACTGGGCTCGAGTGCCAAACGTGGTGGGAAGAAACTCCCGATACACATTTTCTCAAAGGACGTTACACAAAGCGCAAGTGCACTGGGCAATCCAAATGCCCTTGTTTTCTATCAAAGAATATGAAGGCCCTCTCAGGGGCATGATAGATACATTTGATAGGTTTAGCAGGAGTAGCACTTTGAAATATTGTGGGACGGAGATACAAGTCAAATTTTTTGCAGGCGAGATCTCGAGGGTTTTTGGCATACCTGGCGCGCATGGTAAAAAGATAGACTTGAAGCCTCGAAAAATGTCCCGAGAGGACAAAGAGAAGTACATAAGGTTGGTATCGAGGGATTTGTCTCAGAGAGTTTAAGTCCTTAGCAGGAGCCTCTGCAAGGAATCGCGACATCAAGAGGTCCTTCGTGGCTCCAGGAGAGTGGAGGTGCCTTATGGATATCATCAAAAGCAGGCTGACAGGTGCAAGTAGGGCTTCAGATATTGCCATAACAAATCTTGTTTTTATGAACAGGCTCAAGAATGGTACTGTGTATGACTGGGCGTCTATCCTAACACAGAGGATATTTGAGTTTATGACACTCCAGCATTGGACCTTCTACATGCCTCACTTAGCCATTGGCTTATTCCTAAACACCGTGAGGGAACAGATTCCACTAGACAGGCTGAGGCCAAAGCCAGTTGACATAGCCACAGGAGAGCCTCCCATCTTTCACTGGCGTCATCTTGACACAAGAGGGACACAGGTAGGCTTGAAGAGGAAGCGCTAGGCTCTCTTGGAGTCAGAAGGAGAAAATGCAGACAGCGGCTGAGAGGATACCAGTGAGGACTTTGGGGAGGAGGACAGTGAGAGTGCTGTAGTAGGGGACACGGACACACTCGGTACAGAGATACCTACTCCACCCTTTGAGATTGTACAAGACCAAATTTTGTTCACACCACCAGATACTTCTGCTTCAGTGCTGCCCTTTGTATCAGTGGGTACTAGCTTAGACTCGGTTTCGGTACCCCAGTTCGGAGAGTTGAGAGCTCGAGTTGTCATGACACCATCCAGTGAGAGGGCAGTTCCAGTGGTTACAGTGGCTGAAGCAGTAGGATTGGCAGAAGATATGGAAGGGACAGCGATGACGGAAGTAGAGCAGCCTTGACCAAAGAGAGGATCTCAGGTCACTCTAGATGTGGTGGGGACAGAGGCTTTTGTGAGAGTAGGCCCAGGGGTGTTGGAGGAGCCATTGAGGGAACCACCCATGGAGAGCAGGGACGCCTCCACGCTGACTTGGCTAGATCAGTTTAAGATGCCCCCAATAGCAGTGACAGCATCCACCTCTCTTTCACCATCGCGCACAATGGTAGTTCCTCCGGAGGTAGTAGACCTCGACTCCGTGATGTCACAAGTAGATAGGAGCAGGAGATGGAGATAGAGGAGCTGATAGAGAAACAGGGACAGCAGCACGTGGCCAGTAATGAGGAGCTGCGGGAACCGGCCAGCGGGTCTAGGCCCATGAGGAGTGGATTAGAGCAATATTTGGCAGAGGTAGCCACAAGTGCTGAGAGGATCATCACCTCAGCAGAACTCCAGGCTCGCGAAGAGGTCACTCAAGAGTTGGAGCGTCTCTTGACCTTCGTACGGGTGGGTTGTCTGATGGCTTTTGTAGAGTGTTTTGAGTCGAGAGGATGGCCTACGAACAAGTCCCTTGCCATGTTGGAAGATTGGGCTCTCCGGGAGACAGTGGGGGAAAGTAGGCTTTAGACTCTTCTACAGGAGTTGGAACAAGCGTTTCGCGAAGGGTATTTTACTCTCCAGCATGCTGAGCATGTCTCTTCAGTTCATGAGGCTACAGGGATGGTAGCACAAGCAGCTCGGGAGGAGGTGACATTACGCCTGGCAGCAGTAGAGGCAACCTTGGTTAAGGAAACAGAGTCCTGGACAGTGGAACAGAGTAGTATGAAGACTGAGCTAGAAACCCTTCGAGCATAGCTAGAGACCGAGCGTGCTGAGCGGGTCCTACTTGAAACTCGCCTGGGTAGTGCTCTGGAGAGTGTTGATGCGAAGGAAAAAGCAGTACTGGAAGTAGCCGGAATGGTAAGGACGGCTATGGAGCTCAAGATGATAGCAGAACGTGATCTGTGGATGCGGACAAATCAGGTGTACGAGTTGCGGGCTCAGGTGGCCTCTCGAACAACAGCGTCAATGCCATCTTCATCAAGGACGCTTCCTATGCCCCCTCCTGAATAATTTGTTGTAGGCTCAATTTTGCTTCCATTCCATTTTTGTAAGTCGTCGGAGTCGACTTGTTTTTTTGGGGGGGGATGATGTTGTCGGGATAATTGGTTGTAGGGGTTGTCATGTAATAAAGTATTATGTTAATCTCGGTTGTTAGTAACCGACAGGTTCAACAGTTACAACGCGACGGTTCGGTCATGTCCCTTCGGATGTTATATGTATGAACTTGTCCCTTTGATGAGGACACGATTGTTATGTATGGAGACTCTTGTGATTATATCAATATAATAGTCTTTTATATTACATGCTGAGTATTTGACTGTCTATGCAATTTCTATCTGTTACCCTACGAGGGTAAACATATACTGGTTGCTGACTATGATATATCTAATCATCAATTAGGAGTGCTTGATAAATTATAATAAGAGTTGCTTTTATGTTGATGCCTTGGGCATGCGTCGTATTCCTCCATACACAATAGTAGGTAAGTGCCGTTGTATTTGCCGTACATGATTACATGTTTGTTATAATCTCCTGTTGCTATTTCTCATAGCACTGATTGATATCTGTCCATTATCATTAATAGTTGGTTCCCTAGTTTTCAATTTCCATGGTATGCTTCCTTATTGCTGTTGATATTATGGCCTTGTCGGCAAATATCACTTGCACCAGATAAGATATTAAATATATGGCATATATATTTCGTTATATAAATAATAATATTAAATATTTCATATTTAATATTCATTGTTTATTGATTATATTGTCTGGGCCCTAAGTCGGCCCCTTGGGATTTTTCTATCTTATTCAAGTCGGCCCCTTTGGGAGGCTCTCCCTTATCATATATAGGAGGGACAATTCTTGGGATGAGAGATATCAAAAACATAACATATTCTCCTCTCCCAAGAATCGGTTAAGGCTGCAACAAATTCATCCATTGAAGTGGCAGAAATTCATCCATTGAAGGGCAGCGATTTCACCATTGAAGGGCAGCGATCTCACCATTGAAGGGCAGCGAATCTCAGTCTAGCAGCAGTGTTTCCTTTGCCCTAATAGCAGCATACCTAGGTGTGAATTCTAGAGCAGATCTCAAGGCAGATTTACATTGGTATTGATCTGATCTTAGGTCAAAGTAAACATCAGATTGATGTCATCTTGGAAGCCCTAAATGAGCTAACCTAGTCCATTCACATTCATTCATTTTGGAGGCTTAGAAGGGACTGATCTGAAGATCACTTCAGAACTACAATCCGGTTACTATCTTTCCTAGCTCTTTTCTTTATATCTTGTGCTTAGTATTGAAAGATCTCTATAGCTTGAACATTCCTAGGTAAATCTGGAAAATATTAACAATTACCTCTCAAGATAGCCACATCAAGGTCTTCTTGTGATCATCTTTGTTTGTCTTACCAACTGTAATCGCAAGACTGGCACAAAATTTCTTTTGAGAGACTTTATATTTGCTTGTTCATTGATGTAGACTGGCAAATTCACTATTGCAAAATTGATTAATATTAGCAATATAATGTCAAAGTTGGAGATATTTTATTATTATTTATTTATTTGCTTTGATATTTTAACTTTATTATTATTTTATTTATTTTTAATATTTTATTTTCATTGTTATTATTTATTTACTAAATACTATTTCAGAAAGAGGACATTTCAAAGTTCACTTCTATATCTGTTCTGTATGTCACTCTAAATTTACAATTAGTTAAAAGGACTTAAAACCATAAGGGGCAACATTTTGCAGTTTCCTTCTGTAATTCAACCTTCATATCTTTCCTGTGTGCTAATATCATTTTCAAGTTTTTCAAGTCTTTGCTCAGACATTGAAATTTTGTTTTCCATTTAATGTGACAGGCTTTATGAAAATTCGTAAGTACATGATAGTTAACATGTCTTATGCTAGTGCTCTATGGTAGAGTCATTATGTGATCAATTTTTTAAATTTAGCATTGCAAAATTTTCCCTTGCCTGATGCACTTCTGTATTTCCTGTATGCTAATTTCATTTGCAAGATGTTCTTGTCTTTCTCTAGTGGTTCCATGTCAAATTTAGTTACCATTACATTCTTTTAGTTGCATTGTAATGTATGCCACTAACAACTTCCTATTCAGGGTACTCTTCTTGGGCGTGCTTTGTCTTGTTATTGTTCAGTTTTTGATCTTTCACCATTTATTTAAGCTAGTTTGTTACCAGCATCTTTTTTCACAAAACATGCATCTTTTGATTAACAAAATTCTAAGAGCAGATACAGGAAATCATATTCAGTAGTTATTTTTATTTCATATTCTGTTGGACACTTACTACTTGCAATAGATTTGTCAGTGCTTAAGGTGTTTACTTAAAAGAAATTGTTATGAAGATAAATAAAAGAATCATAATTTATTGATAGAATTCTGATTGCTTTTTCAGGTGGAAAACATGGGCCATGTGAATTATGGACAATTTATGTATGATCCCAAGGTATGCATGTAAAAGTATAACAAAATATTTTTTCTACTAATGGAAGGTTTTAAGTTCTAACTATATCTTGGTATCCTAAAAAATATGAATCATTTCTTGATCGTCTTATTTTCTTTTCTTAATCCTCCAATTTGAATTTGCATTACTTTTTTTTTTGTTATAAAAACCCGGTTATAGGCGCCAGGAACCAAAAACAAAGCAGCCAAGAGGCCAAACGGATAAACCATACATCAGGCATACCAGCCAAAGCCAAAAAGATGCACAAAGCTATCCCTCATAACAACCGACAGCTGCAAATGAAGTAGGAAGACATCCAGAGCCACCCATAACCATAGGCCATGAGGAAAGAATAGCCATAGTGAAAGAACAAGCATTGCCCAACAAGAGAAAGATCAGTAAAGTGAGCTCACCATCTGCCAATGTTGGGGGTAGGGGGCGCTATTTAATATCCTCCTGTAGCAACTTGAATACCTAATAAGGGAAACTGCACCACCATACTCTCTCCCTCTCTTACGTTTTGGCATGGCGATTGACACCTTGATTCGCTTCCTAGTCAGCAACCCTGTTGCCTGAAAAATTAACGTGGGAGAATCAAATATCATCATGGTACTCCTTAGTGGCAATGAAAGCAAAAACCTCCACAAACCGCCAATTCTTAAGCTCCCAACCTTGCATGGCCTCTATCAAAGGCTTAGAGAAACCCTTGAACTGCAGACTTTTCCACCCTTTGCTTTTGGCAAGAATCAGACCCGTCAACAATGCCCATGCCTTTGCCATGTTATTGTATTCGAAACCATAATCCGAGAAGAAAAGGCCCACTGGTTGCACCGAGGAGTCCCTAAAAACATCCCCACTTTCTGCCTCCCTAGGATTACCTTTAGCTGCACCATCAAAGTTAAGTTTGATCCACCTCGCCCTATCCTTTGCCTTCCTCTCTATGTGTCTCCCATCCCCAACCACCCAAACTTGGGCCAAGCATCAGCGTAGTTCACCTCATCATGTACCAAATTCATAGCTTATTACGCAATGTCTCCCCTAATTCAGACAGATTTCTTTCAATCATATCCCAAACTCTCCCCACCACCCTCCCCTTCTCCTAAAAGATCCTTCTATTGTGTTCAAGCCAAATATTCCAGACAATAATAGCCATCCCAGCCAACCAAATGAATCTTAAAACATGGCTCTTAATCTTCAAGTATCAACTATCCAAAAAAGAGGGAATACTCTTAGGCAAGACCCAGAAGAACCCCCACTAGAGTAGAAAGAATGACCACAACTGTCTAGCAAAGGGGCATAGTAAAAAAAATTAATCATTGCTCTCTTCTTGCACAAACAAAAACCACATCTAGAGGGGTCAACTCTTCGCAATTTCTACAATTTGTCCTTGGCTTTATGTCTCTAGACAATCCACAAAAAGGAATTGATTTGAAAGCCTAAATTGTACTAGATTTGTCTGACAACCGTAGACTTAGCCCCCTCAATGAAATCGGAGTTGAAGAAATCGCTGACAGAATTAGAGTCACTGCCTTTATAACCCCACACCATACTATCTTCCTTGTCCACATCCATCAGAGGCTTCCTGTCAAGCTTACACTAAACAGAACCACAAACATCCTTGAGCTCATCAACAATAGCCTTAATAGTCTTCCATTGCCATAGGTCATTGCTGTCCTCATTGTAATTACTCACCCAAGCCTCAACCATCCCTTCAAAATGGCTAGCAAGAGGATGGATGCAACACTGGACTTTGAGAGCACTGTCATGAATCGAACAATCACGCCAAAATTTGATTTTCTTTCTCTTACCAAGTCTCCGTTTGATATCAGGGGAAATAAGGCCAGCACATGATCTTAAAAAATTCCGAACATTAGAGCCTTTGGGAACTCAACTTCAACCAAGAAGTCCTTATCATTCCCAAGGTTTTTGGCTTGCAAAATTCTACTCCACCATGTCTATCTTTCTACATAGATACGCTAGGTAAGCTTGGCCCCTAAATCCCTGTTCATGTTGTTGCATCTTCTAAGATCCAATCCACCTTGCTTGAGTGACATAGAAACCTCGAACAAATGAACTGCAATGTCCCCCTTTTGGCATTACCAAGTTACAGACATATAACTTTGACATTGACTGTGTCAAAGGTAAGACAAACGTGGTAGCAGATGCACTTTCACAGAGGTGACACATATTTTCTTTTGTTGAGATACCGGCTGATTGGAAAGAGATGGTGACAACAAAGTCTGCTAAGGATCCATGGGCAACAGGTTTGATAGAGGGCACCACTCAGGATGACAGGTATATAGTGAACGATGAGCTCATCTTCTATAAGGTTAGAATCTACTTCGTTCCTTCTTCCCATCTCAAGGTGATGGTTTTGAGGACATTTCATGATGCACCACTGGCTGGACATCCGGGTTTCTTTGAAACATACAAGCAGATTTGGGAGAGGTTCACATGAAAAGGACTTAAGAATGGAGTCCTGAAGTATGTTAGAGAATGTCCAGTTTGCCAGTGGAACAAGAATGAACATACCTTTCCAGCTGGAGTAATTTGGCCCTTACCGATTCCAAATGAGAACTTAGAATCTATATCAATGGATTTTAATACATAATTACCTAAGGTCTAGGGTAAGGACTGCATTTACATGTTGGTTGACAAGTTGACAAAATTTGCACATTTCTTTGGTATTGCAGCCATAAATATTACACAAGTGACAGATTTGTTCTTTAGGGTGGTGCTTAGACTTCATGAGGTGCCCAGGAACATTGTAAGTGACAGGAACAACAAGTTCATGAGTCTATTGTGGCTGGAACTTTTCAGGTTGAGAGGTACTGAAGTCACTCTCGACACTCCTTATGACCCACAAATTGATGAACAAACATAAATTGTAAACAAGTGGGTTGAAGGGTATCTTCGGAATTATGTATCAAGGCAGCAAAAGGCTTGACTCAAATGGTTGCACTTTGGTGAGTATTGTTACAATACCACCTACCATATGACCATTAAGATGACTCTATTTATGACTTTGCATGGGTATGAAGCCTCTAACTTTATGGACTTACTTTTTGGGGATGGCAGAGTGCCCACGACAAAGGATTTGTTGCAAGAAAATTAGGACATCCAAAGATCACTGAAAGAGAATATTCGACAGGCACAAAACAAGCAGAAGTTGTATGCTGACTAGCATAGAGTAGAGCATAGTTTTGAAGTAGGGGATATGGTTTATTTGAGACTCTAGCCTTATACATAGTCCACACTTAAAAGAAGTGGTGCAAAGAGACTTAAACCATGGTTTAATGACTCATTTAGAGTTTCTCGCTATATTGGGGAAGTGGCCTATGAGGTGGAATTACCAACAAGCAGAAAAGTTCACAATGTATTTCCATGTCTCTAGGGTCAAGAAAGCTCTAGGTCACGAGGTGGTCCCATCAATAGAGTTACCTCCTCTAGATGAAGAGGGGAAGTTGATATTGGTTCCAGAGGCTATCATAGACACAAGGGAGAGGACACTTTAGAAGAGGATCATCAAAGATTACCTGGTCAAATGGAAGAATCTGCTAGTGGAGGATGCCATATGGGAAAATAAACAAATCTTGCAACAATATTGGGAAGTGCGGATTGTAATTGCCCCTTTCTAGCACATGAACTATGAGGTTGTCATTAGCCTATTTCTCCATGGTCTCGTAGGCTAACCAAAACATTTAAGGGATCTTGAGGACATTTGGCCTTGAAAATTTTAGTTGCAGTCAAATCTGAGGTGTTTTGGTGTGATTTTGGGATAGTTACTATTTATAGTAAGTCATCTAGGCTAGATTAGTATCATCAACAATTCTCGGATTGTATCATGTCAATAATTATCGTTTAATATCGACTCGGGAGTTTAATAATCATCTGATATCATTTTATTTATTTATTAATAAAGCTTAGTTATAAAGATAAATTAAAATATTTTTCTTTAACGATATGGGGGCCGAAGTTAGAAGGAAAGACATTTAAAAATTAAATGTTCGGCTTTATCAATGGTACTTGCACAAAAGAGACCTAAAATACAAAAAGAAGTCTTTCTATTTATCCCATATTAACTGGTGAAGTGTGTGGGCTCTCCTGTGGATGTTATAAAAGACTTTTGGGAGTTCATTTCGAGTATGCTAGATTGAGTTGGAAATTTATGAATTGTTTGGAGAGTTCATCTATCATGAGCCCTAATTGATGTATGAATAACAAAAATATACATCTAAATGCATATATATACTGTTCAGATATTTCTAAATTCTTTACTCTTAATCAATATTAATAATATCATTAATCAATATAATATTAATAGTTAATTATATCAATAATATTTAACTAATAATTTTATAATCCCGACATTTAATTAATATCATAATATTAATAATATTATAATGTTAATACTTTATCCGTGACTATAGTATAATCAACTAAGTTCTAGTTAGTCGACGGTCACATAGTTATATGATTTCCCGGTTAAACATTGAGTCAACTAATAAGTCAACATTGTATGGACCGAATCATATAGTTGGACTATCTGAGTCGATGGACAGGTATCCACATTTCCTCCAAGGAAAAGGGGGAGCAGTTTACATGGAAATTATATATATACATCAGCATCCTGAAGAACGGCATGAATGGGGGAAATGATGATGTGAAAGAAACTCAGAACAGTATGATAATTATGCCCACAATGATGAAAATATAAGTTGTAGAGTATTGTGCTGAGGACAATCTATGCATGACTAGGTAGCGACTATATTTATAATGATGCTTGTGAATTGTAACAATCGTAACTAGTTATTGACAGCAATTAGAATATGCTAGCAATAGCAATTGAGTCATAAATACTATCCAGAGATCGTCAGGATTAGTAAGTGCAACTCTGGATTTTTAGCGCACCTGCATAGAATCAATATCAAATAGTTATTCAGCGATTATTAGTGCAGACAGTAGTTACTCAGCGATTAAGTGAATGGATCAATTACAATATGGAACGGATGTGATTAAGTCAAGATTTGTTTGTGTTATGAAGAGAGTGGTTGGTAAGGGCATGCCTCTTTGGCATCCAAGAGATGCAACCCCTTAACCAAGTACAATATAAATGGGAGAATCCAGTCAGCGTATGAAGGGGGAGGGGAGTATACAAAAAATGAGAATAGGGAATTATATTTAGGGGTGACAATAACTATTACAGAGGCAACTAAGAATATATATTAGTAATCAGAATTGTTTTGAATAGTAATCAGAATCACTTATATTACATATTGCAGATATACATATAATAGTAATCAGAATTATATATACATATGTTTTATATTGATGTATGTATATTTACATTTATATAAGGAAGTCAATTATATATTTATATATATAGCTAATGGTAATGAATTCACTTTATTAAAGAATCAAAATACCATATAAAATATGAGTAAATATATATATATATATATATATATATATATATATATACATATTCATATGTCTAATATATATTAATGATAATGAATTCGTCTTATTAGAGATAATCAAATATATATACACACACATACACCACACACACATGTATATGTAGAAAGCATATTTAAATTATATACCTGAATATCTGAATGATCTAATATATCTAATTATATTAATGATCTAATATTTATATATATTATATATACCTATTAATGATAACAAGATACGGATTACATTATGTTATATATGTATATATTCATATATACATTCGTAATGCATGAATTATTAATATATTCTCAGCCCATTTCTTTAATCACTTGCAAATACAACTAAGTGGGTAGGGAGTTTGTGAAGGGAGAGGAGACTAATTCAGTCACCTGCTGAAAGTCCCAAAACGGGTGAGAACCATGAGGGAACCTGCAGGTAGACTGTTTCCATGCCCGAGCACAGTAATTCTGCCATCCACCATAGGTATTAGTCAAGATCTAGAAAGGGGTCATTACATCATCTTCAAGGGTTTGTGAGGATGAAACCCCTCATGAGCAATAATCTCTACTCTGTTAAACGATGCAGTCTGGGGATTCAGTTGGTGCTTGCATTTAGGTAACAAATCAGACAGAAAAGGTCTCTTTATTATTGGTTTTTGAGTTTGAACTTCATAGCAGATTTTGTGAGGAAGTGTTGAGAGGAGTTCTAGAGATATTATCTGCAATTACAAACATTCCCAATCGTACCTGCTGTAGCTGTACTCTTCACACTAGCTGACCATAATACTTTGCATTCAGTCATACTTGCATATTTAGCTGCCTATTGGAGTTGGATTAATAGTGGAAGTTGGACGTGGGTTTGAGGAGCAATTGAACTTCCGAGGGCTTTATATTTCATTTGTAAGAGTCTCGATCTCTGTCCAACATTATTCTTCTTAGTCGTACCTGATTGGAGCTGGGAAGATAGAAACCTAGGGTTTGGAAAGTGAATTTTGCTGGTGTATGGACAGAATATCTTCATTTCCAGCAAAGTAATTTAATGGGCATGTCAGCAAACTATTTGTAATCAGATTTTATTGAAAACTGTGTTCAGCTTAAGGAAGAAAATTGCATTTCCAGATTTGTCTTTAATTTCTAGCAACATTTAATATGTTATTTCTTGAGATGTATGACCTCTTTGCTATATAAATGCTGCAATCTATTACTGTGTTTGTATTTATATCATGTTTGGATAAATCAACATCAAACGCATCAAATTATTCATTGAATCAGAAAAAAATCAGACCCAACTAGACTCCATATGTAAGATCCCCTATCTATTCTGTCTTCAAATTTTCAGTTTTGTCTCACAGGCATTTTGTCAAACAATTGGTGAGCAGGGTCTGAATTGAGATTTTTGAGTTCTTGAGTCAAAAGTCACGTCACAAAACACAAATCCTTTGCATAGGAATTATGTCAAACACTTGCATGTTAATTGAAATCTGATAAATTTGCTTGTATTAGAAAATACAAAGACATAAACCCAAACACTTGGCATCTGAGCTAAACTCACCAAAATAACAAGGTTCTATGCTTCATTATTTTAACAAATACTTAGAATGAAAACTGGTTATAGACCTCTGATCATTATTGAATCATTTTTGTCAAACATTTGGCAGACTCCTCAGAACTAAACGCTTAGGCAAACCAAACATTCATATTTCAATATAAATGCAGATTTATTATCGACTACAATCAACCAACAGACGTTTATATATTTGCAAACTTCATTATCATCTCACAACAACTTTACTAGATGTTTTACAAGTCCATATTACAAATGGTTAGCTTTAGATAGAAGAAATGTATTGAAGTTCACACTGCTGGTAAATCACGTGCACCTGTACCAACTTGTCTATATTCTAATTTTTGCCAGTCCATTCTTGATCTCAATGATGTGGCTGAATACTTGGACATGCCAATGGTCTTGCTTGGTTGGGGAATATACTGAGCCGTGGGTTCTTGGAGTTGATGCCACTGGTTACTAAAACCCCAAACATTTATGCACAACAGCTGCAGTCCATCTAAAATTCTAGTGCTTCCATTCTGAGGGATTCAAACATCCCAATCGCTGCTAATATCTCCATCCAACGTTAGTGCCCAGCCATATAAGTGAGCTCTGTCTTGGTCGATTGGAGAGGAAGTTCAATGGTGTCTGAAAATGAATGACTAATTCTGCTCCTATACCATAGATTCTTCACAAACAGTAGCTAGCTGTCCGAACCCAGCACATATGATTCGACCTTGTTTGCAAGAAGAGGCCCTTTGCACTGCTTCTTGATTTTAAAATCGCCAATACATTCTGATGTGAACTCCATATGAATCCACCAGAAGGAATGGGTTTTCGTCGAAACATTCTTGGTTCTAAGGGGTTTCGTCCTCTGAACAACCTAGTCACTGATTTCTAGCAACAATGGAGAAATAGCTTCAATATCATATTCTCATAACATGCTCTTGAGGGAAGACAAGATTCATTTATAAAGACACCTCAATTTCCAAGTGAACCTCCACACTCAATGTGGGATAAATCATCCTTTACTTTTAATTCCTGCTTGTGAAATAGTTTCTCGAACAAGCTGGAGAGCTTTATTAATTAAAGTGACTTTATATTGTCATTTTATAAAGTCACTTTATGAAAATGACTTAAATACACTTTAACCCCCTTCATATTGTCATATCATAAAGTCATTTAATATAATTAATCTTACTAAAGGTAAACTTGTTTTAACTTTAATAATTTAACATAAATTATTAAACCCTTGATAATTATCAATATCAACTCATGGGAATAATCCATCCACTTTCTGAATATAGATATGATGCAACTGATCACCCCGATGACTTACTTTAAATAGTAAGTATGAGAAAATATCCAAGAGACTTATTAAAAATAGTAAGTGTGAATCAAAGTAACTTGAATGATCTCCAGAAGGCACAACACAAATAAAATAAGACACTGAGCTGAATAATACTGAAATAAGCACCAAAATTTGGGGACACTACACCATATTACAGTCTAGTAATAATTTCCTGATTATAGAATAACAAATGTTCATTTCATTTCTTATTTTTATTGTCGACGAGGTTACATCCTTGTGGGATTTGAACATGGTGGCTTTTGAGTATACAAATGAAACCTAGGCTCAATATTTTCTAATTATCTTTATAACTTATCGCACTTGAGGGTTTATTTATTGCAGGTTTTCACATTCCTTTAGTAGCTAGGGTTTTGGGTGTTGACAAAACTTGAAGATAATTGCGGATCTAATCATGGCACATTTATGACATTCATTTGGCATCATTTTCATGGTGTTTTGACAAGGGTTTATGGACTAGAATAATTTTATGTTGGTGGAGCTAGGGTTTCAAACCCCATTTTATTGTGATTGCTTTTTCCCCCTATTTTATTGTGATTCCTTTTTTATGCGATTCCTATTTTTTCACGATGCTTTTTTCCTTTAATCTTAAGTCCCCAAGCATTTTATACCACCAATGTGTTATTAAATAAAGGGACTTCAAATATTTTCCACTTAACTATAGTTCCGCATTAATAAAGTTAAATATTTATATTTAACTTTATAAATTAACTTTATTAATGCATAAATAAATCATATCAATGATAATATAATTCTTTTGTCAATATTAAACATTTATCATTGACATGTCATCATCATTGAAGGTGCCGACCATGCTGAAAATGACTTACTATAAATAGTATATATGCTCAAAACTGCATCCAGACACCTCAGATCAACCTGCAACTAAAACTGCTTAGGTTAAATGGCCTCAAAATTCCATAAATGTTCTGGTTAGCCTACGGGACCATGGAGAAATAGGCTAATGACAAACTCATATAACTTGTGCTAAAAAGGGGACATTACAATATATTAGATCTTTATTTCTTCCAAGGTAAGAATGTGTGGATGTTGAGTATACAAGGGAAGAGCTTCTTGAGGTGTAAGCCCACAAGAAGAGCATGTTGAGTTGTTTGAAGAGGAGGAATGATTTAGGAAATCCAGTTTGGTCTAGTTTGTATCATGAAGTATATGACTTTCTTCTTTTAGAGAGTCCCTTGAAGGATTAAAACAATGATGATATTAGATACACACTCGATGTATCAGCCACAAGTGTTATATCCAATTTTGTGTAAGGGAACGTTATTGTTTTCAATTTGGCTAGTCGTGCATCATCTACAATGGAAGGACAATTGTTAAGATCATATGAAGCATTTCGTCTTAAAGAGCTGATTTTGGAGACTAAGAAATTGCTTACGAAGATCTTACATTTTGATAATGTTTGGTTTGTTTTGCATGATATGCCTTGGGTTTGGTTAGTAATGGAAAACATATCAGTTATGGAGGTGATGGTATGGATTAGATAGGACAACAATCTTTTGACAACACATAAGCTTGAATCCAAGCTAGATGGTGGGGACAAGAATTGTAGCATGGTAGACATTCATGAGATGATATATATACATGTGGTAATGGTGGGAACTTCTACTAACGAACAATCTGATTTTATAACAGCAGTTGGAAAAGAACATGAATCAATTTGTATGTTGATGCCTCACTCGTATGATGTTACTTTGATTGAATATACATATGTCATAGCTTCAAGACTTGATATGCTACTAGTTTGGGCTGCCAAGTGTATGCAAGTGTGCTCTTACATTGAAGATTTCCAAAGTAATGAAAGAAAAGTTACAATCAATCCTAAATCTCTGGTTAAGGACAACAGCATTATACTCTTTCATTTGCATGAACTTGAAACCCCTATTCATGGAGAAATTAGTGATATAGATTCTAGTATTGTTGGTACACAAGATGCAAGTATGAAATATAGTAATATTGATGATTAGAAACTTGGGTTGTCTAATTCTGAATTTTCACTTGATGTTGATCATTTTCAACATGGAGTTGATGCATTTGTTGATGACACCTCATAGTGGACCAGCCACTCAAGAGTTATCTTTGATTAGCAATGAGGGTAGCTGCACTACATCTTTAGATTTGTCACCCATTTCTTATGATATGGCAGCTATCTGCTTGTTGATTGGTGACTTAATCTTCATTGAGTCCTCTGGGGTTAGTAGCTGTCCTATTTGTAATTACATTACATTTTCTGATTTTGCATGGTCTATATGAGCTATTTAGTGGCACGAGAGTGTGTGGGGACATACCTACTTGATAGACATCGAGTATGATATGGATTTATTTGGTTTTGCATTGGTACATTGACACCTATGACATCATTAATGTTTCTGGTGAAAGTTATAACAGCGATGTTGAGTGGCTGTTTGTGTTGCTTTATTGGTATGTGGGAGTTCATATCCACATTTTCTTGTTCGTCTACCTTTATGGATGGATGTTTCATGGTGACTTGATGGGATATTTCTTCTTCATCTCATATGGTAGGATACATTGATTGGTTTGGGATCTGGGTATTGTTATGCATGGTGCATTATTGCACATGGATCCTAGTTGGTTGCTTCATAGTTAGTGGTCTTTTGGCATTTTTATTAGAGTAGCGCAGCGAGGTTATATAGCTAGGTTGCATGGGTACTCATACCCACACCCCTGGTACACATACCGGGTACTGGTACACGTACCCATGTACCGGGTACTCAGTGGGTACTTGGTGGAGAGCATCATTGCTAACGAACTTGATTAAGATTTCTGATTTTTGTTTCAGTTTTTTGTTTGCCTATCAGCTTATCAACTTGCTGTTTATGAAGCTTAATTCAATATGTAATCAGTTTGAAACTTTGATGCTATACTGATTAATAGTAAACTTTATCACTATTCAAGTCAGAAGTTTATCATTTGCAATATGCTATTTTTATATGATTTATCTTCTTGTTCATGTTTAAAGTTTTTTTTCTCTGTTATACATCTAAACATTCAACATATATATTATTACAAACATATTGCAAATCTGAAACTGAAAACAAAACATTACATCTACAAAATTTATCACTGTTCTTGGTTTGAAAACTCAATGTCATGACTCATATTTTCAGACTTTCTATAAAATATTAAATTAAAAAATTGATGTACCCAAGTACATCCGTCCCCTATTTTGAAAAATAGTCGTACCTGTACCCAAAGTACCCAAGTAACCCCGTCCCCGTGCAACTTTGTTATATAGTGTTCTTCATGCAACTGGTTTGGGACCTTGGTGGTGTGGCAAAGAATTGCTCGAGGACAAGCAATGTTTGGGCAGGGAGGATTGTAATGCCCCCAATTTTTAGTGTGACAATTTCTTAAATTGATTTTTATTAAGTCATCAAAATATAAATAAAATATTCAAATGATGACTTAATATTAATTAATAATAATTAATAAATAAATAAATACCACAATAATTATCAAAAAAATAGGGGAAAAGGCTTTCATAAAGAAATAGGGCAAAAAAGAAATCCCAAAACAATATGGAAAGCCAAAAAATGGTGCTTTTTCGAAAAAAACGACTTAAAAAGTGATGGGGAAAAAAGTGATTTTATTCAGTCCCACATGCATTGGTGAAGAGGGTTGAACTTCTTGGGAGTGATATAAAAGCAATTTTGTGGAGCTTGCTTCTCATGCTTGGTTGAATATTGTTATTGCTTATGCTTCTATTCTTGAAGGAGATTGTGCTTCTTCTTGACGAAAACCTTCAAGAATTTGTGGATTGGACAAAGACCCAACTCCATCGTGAGAGAGGAATCCATCCAGAGTTTCTTAGTGGGCACATTGTTGCAGATTCGAGTTTGAGCAGCGAAGGATAGGGTTTATTTATTGCAGGTTTTCACATTCCTTTGGCAGCTAGGGTTTGGGGTGTTGATAAAAGTTGAAGATAATTACAGATCTGATCATAGCACATCTATGGCATCCATTTGACATCATTTTCATAGTGTTTTGACTGGGGTTTATGGACTCAAATAATTTTATGTTGTTGGAACAAGGGTTTGAAACCCTTATTTTGGGTGTTGTAAATTGACCATCATTTCAAGGACAACTTTGGATGTTGGGTATGTATAAACACTAATTTATTTCTATTTGTGGACAGTAGACTTCTAGGCAAGTTGGATGTTAAAAAATTCTTATCTATCTCTATTTTATCTCAGAAAATGTTAGGAAAGTTGTATCAGTACTGACAATCTCTCAATAGATATTAAGGTGGTTGTGGTATGTTAAACTATTTCTTTAGTTGGCAAATTTAGATATGATTCTAACATAATATTTGAGTCTGTAATTAAGGTTTTAACACGCAAATTAATTTTCAAACTTTTTGTGCCCTAGTTTGTAGAATTTGTTATCTTTTCCCAGTATTTGGAGATATTACGTTGTCTTGATCATAGATTGAAATATCGCAGATATATCTGCCATATTGCAACTTATCGCGATAAGTTTTCTATGCTGAGAAATCACATCAAGTTTGCGCACGGATATTTTCTGAAAACCTCGCCAATAAGTTTGGAATTTATCATCGATATATTGCCAACTGTTAATGATTGCAGCATCAATTGACTGATTCCAATCAATGAAATCAAATGTTTGAATGACCTTTCGGCCTCAAACATTTGATATCTATCCTACACGATTATTATAAAGGAGCATTAGTATTATTGATAATAAAGTAGAAATATATATATATATATATATTAGATACATGTGATATATATACATATATAATTGTATATATATATATATATAAGTTATTATCACATTATTAATCATGATAATAAGAAATGTTATGATAACTAATGAAAGTTAAAGATACATGTCTCTACGGAGACATGCCTCTTAATATCATATACATATGCATTGAGAAGGTAACTTGAAACACAGAAAATCTATAAGTGCTATTACAAGTTACTGCAATGACAAACCTCCAACTTGGCAACTTATCTGGCCTATTCTTTTGACTTGTGTTTTGCAGTTAGGATATGAACTCCTTTCTACTATTGTTTATGAAAAGATGAATGAGCATTGAATGGAAAATTTTGATGTAAAACAAGTACCAAAGACGAAGGTATTTACTTATGTCTAGCTTTTGAACCCATGGAAAGTTAAAGGTCTTGGTCTTTTTATAAAACTGTAAGATAGGAAATTGTCTACTCTGAAATCTCTATCAAATGATTTTGCATGCAGTTTAGAGCCCATTTTCCTCGCATGTTTAGGATCACTTTTTTCATGTTTCTAACCACTCTGGCAGTCACAAGACCTTGCAAGAGCCTTAAACTCTGGAAATCATGCCCAAATCATAGCTCTCAAGGTCCCTGACTCCCTAGCAACCTTGGGCCATGGCGTCCACTAGTGCTAGGGCCCTTGTTTGAATTTGTACAACAACAATTTTCCCTTTCGTCTATGCCCTAATTTTGTTGGGTTTCAAATGGTCATTAACCCAAAAACTTAGCAAGGGTTAGTATAAAAGCTTCAGATTTCAAACTATCAGACTATGGCTACAAGCCATCAACATTCCACATGAGGATGTGATTTTGTATCCTATTTGCATTTATATATATCTAGATCAGCTTGTTTGTTGTTTACTCATTTACTGACTCATTAGATGCATCTTCTTATTGAAATTTGCAAAAAAAATGCATTTCTAATTAAATTTAAGCAATATTTAATTTCCCAATATTTTTCTGAGAAGTTCCCAACTTATCTCTGATATTTGCCAATATCTTTTTTTTGTTGTAAATGCAAACTAAACTTATTTCAAATATAATTGTTTCAGTGATTCTGATATTATAAAATTTAATTTCGATTAATCTGTATATATAATGATCCTTAGTAATTTATTAAATCTGAGATTTAATATTCTTTTATTGTGCAGGATATAACTCAACTCTGGTACTTATGTTTTCTGTGTTTGATGCTGAGCATATCCCTGCACACGGTTCATATATATCTTAACAATAGTGAGAGGAGCCACGTCTATGATAGACGTGACTCCTCAAGGAGTCACACCTATCATAGCCATGACCCTTCGTCACTTCTTCCACTAAGTGTGGGCCCGATAACTATCGGGTTTAATTAGACATGTTAATAGTCGGGAGTTTATGCAGGCCTGATAATCTTTATCAATGTGATCATCATAATTTAGTTTATTACAGCAGTTTTATTATGATTAATGTTTTATAATTATTATTAGATATCTCATAATAATAATGAATATTTATAATAATAATGAATATCAATATATTTATAATAATAATAATAATAGATAATAATATAAGTAAATATTAATATATATATATATATTATTATTATTATTATGATATTATCTATATATTGATATATACATATATATCTCATTTTATCTATTATATTGATATTTTATCTGATCAAAGCTATTTATTCTCAACATTTGCCCTCAGCAATAAGTTGCCGATAACAATATTTTGAAGTATGGTCTTGATGATGACTTACGCAGGGTGCATCTTATCAACATGACTGATTATGGGTTTACTATTCATCATATTGATTGCATAGTAGAATCACGATTTACATGTTGATAAGGTGTTTGTTCTCAAGATTGTCATCCTTGATAACATGTGAGCTTGGTAGTGGTTGATGGAGATAATTGATATTTGTCATCCTAGATCTTGACTCATTCTCATATCGCATTCTCTGAGGTGCTCCTTGATGCTAAATAGGAAAAATTGTCTCAGTGATAAGACTTCGCAATCCTACCTAATACACTTGATGCTTATTAACTCAAACTATCTGCTTGAACTCTTACTTGCTATGTTTAATTAGCCACTAACCCCCTGACCTGTTGCTATTATGTTACTACATTTAAGATGGGAACATCACAAATATGCTACTTGTGATAGTTTTGTTTTCTCAAACATCTGATGCAATTAACAAATAACTCCATGTTTAGACATCTCTATCCTATTTGTAGAAAACTGTTTGGTGGTACTTAATATTTTTCCTTTGAAAAACTTCATTTTAAGTAAATTTTTCTTTCATTATTGTTTGCAGTGTCTAGTAATAAATTTCTGATAATAAAATAACAAATGTTCATTTCATTTCTTATCTTTATTGTTCATGAGGTAACATCCTTGTGGGATTTGAACATGGTGGCCTTTGAGTAGACAAATGAAACCTAGGCTCAATATTTTCTAATTATCTTTATAACCTAGAACAGTTTCTAACATAATAAAATATGTGTGCTTCACCAAAAAATCACATATGAAATGCATACTTGATCAAATTATAGCACAATCTAATTACAAATAGAAATTCTTTCTAACATTTATCTTTGTCATTTAGTGTAGGTTGAAATAAATCTTGTAGAAAAAGGTAACTGAAACAAAATCTTATGTGTAATTTGTGTAATTTTTCTCAGGGCCTACCTTCTTCTGTATTCCTTGATGGCTCTCCAGTTTCTGGATGGAGTATGCACCCAATTCCATTGAGCAACATTACTCAACTCCATAATATTAATGGTATCAGAGACACAACAGAAAGGAAATTTGGAGTGAAGCTATTTATTACCCCAGGTTTTAAGAGCAGTCCTGGTAAGTTCATTTTCAGCATTAACCTAAATAAATAATTTATAAACATTGTTCAAGTTCAGATCATCCAAACAGACAGGTTCAAGCTGATAGGAAATGAAAAGTGTCACTTTTATCTATATTTGCATGCTGTACACCTGAGGGGAAGTTACCTAACTGGGGAACGCATATACTTTGGCCAAAGAAGACCGTCACGAGGGACCTATTCATATTGCTACCTCACTAAAATTTTGCAAATAAGTAATATTGCAACCAATGCCTAACCATTCTGTTTGTCTAAATGTATCACATCCCTTATGTTCCAACCCCTTTCCCACAAGCTATCACTCCAAATTTTTGGTAGATGGCACTGTTTCTACTTTGTTGCTGGTAATAACCAACATCTGTGTTCTTCCAACCTGATGGTCACTAGTGGTCTGTTGCTTAAAATACTGGAGTCATTACCTTGTCATTTGGCATGTCAACAATATAAGAATTATCAAATAAGTACCTAAATTTAATGATCAATTACAAAAATCATCGATTTATGGATCCTTGTATACCTTCACAATCCTGAAGCATAATGGACTGTTCTTATTTTGCTTTGACATCAATGTCAAGACAATGTGAGTTCCTTCTTCATAACTTGCAACAATTTCTTTACAACAATCTTTTCCATGCACCTTTGATATTAATGATAATGGTGGCAACTATCTTGTCTATTAATGATATTCGATCTATGAATATTCTTTTCCATACAATGATCTTGTTCATTCACTTTTGTCATCAATGATGGTCTTATTTTCTCACCTTTGACATTAATGATGATCTTGTATGGAACATTATCTTCTTACCTTTTACATCAATGGCAGCATCATTTTCACTCCTTTGACATCAATGACTATTTCCACAACCCTTTAGTACTCCTCTCACTAGGGGTGATACTTAGGAACTCCTGATATAAAGGCAATAGTACCCTATGCCATGTCACCTGCAATATTACCATTACTTTCCTCATGCTCAATTTTCGAGCTGGTGTCTACTACATCATTATTGTTGGAATTAACCTCAATGTTGTGTGCTTTGCCATTCCCAAGGCACTTGTGACTGGGTTCCCACGGTTCCTTACAGGTGAAGCACAACTTTCTTCGCAACTCATTCCTCTACTCAAAGTCCAAGTTAGGTGATGTAGAATTAGGCTGATTGGAAACTCTCACATCTGGTGTATTATTCTTGAAGTTCTTCTTTTGTGGCTGATGTGTTGTGTAATATCCCCTACCTAAAATAAGATTTAAATAATAAATAATAATAAAGAGAATAAATAAATAATTATAATAAAATATAATATAGTATAATTACAGATTGTATATCTATATCCTCTGTATCTACAGAGTGATACCTATTGCGCACAACAATCTTCTTCATAGGACAAGCATACTACCATCAAATTAAGAATTGTAATTCACTGTTTGAAGAGATAGAATATGGATTGGTCGTTGAGAGGTTACAATTAATATATTGATAATATGACTCATTGTGAACTAGGATGTCTTAACACATGTTAGTCTTAGGATATATGAATAGACGTGATCAATATATTGGATAAGAAACTAGTACTTTAATTACTATTTTATAGCCCCCATGCGTACCATTTCTAGAAACGTGAATAAAGTCAATATATCTGATTGAATGCTTCAGAACAACATGCATTCGTATCAATTAAATCTATTCATAGAAGTGGTTGTAAGTAGTCTCCAAATACTTTTGACCCACGCACACCCATATCAATAAATTGAATCAAAATAGGAGTTGCACAGTCGCCCGATATTGATTATGTCTTCCTATCAACTCAGAATTTAATATTTGTTTGTTTACCATGTTCCAACTCGGCAACTAATGCTAACTTAAGAGAAGTTAATAAACAATTAGTAATCCATAAAGGTTGCGGTTTGAAGAAAGAGCAAATAACAATTATTTAGGAAAGGGTGTGATATGTCTTTTAGCCACCAATGGATGTAACTCTTTGTACCTCCTCATCACATTCAAAAGAACTTCAATCTCATTTCCTTCAAGGGGGAGGATACAGATGAATATATAACCAATATAGTTGATTGAATAGGAAATTATATTGTGAAGGGAACGGTATCAACCCATTTGGATATTTGATCAAAAAAGAAGTTGGAACGATAGGACAATACATGTATATATACGGATGAGAAGTCATAAAATTATTGATGGTGATTATTACTTATCAATGGATGAGATTTATCGGAGCCCATCAAAGGAAGTGACTCTTATTCTACTGATGACAAACATATGAGGTTATACAGTGATTTTATAATAGAATAATTAACCAGAAAAATTGTTATCTATGGACTACTAACCGAGGGGAGATTATAAGAATATATATTTTGGATATCCAGCAGTGGGATTTAGATCAAAGAATTATATATATGAATGTGAAGCTCTTATGAGTTAAACATTGATGACAGAATAGTATATATCTGAATCTTATTAAGCATACAGAACTCTGATATGGGCTATATGTATGTATATATATATATATATATATATATATATATATATATATATATATATATATTTCAGATGACAATGTACATATATATAAGGGTATATGATGATGTATAAAGATACATATATTCTTGTGATATATATATATATATATATATATATATATATATATATATATATATATATATATATCATAAATTAAATTTATTAAAGATAATTAAAATAAGTTATAACATATAAGATATGAGTGTATATATAGATATATATATATGATCAGATACTCATCTTATTTGTGATAGTCAAGTAATATATATATATACATATCAATCTAATAGTAATAATGGAATTAAGGAGCAACAATATAATTAAATAAGAAAAAATAGAAAAATGAGAACAGTAAAATAAGGGCCTAAAGAAAATAAATAATAAATAAAATGGCGCATGCGGAGGATGCGAAGGACGCACAGGATGCGTACGCGGAAGATGGGAAAGCATTGGGAGAGGAAGGACTGCCAGGTCGTCATACCGATCATAAGGGTCTCTCAGATCCTAACACCTCGCTTTCTTTTTTATCTTCATCCAAGGCAGCACATAAGGTGTTTTCAGAGGTTAGGGTTGCTACTATTGTCGGGGGAAAGAAAGACTCAGCTAAATGGGGTGATATTCCTTTTGATGAAGAAGACTTGGCTCGGCTTAAATCCTCTACACATACTCCTCAATGGGTTCTTAAAAGAAAATGGAGGGACTGTGCGATCCCTAGAAAACCAACTTCACCTTTCTTTCAAAGCTTCCGCAATCTACAAGAACCTCCAAAAATTCCTCAAACTGCAAATAATAGTAGGGATACAATTTTTGAAGGTATCCTCGGCCCTCATCCTTCCAATCACTCCGGCTTTAGTAGGGCATCTTTTCATGGTAATCCTCCTGGCCCCTGGCTGCCTAATTTTCAGTTTCAAACAAACCATTGTCGTCATTTTCACCTTCGGCAGAAGAGATTTTTTCCTTGGCAATCCCCTTTTGATATTTGTCAAGATTCTTTGCCGCCCTCTCCCATTCCTTTTCCAAATCTGAACCCTAATCATTCATCTCCGATTGCAGATCAGTCCTATCCATCTTTTGTTTCATCACCTAATCGCATTCCGATTTCTAAACCTTCTTTTCTCTCCTATCCTAATGATATACCCATTTCGCATCCATATTGAGCTCCCTTCATTCCAAACTCAATCCCTCCAAACCCGGATCTCCCATCTTCATCTCATCAAAAGCATGAGCAGGCTCACCCACGAAAGGAAGATCGTTAGCATCCACCAGCAGAACCAAGGTAATTTTTCCTTTTGATATGATCCATTCTTCTATAGACTATTTGAGATCATCGATGCTTATTGGTAAGTTGGAATCTTTTTTGGATTTTGAAATCTGGTTTCTTGGGCAAGAAATTTTGGGTGGGTCTTAAGGAATTATTTCTTTATGAGAAAGATTCATTATTTTTTGTGGCAATTTTTTATTCTCATAAATGTAAATCGGATGTGCACAAGTTTAAGGTTTGGTTCTATAAAGGTATAGGCATTTTTACTATGGCATGGGTTCCTCATTTTGATGTCAATTCGGCCCTTCCGCTTTTCATGCCTCATTGGATTTCCTTCCCCAATCTCCCGTTAGAGTATAGAGATCGTTCTAAGGTGGAAATTTTGGCCAACAAACTAGGGATTTTTATAAAACACGATCTTTTTCCATTTCTTCAGCCCCATCTCCTTGTTAGAGTATGCCTTCTTTTGAAACAATCTATCCCTCTACCAACTGAAATTACAATATGCTCTAAGTTTGGGGTTTGGATTCAGAGTATTGAGTACTAGGATTCTGCTTCTATTGAATCTATCACCAATTCTTTGGGCCATTTTTCATATCAATGTCAAGACTTTCCTAAGGCGTCCCTTGACATTTGCCAAAATTTTGCCACTGATCTTAAGAATTGTCCTTTTGCTTGCTCTCATCCTCCTTCAAGGGCTTCTTCCCAACAATTAGTTCCTTTTAGTCCTACTGTCTTCAATCCGATTGTTAACAATGATCATAAGGGAAGTTTGGTCGTTCCTGATTATCTTCTGGATTTGGAAGTATATTCTGGTTTTAAATTCGCTTCTTGCTTTAAATTAGCCTCATTGGTTAAGACTTGTCTTTTCTCTTTACCTAAGTTTGCAACTTCAATTAATTCTTGTTTACCTAAGATGATCTCGCTTGTATCCCTCTGTGTTAATAATGCTAAATCCCTCAATCCTATCACTTTCTAGATAAACATTCCATCTATCTATTCTGTATGGGTTGATCGACCATTGTTTTCTCCTGTCTGCCTCTCTAATGAGGTATATGATACTAATGTGGTGCAGAATTTAGTTTTCAACAGTCAACCATTTATCCCTGTTCCGGGTACTTCCCCTCCTATATGTTCAGACCAAGAGCTTCGCCTTATGTCAGATAATATTCTAATCTCGGTAGCCTCACAACTAATTGATGAAATTATTGTTGAAAGAGTACAAATGCAGGATTTTGGCGATTTTTGTCCCTCTCCTGTTTTAGCAAAAGACTTTGACTACTCTCAAGAGTTATCTTTAGCACAATCTCCTAGTTCTCAAGTTCCTTTGTCTCCTGATTTCGAGGTTAAAAATCCTAAGAAAAGAGGCAAGAAACCATTATCTTCCAAAATTAAAGAAGAAATTGAAGCTAGTATTTAATCAACATTATTGGATACTTTTTCCCCCATTATTAGGACAAGGAGAGCATGTCGGTCTCTTGCCACCCAATGAAGATTTTGTCTTGGAATGTCAGCGGCTTAAATGCCCCAGACAAAAGGAGGATCCTAAAGTTTATTGATTCTTCTCAAGCAGATATTATCCTTCTTCAAGAGTCCAAATTCTCTCAAGAATCTTATGATAAGTTTATTGTGAAGTGGTCTTATTGGGATTCTTCTTGTGTCCCTTCCTCTGGTGCTTCTGGAGGTCTTGTGGCCCTTTGGAACAATAAATGTATTAAGGGTCAACTCTTGGCTGCAAATCCAAATTGGCAGCTTCTAAAAATCTCTTGGTTTGATGTTAATTTTCTTTTGTTTAACATTTATGGTCTAACTGCTTCGCAAGATAAATTTGCTCTTTGGGAATCTTTAACTGATCAATTCCATAAATTTGATGATCTTCCTTTTATCCTTGGTGGGGACTTTAATGCCATCTCATCTCTAGATGAAAAATCAGGAGGGAATCCTACAACTTAGAGAATTATAGATGATTTTTCTTTTTTCATTTTAAATAATGCATTATGTGATATTCCTCCTTCTAATGGACTTTTTACTTGGACTAATCATAGATCTGCTTCCCCCATTTCGTCTAGGTTGGATAGATTTGTAAGTTTTTTGCAAATTCTAAAGATATAATACTGATGGAGTATTAATACCTTGTTGCAAATCGATCTACTACAATTGTGGGCTGAATGTTATTGTTCTGGAAGTTTGCAATAAATTCTGGAAATTATATTTTATTTCTGCACTAAATCGCCAAGGAGCAGATTGCTAGAAGAGTAGACTTAAGATTGTATTGTGTGTCATCTATCCACAATCTTGCTCCTACTTATATATTAACCAAGGGTTTTGTCTTTTCATAAGACACACCCCTTCTAGGTCGGCCCTCCATGAAACATCCTATTCCTCTACAAATCAATACCCTTGTCCATTAACTAATAGTTAATTATTAATTAACTGCAATAGTCAAATACAAGGCATAGAAATATGCCTAGCAAATTGCCGATCTGTTCTAGGGAGATGTATTTATCATGAGGCCATATATAAAGAAAATTACATGCATTTTAGATCTGTCTAATCTGAAGAATCAGAACATTAATATGATCAAGTTATCAAGATTTAATACTCCCTCTTAACTTGATAATATAAATGGGAGAAACATATCTAGCAACATCGTTACCATGACTAAGCATAGATTTGTACTCTATATCTATCTGATTCTTCCAAGCATGTAGTATTATGGTACACATGATACTTGTCATATTACTAAACCTGTAATATGAATTATCACTAATACTTGTGATAACAGTATTACATGTGATGCAATACACAGGATAAAATCTGGAGAATGATTAAATTTTTCCTTTATCCAAATTGTGACTCATAGGCACTGACAAGCCTATATCACAATATGATCTTGAATTAAGATCTGCCAGTACACAGGATAAAATCTGGACAATGATTAAATTCTTCCTTTATCCAAATGTGACTCATAGGCATTGAAATGTCTATATCACAATATGATCTTTAATTCATCCAGATTTGCCAGTAGTTCCCTACTGTTTTAGAACATTATGTCAGAGATCGTCATCTCATATAATGTCTATTCATTATCATAGAGATCGTCACCTCTTCAGATAATAAACACAAATGGTGAAGCCCATAACAGTCAATAGCCTGGCAATAATAATTTTACACAATTATTTTATTAATGATCAAAGAATACAAATGAGTTATAATTCAACCATACCAAGTCTTTTTCTGAAGTGATCTATCTTCACTCGAGAGAGAGGTTTGGTAAGAATATCTGTTGTCTGATCTGCAGTAAATGTATCTTAACTTGACAGTATTCTTGTCTACCATATCTCTTACATAATGGTAAGGAATTTCAATATGCTTGGATCTGTCATGAAAAACTGGATTCACAGAAAGCTTGATGCAACTCTGATTATCACAATGAATGATAGTGGGATTCATGGGTTTACCAAATAATCTCACAAGTAACTTTCTAGGCCAAACTGCTTCCCGAGAAGCCATTGCACCTACAATGTATTCAGCTTCTGTGGAACTTTGTGCTACTGATGTCTGCTTTTTGCATATCCATGATATCATCGCTGATCCTAAACTGAAACAGCATCCTGAAGTGCTTTTCCTATCAGTAACACTTCTAGCCCAATTTGAGTCTGTGAATCCATGTAAGTCCAAGTCAACTTTCTCATACTTGAGCCCAAGGTTAAGAGTGCCTTGTAAGTATCTCATAATGTGTTTGATTGCAACCAGGTGAATCTCCTTTGGTTCACACATAAATTGACTTAAGGCATTAATTGCATAGCAAATATCAAGTCTTGTATTTACCAAGTACATGAGAGACCCAATCATCTGGTTATAAAGAGTAGAATCTATGGAGGGTGATTCTGCTACTGCTTCCTTCTGTTTGTGTAGGTTACTCTCCATTGGAGAAGACATAGGTTTGTAGTTCCACATTCCAAGTCTCTTCAAGATGTCTAATGTATACTTTCCTTGATTAAGTATGATGTTGTCAAAGTTTTGCCATACTTCCAATCCTAGGAAGTAATGAAGGAGTCCTAAATCTTTCATATCAAATTCTCTAATTAGGTCTTTCTTGCATTGATCTATAAGATGATCATCACCTGTTATTAGTAAATCATCAACATATAGTATCAAAATTATCATATCATCTTTATCCTTTTTATAATAGAGATTTGGATCAGCTTCATTCTTGGAGAATCCTAAACTAGTGAGATACTTATCGATTCTTTCATACCATGCCCTTGGAGCCTGTTTAAGCCTATAAAGAGCTTTCTTGAGCCTACAAACAAAGACTTTAGGGTTATGAGTTTCAAATCATTTAGGTTGTTCCAAATATACCTCTTCAGTAATCTTTCCATTCAGAAATGTTGTTTTCACATCCATCTGATGTACTTTCCATCCCTTCGATGCTGCAATAGCTAGGACTTCTCTTACAGACATGTATTTGGCAACTGGAGAAAAGGTTTCTTCATAATCAATTCCCTCCTTCTGAGAGAATCCTCTGGCTACGAATCTGGCCTTATATTTTTCAATGCTACCGTCAGCAGCATGCTTGATTTTAAATATCCACTTAGAAGAAATAACAGATTTTCCCTCAGGCCTTGGAACAATTTCCCAAACATCATTCTTAATAATGGATTGGTATTCTTCTATCATAGCATCCTTCCAAGTTGTATGTTTAATAGCATCTGAAACATTGGTTGGTTCTGATTTAGATAAATCACTCATGTTTGCAGCATAACTAGAGAATCTTTTGGGTCTTTTGCTTTCTCTGAAGGTTCCTTCTGGTGCAGAGAAGTCTTGTGCTTCTTCTATAGTCTTAGAGGCCCAAAGTGGTCTTTTCTTAGGATTTTGAGTTTCCTCAAGATTAAGATTTTGAATTTCACCTTCAATTTCTTCAATGTTCTCCCTCTGAAACTCAAGCTCATGATTTTCTTCAGAACTAAGTATATGTGAAGGATCTTCAGAACTTAGGGCTCTTTTGGATGCTAAATCTTCTTCAAATATTACATCCCTACTAAGTTCAATGTTTTTCTGACTAGGTATGTAAACTCTATGCTTTGGATGTTTCACTGTATCCAACAAAAATACCTCTTCTGCGTGAAGGTTCAAGTTTAGTTCTTTTCTCTTTAGGAATATGAATGTAAACAGGACACCCAAATATTCTAAGATGACTGATATTTGGTTTAGAATTAGAGGAGACTTCCTCAGGAGTTTTATCTCCAAGGTGGGAATGAGGGCATCTGTTTTGAATATAGACAGCAGTACATGTGGCTTCTGCCCAAAGATAGAATCCTCAATTTTGGTCAAGTAGCATAGCTCTTGCAGCTTCCACAATTGTCCTATTCTTTCTTTCTGCCATCCCATTTTGCAGAGGATTGTAAAGAACAGTACACTCCCTCTTAATCCCTGCTTCTTTACAAAAATCCTTAAACAAATCTAAAGTATATTCCCCTCCATTATCAGTCTTAAGAGTTTTAATTTTGTGTCCTAATAGATTTTTAGTTAAGGATTTGAATTCTTTAAATTTTTTAAGGATTTCTTCCGATTCTTTACATTTCAAGAAGTAAATCCATGTCTTCCTAGAGAAGTCATCCATAAAGAGCACATAGTACAAAAATCCTCCGAGAGAAGGAACAAACATAGGTCCACATAAATCTGAGTGGACTAATTCTAAAATATTGTTAATTTTTCTAGTGCTATTTTGAAACGGACTTTTGGTGTTCTTACCTAGCACACATCCTTTGCATATGCTTGAATGATCTTTGTTCAACTTAGGTAAACCAGTAACCATCTTCTCCATAGTTGATAAGGCTTTGAAGTTTAGGTGCCCTAAAATACTTCGTTTATATCTGCAGCTTCATGAACTAAGGCTTGAATAGGTTCCGAACATAGTTCATATAGGTATCCCTTCTTTTGACCAATCAATTTTGATTTCTTAATAGAAGAGTTTTTAGGCCAGGTCATTAGCTTTCCATCCATAAATGCTACCTTATATCCATCATCCTCAAGTGCTAGGACAGAAATTAGGTTCCTCTTGATTCTGGGTACATATAGTACTCTTTTGAGGTGTAAGGAGATGCCTGATTTTAGTTTTAAGGTGCAGCTTCGAACTCCTTTGACTGGATGTGCAGAACCGTCACCTATGGTAACTTCTTCATCGGTTTCCTCCATCATTGAATCCAATACTTCTTTATACCCCGTAATGTGTCTGGATGATCTACTATCAATTACCCAAGAGTTGAGTTTGCTAGATACATCATTTGATAGTGCTGAATACAGTAGATAATTTTCCGGATCATAGTCTTCTTTTGTCTTAGTTACCTCATTGAAATTTACTTGTTGTTTCGTATTCTCAGGGCAGTCTGACTTATGATGTCCAAGTTTCTCACATTTGAAGCATTTGACTTTAGATATGTCCCTCTTGAATTTGTTAGTACCTTGAGGGGCCTTCTTCTTCTTAAAGTGTTTCTTCTTTCCTTTGTAGGAATTTGTGTTGAGAACATGAAGTTCTTCATCTCTAGTTTTCTATTTCAGTCCTTTCTTAAGTTGCCTAAATTCTTCTTGAAGGCAGTCTCCTTTAAGTTTGTTGAAGTTTGGGAGTTTGTCTCTAGCACTTACTCCTTGTGAGAATGTTTCCCTTGAATCTGGTAACCCATCGCTATAGCCATAGCTATAGCGATGAGAGTCATTCCAGTCTTTAATTGCCACCACATAAATCAAACTTTAAACACTTGCAAGATGAAATATGAATAATAGATATCGCTTCAGATTTGCCAAATTTGGAACCAGAAAAAACAAGCAGAATAGGGTGAGGGTTGAATCCCACCGAAACTGCGAAATACCAAATAGGGAGGATATTTCACCTCCGAAATGGCGGACAGCAGAATCCCAACAGGAATTCACAAATACAGATAAAATATCAAATCTCAACATATAAAATCTAACCTACACATCGAGCATAAATACCCGTCGGGAAAACTCCCGAGAGTGCACAAAAGAGCCGACGGCGACAACTACACCTACGCCAACAAAATAAAAATGGGCCTGAGATAAACTAAATTGATCGGAACCCAAATACAATAATTTTATTAAAAATGGGGACATTACAGAATCAAACTGTTCACAATGGCCTCATCATCTGCTACTGTGAAGTTGATCGAGGGAAATCAAGTCGATCGTCCTTCATATGATATTGCGGCAATACAAAATCAAGCAACTGATATGGCTGGAGCCTTGTCAACAGTACCGGAGGGAGTCTTTATGACTAAAGACTTGACTGCGTTCATCCACGCCAAACAGGAAGAACTTGGCGAAACTTACATTCAGGGCGAGTACCTCTCTCTGTGTGAGGACGGAAGACTACAAGACAAATATGCGAAGTTGGTGTCGTTCGATCTTATCAACGGAGTCACCTATCCGGCCATCTTCCGACAAGACTATATCTGATTGGTCCTCAGTTGAGTACATGATCCAGGGTTTTGGCTCCAAAAGGGTGCAGTTACAAAAATAACCAAGGAGGATCTACATTGTGTAACTGGATACAATCAGGTAAGGGAAGCCTTGACGCTGCGAACCATCGCAAATACAATTGTCACAAAGCTGACGGAATCCAAATACGATGGTCGTCTCATAACAATGAACGACATCGAAGATGATGGGGTTCGGTTTGTGTCCGCAGTGATAGGTTATAAAATCTATCAGTCCAGTAATCTCAACAGCATACCAGGTGGAGCCATACATGCCACACACCAGATAATACATGATAACGCTACTTATGATATCTGCGGAATGCTCCGAGGGCAGATATTTGAAAACATGAAGAATCTCGGTATTGTCAGGAAGAAATCTATGAAGTACGGAACCTTACTGGTATGTCTTTACTTCTATTATGAAAATTTCTTTCCAGGAATCGGCAAAGTAGCATGGAACATCGCAGATCAGTCATGCACCAAATAGCTGATTTGGCTAACCAACTGGGAAACTAGTTAACTAAGATTATGAACGAATATTTTGATGCCTCTCAACTAAAGATGCATGCAAGAGAGCGGGTGCCATTTGCAATTGTTGAAGCATACAAAGATGATGTATGTTTTTTGGTTTCCACCAATCACTACATCATTTAAGCAGTGGAACCAAGAGAAGTATATGCTCCTAAGCTAGGATACGAGATCATTGCCAAAATTGCTAAAGCATATGTTGATGCTCTAAATGAAGCAAATTTGGATCTATCTGCCAACCAGTTTGGTACATTCGTCGAGATTCAAGAAAATCTTAAAAAGAAGGCATCGATCAAAAACCATCTACACCAAAAGGACCCCTACACCGAAGAAGACACCAGTGACAGCACCACCAAGGGCACAAAAGAAGAAAGCTCAACCAATAACAAGCGCTCAAGAAGAAGAATCTGAGGCAACCGAGGATACAATTCCTTTAATCATAAGGAAGAGGGGTTCAAGAAAACCAATGAAGGAGCCTGAAACAATACCAAAACGACAAAATATTGATGAATTAGTAGCAGGAATAAAGGATACAGGAAGGTTAGGACAAGTGGGCAGAAGGTATGAAATAAGCAACAACGAAGATAGAAGAAAGATTGAAGAAGGTATAGTTTTCTGCACTCACAAGTTTAATCTTTCTCCTTCTGAGCTTCAAAAGGTTGTACCAAAAGATCTATATGAGATACTTAAAGCAAGGTGGGAAGCCTCAACAGACAAGGAAAAAGAGCTTCAAGTACGAGCTCTGTTGGAAGTGCAAAATCACCTCACTTTGGAGGAAGCTACTCAACAAGCTGATCTGCACAAATAGAATTTTGTAACAAGGAAGAGGATCAATCAAGTGCTTATTGGAGAGGTAGATAAACTTCATCAAGAAGGTGTGTCTACTTGGACCAAACTTCTCCAAACTCAGCAACAAGCAGAGGAAGCACGTCAAAGGACTACAGTTCCACGAGTTCCTAACACCGGGAAAGGAAAAGGTGTACTCGAAGTAGAGAAACCGGTCATTGTTGACATCGGTGATGAACCAACCAATCCAACACTTCTAGTGTCACCAGAAAAAGGCAAGGCTCACACAATGACTGTCAATGATATTGTAGTTGAAGTCACAAATTTTGGAGTAATAGATAATGCAGCTAAATGGTATAGTATATTAGCTGAGGAGGACAAACAGGAAATTATAAAAGCCCTTGTTGAAAGTTTACTAGATTTCAACAGAACTCCCAGGGATTATAGGGGCAAGTTTCCTCCAGAGTTAAATAGTAAGCTTCAAACAAAATGGAGGACCGGTCTAGGAATAAACTCAAAGATCAATAGGGAAGCATTGGTAAAAGTTAGACCTGGTCTAAGTGAAGAAAGAATAAAGCTTCTATTAGAAGACGCATCTATGAACCTGGATACAAAGTACAGAGTTGCTAAGATTCTCAATGGATATGAGAATGAAGTCTACGGCAATATGACTTCAATGCTCTTGAAACAACAGGTCCTCAGGATCAAACAACAACAATAAATGATCCACCTGTTCAGTTTACTGCAACTCAAGCTCCAATAACTGGTGAACTGGAAGTTCCCATAGAAATGTTCACTTCTGGTGAACCGGTCAATTTGGGAAAATCTTTTGTGAATATTCCCACTGACAGATCAATTGAAGGTGATGGAGGAATTGTTGTGGGTGATCTTCATACGGTTGAAGAATAGCAACAAACACAAGCCCCATTGAGGGTGCACTCGCATCAAGAGGAAGATGCTATGGCTGAAATAGAAGTGCAACAGGAAGGGGAAGTTCAACAACAGAAAGCAAGACCAAAAGAGGTAAAAATACCAGAAGAACAGGACCAAAGGGGAAATGAGCAAGTTCTGAAGGAACAAGAACATGGAAAAGAGCAGGAACACGAACAAACGTTACCTGGACAGAATGAGCAAGCTCAACAGGAACAGGCACCTAGCCAAAATGAACTGGAAACTCTTCCAAGCTCATCCAAAACAAAGCTCTCATTTTTTGAAGAATCAGAAGCCAAAAGAAGTAAAGCAACTGATACAATAGTTGACATCAGCAAAATGTCAACAAGGCAGCTAAAGGAGCTAACTAAAAGAAAACAGGATATGGTTCTGACCAAAGTAAAGGAAATCCTATACAACTTTGTACCGGATGCTAACATCGATGAAGATGAACCGGTCATTGATCAGCTGGAAGCATTGGCAACAGTAGTTGGTGATGATCTGACCAATCCCGAAACAGTGGCAATTGATCATTATGAGAAGAGAATTGAAATTCTCAATAAAACTGATTACAGATTCAAAGGTAACAGTATCAACCATTTTAAGTATTCTTCATCAGCAGTTACAAGTTGGCAATAATTTGATGATCACGACTTCAAATTTTAATACATTCATGCAAGATCTGACAGAAAGGTCAGCAAAGGCTACAAAAAACATAAGAGCTTTGTCTTCTCAGTATGACATCAAGAAAAAGTCTGCAACAAGCTTCAGCAGAGAAATGACAAGTCTTGCTCTCATTCTGAGAAAGACTTCTGAGGAGAAGACTAAAGAATCCAAGACATCATTGGATTTCAGTTGTATCTGGCTCTTACACTAGACTTAATGCAAAAATCTGCAAAGGATGCTGAGAATCTCATCAAAGAACCGGAACATAAGACTATTGAAGATATGGAGAACATCATTGTCTCTCCACAAGCAACTCAATCAAATTTAGAGCATGTAATCGGTTAGTGGCACACTTTTCTTTCATCTGCAAAAGCCATTTACAAAGACATTTTTGCCACGATGCCAATTTAAACCCTTTGTAATCTGGAGGCAAAAAGGGGAAGATTATTGATAAGAAGACTAAGCACTAAGCCGAAGAGATGACAGACAACAGTCCGTCTAGGGGAAGTCCTGCATACAGAAAAGACATACAGAAAACAAGAGCTAAAGCATTTGCACAGGGGAAGTCTAGAACAGAGGAAGTATGCCACCGAAGGAAAAAGAAAACAACGAAAAGGAAAAAGGAGTCCTCGGGACAAGGTATAAAATATGACAAGTGATTATGGTTTTGTGTATGGTTTTGCCACCAATGACAAAGGGGAAGATTGTTAGCAATATGAGTTGTCATTAGTGTATTTCACAAACACCATTCTCACCGGTAGTTTACTCACGTTACTTTAAAGGCACCGGTAGAATAGAAACAGAATATATACACTGGTAGACCAGAATAAGTACATTGTACCGATCTTATATTACATAACAGTGGTGGACCGGGTATGAGATAGATATTGGTCACAACCGGTCATAACTGCATAAAGATCCGCACAGGAATCTGCGGAGTAGTTGGAGGTAAAACTTGATATTGTGGAGCAATCGGTACATACGAAGCATCCACCGCTCATATCTGAAGATTAGCTTTTTAACAGGAGTTAACTTTATTTCTACGGATGATTTCAAGGTAAACTCCAGCTCAAAATGCATATCTTTTCTATGTTGCATAATTTATGGATGAGTTTACACCCTGGCGGTTCTATGGGTTAGTATAAATATAGGTCATTGGACGCAAGATAAGCTGTTGTTGATTGTTGGTGATTGCATAGAGCAGAGGAGAAATATCTTCTGAGAGAAGAGCTACAGTCGCAAAGGTGAAAGAGAGTAGAGATCAATAGCCAGGCAAACCGGGGAAAAGATCAACAGGTATGATCTCATAAGACATTCAATGTCATAGAAGATCATTGCTTTTATAAGGTGTGAAAGCAAGTTGAAATCCCTCTATTAAGGTGGACCTAATCGGTTCTTTGTAAAATCCTTTAACAGGGTAATATCTTTATTGATATTAAAAGTCCTCTAGCCAGGCGACTCTTAAGAGGGTTAAGATCTTAACAAATCTTTTGTAAAATCCCTTAACCGGGTAGCACCTTAACCAGTGCTTTGTAAGCTCCTAACAGGGCACCTTCATTCTACAATAGTGTAGTTGTGAGCTCTGTCTCACCGTGGTTTTTTCCTTCTAACCGAGGGTTTCCACATATAAATACTTATGTTGATCTGTGTGATTCTTTTATGCTTGTGAATAGTTGTTTTATTCTACTTATCAGTAAAGGATAATTAAACAAGTTTTGAATCACAGTATAAGAAAAGTATTTACTGATTCACCCCCTCCTCTCAGTAACCGGTTTAGTAATATCAGGGTCACGAAGGGAGTTTTTCTTTCTGGTTCTTTTCTCCGGGAGCCCCTTATTTTAGAACCAGTGAAAATTGTAAAAAATTTATTATTATAAATATATCAAGTGGCATTGCCACCTTTTGAAAAAAAATTAAAAAATAATGGAATTAAGGATTGTATTATGACATATTATATACAACAATTATATATACTTAGCCAATTCTTTAAGCACTTGCTAATACTGTTCAAGAGGATAGGTTGGCTTGTTGGGGATGGAGTAATACCATGTGGAGGAAACTTCCAAGATAGGACATATATCACAAATCCTTGAGGACGTAGCACCAAAATAGGTAATGCATATATGTGCCACAAATCCTTTGAGGGAGCTTACTCGCAGATGGTTTCCAAATGTCCACGGACGAGTAATTCTGCATCTTTCAAAGGAATTGGACGTTTGAGTATGTATTATGAATTAACGATTAGTCCTTAATGTAATTCGAATGCATAATGATGAACACTAATCATTAGGTATTGGCATTCTCCTAATAGGGAATGCTATAAGTAGCCATTCCTAAGAGTAGTCCCAAACCCTAATTGGGAATTGTTGAGCAAATTAAGGTCCTAGAAGGGGACTTTACATGTTGGAGATGTCATCTCAAGATCAAGTGCCATCTGAATAGCATCTTGAAGTGCGCTCGACTTGAACCACTTTCTTCTCTCACATGTCAAGAACTATAAAAGCAACCTTTTGGAACCAACTTAGCTATCAACATCTTCTTTTTTCTTAATCAATGCCAACTCATAGTACTTCTCTACATCCTTCTTGTTAAATGTTGTAATCAATCTGCTGCTGAACTCATCATAAGACTGAATCAATGCATGGTGTTTTGTTACCAGGCCATGGTGCCACCAATTATATGTTGCACACTCCAAATGCAAAATCGCAAAGTCAATTGCCTCCTCTTCTGGCATGGGTTTGAGTGTGAAGAATGTATCCAACATATGTATCAAAGCACATGTTATTTTCCTGCTATCGTGAACGTTTGGAAGAGGTCGTTTGCTTAAAGCTTGTTTGTACTCCTTATGTTGTCTTTGTGGCCTTTGTTCTCATAATGTCCTTTTCTTATCTTTTCACTAGTTTATAAATTGATTCAATGTTATCTCATGTATAATTGTATTAGGAGGTGTATGGTATTCGTCATAAGTTGTTACAATATCATCAAGCTATGGCTGTTCCTCCTCAGGTTGTGGTGCAACCTCTTCATCCCTAGGTGTTAACTTAAGACGGAAGGGTCTATGTGAAACAGTGGTACTTTCTCTCCTAAGACTCTGGTTACCAGTATAGCTATTGTCTCTTGTATCATTATGATCCATTCTAAGAGAATTCATATTTTGTGACATCTATCCAAAGGCAGTAATCAATCACTATTGTGTTTGCATAAACTATTGCATCATTTGTTGTTTTCACATGCAAGATCATTCAAAATATTTTCTACTCTTCGACTATCATATACCCTCTCAGTTCTTTATGGTGGACTCTCTAAACCACTCATTATTCTGACTTTTGTCACTGCTAGCAAGTGTTGCCTTGTTGTTAGTGTAATCTCTCCTCCTTAGACAACTCACTTGTTAGCAGAAGTTAGCTTTGTATCCGAGCTCTTGTAGGTCAGCTATATGCATAGGGAACCCAGTCAAAGGATTGTGGAGCTATGCAATGGGCTTAATGAGCCGTTTTGAGCAGTTTGGGACAGTCTCCTAAAATTTAGGAGGGATTCATACATTTTAGAGATTGATTGAAAGTTGATCGGAACGCACCAGGGGACCTCTAGGATCACTCTAGAGATTTTGGTTGCAGTTTCTATTTTTTAGGGAGGATCCCTATTTTTTAGGGGAGACTGTTAGCTCGCCTGCAACATTTAGGCATCATCCTTGGACGGGTGGCATTAATCAGATTTCAGTTTGGAGTCATGATGATTAGTTTATGAATAAATTGGAAATAATTAAATTATTTTCTAAGGTTGATTCAAATAAATTAATAATAAAGTGGTTTAATAAAGTCACTTTATATTATAATAAAATATAATAAAAGGCCACATTGCACAATTTCCTAGGAGATGGAATTATAAATTATATTTAAAAAGGGGGCCATTCTTATTCATGGTAAATAAGGCCTTGGAGTTCAAGTTTTCTAGAGGAGAATAAAATAAAATAAAGTGGTATAAAACAATTTAAAAATAAATTATGAGAAACCTTAATTACGCTCAAACTTCTTTTTTGGGGGGGGGCCAAGCTTCTACCATTATAAGGGTAGATCCTTTTAATAATGAAAGAAAAGAGTACACAGAGCATGTTATTCTGAGGCACATAAACCTTTGGTGAAACTATGCTGACCAGACACTCCTCCCTTCTAGAATTGGAAAGAAACAGGGTAATACATTGTAAGAACCCCTTTCAGGCTCTTGCTACTATACTGTTTGTTTTGATAGTTTTATAATGTTTTGGTATTTTTTGGCAAGGGTTTTTGACATAAAAAGCAAATAACATAACGCTGAAATACTGAATAGAAAATCAACTACGGCTGCCTTTATTAAGTTTCAATGAATCAAACTCAGTACAAATGATAATATCTGAATGAATAACAACAGATAAGACTGGATTCAATACACATTAAAAAACCTGGGAATTTATTGATGAAAATCGCACTTTCCCAGCATAACTGCGTCCCAGCATAAAGACACCTTCTGTAGTATTCTGCTCACACTAGATAAATGATGGCGTGCGGTCTGCAATCCCACTTCTCTGAACCCGTAAATCAATGCTGTAAATGTTGGAGTAAACCTCTACTGAAGCACGATAGAAGTCTTTGGATGAAACCTCTGCTGGATATCAAATTCACTAGATATCTTACTAGCTCAAATGATGAACACACAGAAGAACTATGTTCTCCAATGGCTGCACTGTCAAGCATAGCATATATATCCTTCCAAGTCTAAATCGCACCCAAAAAGAAGGAAGTGCAATTTTCTCAAGCAAGTTCGATTTAACAAATTTGACCCCCTTCTCATGACGTTAAGACCCTCAACTTAAGTGATTTTAATATAAAGTTATAATATAACTTTATATTAAATAATTATCCCCTCTTTAATACTTAGCCACGAAAATGTCATAACTCCCATAATATTGTGAATCTGACCAAGTCGTCTAAACTGGGAGCTAGTGAAAATATTCTCCATGTGACCATGAGGTATTTCTAAAAATAGCAGGGGTCCATCTCTATAGCTCCAGAATAAGCCTAAACATAGCCATTTCTACCAAAAATAGCATAACCCATATAAGTGAGCCAAAAACCATCTCACAAGCCAACTGAGAACACTGAGCTCTACCAAAACTGAGCCATTAGAAGATCATACCTTCCCTGTGCCATAACTAACCCCCTATCCATGTCTACTAGCCTACGAGGGTCCACTAATAGTCTAACCGCTGACTAGCGTGATGTTACTAGCTTGAAGGGGACATCACAGTCCGCCCTTCCTGAAATTGCTTGTCCTCAAGCAATCTCAACTCTAGATGCTATAAAATCTCCTCGCTCTCCCATGTAGCATCCTCAATTGGCATATCCTTCCATTTCACCAAATACTCTTTGATAGTGCGCTTCCTCAAATTTTTCTCCCCAAAATCCAAGATAGCCTCTGGCACTAAAACTAATTTTCCCTCGTCATCCAATGGTGGAAGCATTGTGGAAGGAACAATGTGGTGTCCTAATGCCTTTTTGAGGCGTGACACATGAAAGACATTATGGACTTTGCTCTTTGCTGGCAAGTCCAACTCATACGCCACCTCTCCAACCCTTCTGATCACTCTGAAAGGCCCATAGTACCGTGGCTTCAGTTTGTTGGCACTACTCCTCTCGAGAGTAGACTTGCGGTAAGGTTGTAGCATCAAGTACACCATATCCCCTACCTCAAAAGTCCGCTCAGTCCTCTTTTGATCCGCATATTGCTTCTGCTAGTTCTGCGCCTTAGCAATATTCTCCTTGAGAACCTTAACAATATCTTGACTCTCTTGCAGTAAATCTCCAGCACTAGGCACACGGCTGTCACTCAATAACAAATCCATAAAACTAAGTGCCTCATACCCATATAATGCCATAAAAGGTGACATCTGTATAGACACGTGGTAAGTGGAATTGTAAAAGTACTCGCAGAGGTAAATCCACTTGACCCAAGCCTTCTGCTGCCCTACTATGTAGTTCCTAAGATATCCTTCCACCCATTTGTTGACCATCTCAGTCTACCCATCCATCTGAGGGTGGTAACTAGTACTCGGAGTGAGCTATGTCCCGCACAATCTGAACAACTCCTACCAGAAGTGACTCGTAAACCTTCTATCCCTGTCACCGACTATGCTCCGAGGTAGGCCGTGCAATCTGAACACCTCACGAAAGAACAATTCTGCCACTTGTGTAGCAGTGTATGTAGCTGTGATCGGAAAGAAGTGGGCAAACTTCGTGAGGCGATCGACAACTACATATATAGAGTCTCTGCCCTAAGCTCTTGGCAGTCCTATGATGAAGTCCATGGATAAACACTCCCACTTCCTATCTGGAATTGGAAGTGGCTGTAGCAAACCAACTAGATAAGATTGTTCCTGCTTATTCTGCTGGCAGGTGGGACACTCTCTGACATACTGCAACACTTCAGCTTGGAGCCCTTTCCATGAGAAGCGCTCTCTAATCTGCCGGTAAGTTTTGTAGAACCTGGGATGTCCTGCCATAGGTGAATCGTGATAAACTCTCAACACCATCCTCTTCACCTCTGACCCTGGCACCAAATAAATACGCCCTTTGTAAATGATGAGCTCATTCACAAGGGAAAAACCACTGTCCTGAATGGATCCATCAATAAATCCTCCTTCCCACATATCTTTTGCATACTCTAGAAGGATCAAATGTCTCCAGTTGTCTGCTATGTCTATCATCATGCTCAAGTGAGGTCTTTGTGACAAAGCGTCTGCAACTACATTTTGTGTCCCCTTGAACTAGGTGATATCAAAATCATAAGCCTGTAACTTACCCATTTCTACTACCCGTCATTGAGACCTCGCTGCCCTAGGAAATGTTTCAGGCTATTATGGTTTGTTTTGATGCAAAATTTACTACCCACTAAGTACTGCTTGAATTTGGCCAAGGCATGCATTATGGCCAACATTTCCTTATCATATATGCTGAAGCTCCTCTCAGGTCCCTTGAGCTTCCTTCTCTCATAAACAATCGGGTGCTCATCCTGCATAAGCACTGCTCCTACACCCTCCCCTGATGCATCACAATGTAGCTCAAAAGGCTTGCTAAAATCTGGTAATGCTAATATTGGACAAGAAGTCATCAACTCCTTGAATTTATCAAAACGCTCTTGTGCCTCAGGAGTCCACAAGAAAGCCCCCTTCTTCATCGAATCGATCAAGGGTGCTACATGCCTAGAATAACTGCTGACAAACCTCATGTAGAACCCACACAACCCCAAAAATCCTCTCAACTGTGTCAGGTTTACTGGAGTAGGCCACTCAACAATACCACGAATCTTTTCAAGATCCATGCCTACTCCCTACGCACTGATAATGTGACCTAGATATAATAACTTTGATAATCCCAAATCACATTTGGACTCCTTTGCATACAAGGACTCCCTGCTCAGAATGCTCAACACAGTGTCTAAGTGTCGCACATGCTCATCCCATGTCCTACTATACACTAGGATGTCATCAAAGAAGACTAACACAAATTTCCTCAACTGAGGTTGAAAAACCGTGTTCATCGTGGACTGAAAAGTAGCTGGAGCATTAGTTAGCCCAAATGGCATAACTACAAACTCAAAATGGCCACAATGACACCGAAATGTTGTCTTTTCTATATCCTGCTCTCTGACTCGAATCTAATGATAGCCTGATGTCAAATCAATTTTGGAGAAGAAGCATGCTCCGTGTAACTCATCTAATAATTCATCAATCCGTGGTATGGGGCACCTGTTTTTTATAGTCTTCCTGTTCAAGACCCTATAATCTATGCACATCTTAAGAGTACCATCCTTCTTCTTCACCAAAACCACAGAAGAAGCAAAAGGAGACTTGGTCTAATGTGCCCCATAGCAAGTAGTTCTTTGATGGTTTTCTCAATTTCATCCTTCAATCTCTTTGGATGTCTGTAGGGTGTAATCATAATAGGTTTGGCACCCTCCTCCAACTCAATGATGTGCTCAATGCCTCTATCAGGAGGACTACTTGGTGCAATGTCACTGAACACCTTACTATGTGTGATTCTTAGCGCCTATATGTCTGGATGATACTTGGAATGTTGCTGCCCCTATGATGGCATCAAAGTGCAACGGGCTGCCCACTTAACCTGGTCATGTCTCAACAAGCTCCCCATGCGTCTACAAGACATCATCCTAAACTCACTGTCACAAATAGCTTTAAGTATATGTGTCGAGAGTGAACACTTCAATGTCATGCAACCAAGTCATACCAAGTACTAGATCTGTGTCACCCATGTTTACAACATAAAAATCAACTTTGAAGTCAAAGTTATTAATCCTCAGGGGTAGACCTATAATCTTCCTATTACATTTGAGGATGTAGCCATCAGTTACCCTCACTCTCAGACCCTCAAACTGCTGTATCTGAATCCCACGTCTCTCAACCAGCCTGGAATCAATAAAACCAATCGGAGCGCTCATGGCACAAAAGATTATTATCAGGACTCAACAGTTCTTCCTTGATTTTGTTATAATATCACTAGAGAAAAAGGGGTATGATGCTCTCCTTGGCAGGGGTTGGCTCATCACAGCGAAAGGGAACCACAATTGGAAGAAGAATACTCTCTCCATTGAGAGTGATGGAAAAAAATATGTCATCGACTTAAGGAACCAAGCAGTAAGCCAGGAGATGGCATCAAACTCGGAGTCGGAAGGAGGAGAGTTTGGCGAGGAAGGAGGGATGGAACCGAACAATGAGGGGATACTGACTCAAGAATTGCTCCGAGGATGAAACAAGTTCCCTCAATAGACTATTTCACTGGTAGATGGAGGACTATGAAGTCTTTCATCCTTGCTACAACATACTAGAGATTCTAGAGATTGAAGTTGAGGACAAAGTAAAGGGATCCACAAAGAAACCAAGAATGGGAACACCGGAAAAGACAACCACAAGGATGAGGAAAAAGCATGTTAACAGATTTAAGGGAAAGTATGCCAAGGGTAAACAAGGATATCAAGGACCACAAAAACAAAAGAAATTAAGAGGGCTAACCAAAAAGACTAAGGGGAAAAATGAAAGAGTACAGTGTGAAGAAGTCCACCCACGAGAAATCGTATGCTGTATAGTTGATAGCAACACACACCGTCTGCTCCGTACGGTCCCTACAGGAGATGGCAGCGGAAGGCAGCGTATGGATCAAATATTGAATTCTCTGCATCTAAGTCGTACGACCCGTACGAAAGGGATTGATAGGATTGGCCGCACGACCTGTACAGAAGGGATTAATAGGAATCTCCATATGACTCGTACGGAAGGGATTGACAGGGTTGTAAGGCAGCATACGAAGGACAAAATCAAACAATAGCACAGGGTAAGAAGCAACGTTTGGGCAAGACACATATTGTTGCATCTCCGACTTGTAGAGTTCGTACTACTGCCATACGTCACAGGCACCAATTGTTGTGCAAAACATATATTTTGGGGAAGAAAATACATAGCATCTCAGAACAAGAAACAGTAGAACAATTATCTTCCTCCAGTTCAGAAGATGAGTTTCAGGTGGCACCTAGTCATACAACAGAACAATCATCTTTCCTCCAAAATATTTGACTTTCCAAATGGGCCCTCTTTAGACGTAAATTGAATAAATGTGGCCCCAAATAATGTTTTATTATTAAATTTAATATGCCCATCATAAAGGGGACATCACCTTCCTAAGTGTTGTGCTTAAGGAATGCTTGCTAATAGTTGTTTCTAATCATATCATTAATGTGGTTTTGAAATCCCTTATCATATCTTGTACTGTTGGGAGCCATATCCTGGCCACCTCACACCCTTCACTAGAATGTACTCAACTCCATGAGTAAAGCCATCTAGAGCTCCTACTAAGAAAGTAAAATAGTATGGCCCTATATATACTTTCTAATCTAATTGCCTATATCCCTCTCGGTAACAAGAAAAAAAATATTAAAGCATCCCCCTCAAGAAATGAAGATTTCAAACTTCCTCTTACCTTTCAAAATCTAAACTCATTCCAAAAGGCAAAAAATTGTTTGTCCAGAAGGCAAGCATAGGCTTCTGAAACCTTGCATCCAACACATAATCTGTGTTGGCAATTTGGTTGAGTTAGATACTTAGATGTTGTCATTATGGCAACATATGATCTACATGAAGATCGCATATGACAGAGAGCAAGTATGTCAGAGCGCAAAGCAAAATTGTCTAAGTATGAGATAGTGTTTTTCCAATGTACCCGGAGATAGTTTTGATCAGTGATGACGATTGGAGTAAGTTCAGTGCTTGCGCACTTGAACATAGATACTATGATGACTATAGAAGACTCACCTGAGAGCGCAAGTCAGTACGGCATGTACGGAAGAAGTTATGACGGTTTTACCTAAGACAGTGTTTAGCCAACAGGATAGTATATGAAGACAGAATTGGTAAAGAGTTAAGGGATTATTTTGTTTATCAAAATAATGTCTTAACAATATAAAGGGACAACATCCTAGATGTTAACCCTTGGGTAAATATGTATTTTGTATAATGCTTTTGTTAAGCCGATTGTAAGAGTTATTAGCCTTAATAACTTGTATAAATATGAGGCATTTGTAAATTCAAAAGAGACAAGCAATTGTAATGATATAGATGATATAGCGAACATATAGCGAAGAGATATTGATGCGAGGTTGTGAAAGCAAGCAAGCAGTATAAGGTTATGTACCTTGCCATATTTTGTAATCAGCAATCATTGTACATTACTTGTTTGGGCAATGGGCTCATCTAGTAATCATATTTTGTACTACCAACTCTTAGCAGGGTTGAGGCTTCTAACAAGGCCTAAAGTCCCTTAATCAGGACTGAGACACTATATGCATGTAATAGGCTCCTAACAAGGTCAACATCCTTAACAGGATACTTTTGATTAGTGGATCTTTGTGGGTACCATCCCCACCGGGGTTTTCCCTTGGTCGGGGTTTCCTCAAGAACAAATAATGTGTTATGAGTTCATTTGCTTTATTGTTATGCATATTCTTTAGTTTACTATGTTATGCATGTATCAAGTTAATCTGTTATATCCATAATTGGGCAAAAATAAAAATTTGTAGAATACTGATTCAACCCCCTCCACCCCCCCCCCCCCCTCTCGATATTCCCTATTTCTAACAATTGGTATCAGAGCCCAGTTACTCGGAAAAGAATCATTCAAGGAAAGCCTAGCAGCTTGAGTAAGATCTCTATGGATATGGATCAGCTACAGAAGAATCTTGACGAAGCTCTTGAACAGATTGATATGCTTACTGAAGAAAGAGACACTCTGAAAGGAAAATATGATGACGCAAAGAACCTCATTGAGAAATTGAAAAACAAGCTGGAAGATCTGAAATCAGAAAAGGAATCTACAATTCAAATTGAAGATTGTGATGACAACCTAGAAAAAGAAAATGAGATCTTTAAACATGAACTGAAGTTAGAACATCTGAAGTTGAATTTGAAAGATGGAAATAGCAAGAACGAAGCAAATCTGAAATCTGAGAAAGAAGATCTGAAATCTTAACTTTGTGAAGTGACATCTGAACTTGAGAAAACCAAATTGCAGTATGCTGAACTTGAGAAGTACAATACAATTGTGAAAGGTGAACTGACTCAATCTAAGCAGCAACTTGAGAGACTATATTCAACAAGTAAGAAGATTGATGAACAATTATCTTATCAAAAGCCATTCTATGATAAAACTGGAAACCTAAGATTGAAAATGTGAATGAACAAATCATACAGGATGGAGACTTCTCTAAGATGAACAAGTATTATGACCTTTATAACTATTCAGATAGACTGAATCTTGAAAATGCAGTTGTGAAACACATGATACAATCTAATAAGTTTGACACAATTCAGGGCAAGATACCTGATGATTTATATGAGAAATTAGTGAACAGGAAGAAAAGAGCAACAGAAGAAGACAATAATATCAGAGAAAATCTTGTAAGAAAATTATGTGATGTTAAAGATGAAGAACATTTCAAGGAGATCATGAAAGAACTAAACACCCATCTGAGAACAAAGAAAAGAACCATTCAGATTATGGGAGGAAATTATGAAAAGATCAACAGAGAAACAGAGCAAGCAATATCAAAGTAATGACAGCTAGTGTTGAAAGACACTCTAGTGCAGCAGGACAAACGAAGCAAGATAAGGAAGTTGAACATCAGAGAATTCCCTCTCCACCAGCTATAAACATTGAAGACGAGTCAATGCATGTGGAAGGAACTAAGATTACTTTAGATAGTGATGATAATCCTTTCAAGAATCTTGAAAACATTGTTGACAATTCGGCTTTTGAAGAGTAGGACAGTGCCAGAGAAGAAGAGAAGAGAGATTCAAGGATTGAAGAAGAAAAGGTAACAGAGAAGCAAGTAGAAGTTCCTAGTCAAGCAGAAATCAGTCTTACACCTGAGACTGCAAAGAAATCACAGTTTGGATCTATATTTGAAAGTTTTGGAAAAGAAGTTGATGATGATGATCAGATGGAATTGATCACATCTCTGAACAAGATAATTGGGAAGAATAAGAAGGTGAAAATCCTTGAAGGATCACTAAAGGAACTAACAAAGAAGTTGCAAAGCATTGTGACTACACAGATAACAGAGGCAGACCCTCTTGAAAGAGCTAAGAAAATTATGAATGTATTTGATGATGAGTTTACTAACTTATCTAACATAGCTAAAGTGAAGGCTCAAGCAGCCTATGCCAAATTACTTCTAGACATAAGCCAGAATATCAGAAATGACATCAACAGCTTGGATATCTGTATAAAAGACTTGAGAAGGAATTTAGACAGAGGTAAAACTTTGTACATTCAGTGTACAAAATCTGAGAATCTTGTATCAGAAGAAATTCAGAAAATTAAAGACAAAGAAGCAAAGATTCAGACAGAGGTAAATCTTCTAGCCAGCCCCAATGTGAAGATATTGGACATTGAGAAGAAAATCAGCAGGATTAACGATGAAATAAGGATTCTATTTGATGACAAGGATAGGAAACTGAAAAGATTCGCTCTTCTAAGAGAGCATATTTCCATTAAGTTAAGCATTGTTGAAGGACAATTGGAAGAATGTCTTTCATCAAAGACATCTTTTCAGAAATTTAGTTTTGCAAACACTCAAGCCTGTGAAATAGCATCTTGTGGATTGTGTGCACTACTCACTGTTGCAGACACCATTAAGAAGGCATTGGAGAAGGAGATAGAGAGCATCAAGATAAATTTTGCAGATTGTGTTGCAAGCCTACCGGCTTTGCAATATTGAATCAAGGTATACACATTTTTTTAGCACAATTTTGGCACCCTTTTTGTCATTGTTGTCAAAGCGGGAGAGATATTTAGCAAAAAATTGTTATATATGATAAGAATGTATATTCTTAGGGGGAGTACAGGATATAGCTAAGATATGTGGAGTTATAAGGACAGCGAATATATATTTTTTGTTATGGCCACAATTTTGAGTTTTTGAAGTGTTATGACTTAGCCAATTTTCTCATATGTTGCCACCAATGACAAAGGGGGAGATTTTTTGGCAATTTGGCTGAGTTAGATACTTAGATGTTGTCATTATGGCAACATATGATCTACATGAAGATCGCATATGACAGAGAGCAAGTATGTCAGAGCGCAAAGCAAAATTGTCTAAGTATGAGACAGTGTTTTTCCAGTGTACTCGGAGACAGTTTTGATCAGCGATGACAATTGGAGTAAGTTCAGTGCTTGCGCACTTGAACATAGATACTATGATGACTATAGAAGACTCACTTGAGAGCACAAGTCAGTACGGCATGTACGGAAGAAGTTATGACGGTTTTACCTAAGACAGTGTTAAGCCAACAGGATAGTATATGAAGACAGAATTGGTAAAGAGTTAAGGGATTATTTTGTTTATCAAAATAATGTCTTAACAATATAAAGGGACGACATCCTAGATGTTAACCCTTGGGTAAATATGTATTTTGTATAATGTTTTTGTTAAGCTGACTGTAAGAGTTATTAGCCTTAATAACTTGTATAAATATGAGGCATTTGTAAATGCGAAAGAGACAAGCAATTGTAATGATATAGATGATATAGTGAACATATAGCGAAGAGATATTGATGCGAAGTTGTGAAAGCAAGCAAGCAGTATAAGGTTATGTACCTTGCCATATTTTGTAATCAGCAATCATTGTACATTACTTGTTTGGGCAGTGGGCTCATCTAGTAATCATATTTTGTACGACCAACTCTTAGCAGGGTTGAGGCTTCTAACAAGGCCTAAAGTCCCTTAATCGGGACTGAGACACTATATGCATGTAATAGGCTCCTAACAGGGTCAACATCCTTAACAGGATACTTTTGATTAGTGGATCTTTGTGGGTACCATCCCCACTGGGGTTTTCCCTTGGCCAGGGTTTCCTCGAGAACAAATAATGTGTTATGAGTTCATTTGCTTTACTATTATGCATATTCTTTAGTTTACTATGTTATGCATGCATAAATTTAATCTGTTATATCCATAATTGGGCAAAAGTAAAAGTTTGTAGAATACTGATTCACCCCCCCCCTCTCAATATTCCCTATTTCTAACAATCTGAACTGGAGAAGTAAATTTTCCAATCTAGGCAATTCAGAATCCCATAGAGGTAACAAATTTTGAGATCTTATTTCTCTTCATCATCTTCTCATAGATTTTGAAACTACGAGTAAATAATAGAGCAAGAAAGTCTTTTTTGTCTCAAATGCTTCTAACCATCCCAAAACCAAAAATGCATACATGACAGACATGGAATGCCAGCTTACTATATTCATGGTGGTGCCAAAATTCTCCAACAAAAGCACTAGTAAATGTAAGAATTTGCCTCTATGGTCCCCTAAAATAAAAGTGTATTTCAAATAAAGAGGGACCAGGGATAAATTTTGTGTCACTTAAGGTGGGGCTGGGTAATAAGGTTGGTAATGGGGAGTTAGGTGATAGAGTAGATGGTGAGGAGGGTGACATCACTTAAAAAGATCTAAATTGTAAACGTAGCAAAAAGAGGTCCGATGCTGCACTTTGAAATGCCTTTAGAAATGGCGGTGACCAAATTTTATTGGAATCTTAAGTTAAAAATTATAACCTCTTATTAGGTATGAAATTGGAAACTTTGGTCCATTTTTGCTTGACACAATGGAAGGAGACAAAATCAACCTTGCATAGTAGTAGCCCTTTCATCTATTAAATAATCTCTTCAATCCTCCAAGATCAGACTGTGCCTCCCTTCATTGCACTACCACTAATAATGATTTTCCAATTGGCTTAAACAACTATTCCTTTCATTTATAATACCTTGAAGCATCATTATGGTTTTTGATTGACTATCTATATCCTTTCTTGCATCCAATATATAAATAAAAATGCATCAGAAATTTTGTAATATCCCCTTCTAGAAATAAAAATTTAATATTCAATTATAATAATATAAATCAATAATACTTCAATTATAATTTTATTCAATTATAATAATAAAAATCAATTAATATTAATCTATATTAATATTATTAATATTTTTCAAGATAGCGATCAATGTAATTAATTACAGTATGTAATTAAAATATTAATTATTAAATAGTTAATTAAATATTTCAATCAAAAATATATATTGATCAATAAGTAAATCAATATATAAATAAATGTTTACTAAACTAATAAATAATAGTAAAATATAAATAACTAAACAAATAAATTATAATAATAAATAATTACAAGATAATTAAACATCTCACGATGAGAAGTCTTTGAGAAACTTATTAATACAAAGACCAAGCCTTGAGAATATTAAAGAGAAGATAATTAATTATAACTAACATATGATTTACCAAAAGACCAACGATAATACTATCCAATATTCTCCACCGTTTCTGTCTAGACTTCAATTATAGTGATGCCTCGAGAATATTGAAGATTAGATGTGCTTATATAAATCAGAAATTGATTATAATACAAACACAGTCTTCGTAATTAACTTATAACTAATCATATGATTACCTGAGCCAACACAAGTCTAGTTGATGTGAAGCAACGTATCAAATCGTTGCTCTCTTTCCCAATTCGATTGAGCACATATTTATACAGAGTCATGTTCGATCATCAGAGGGAAGTAGGCACAAAGAGATTGTTTCGAGTGATCAACTGTAAATTAATACACTACAATAAATATAACTTCGTTGAAGTCCATAGATCGTCCATACGAAGTGATCATTGGGATCTCCTCTGATAACATCGAAAGACCAGTGATATTCAGTTCTCTGCAATCATCGGGTGTTACTTAGACTTATTGGGTGATAAAATAAATTAATGTTTTCTGAGTAATCAATTTGTGAAATTAAATTGCTAATAGTCTGATTTTTAACATATGGAATATAAGGGAGCCTCTAATACAACGGATGGAACAATCATAGATGATAAAATATATATATTGATTACCCATTAGATGGAAGGATAAATGGAAATCAGTATTGAGGATTCAAATAAAGAAATAAAAATATAATATCGCTGGGAAACAACAATGAAGTCATACTGATCACAGAATATTATTTCTGAATCTTCTTGTGATGAACCTGCCTGGCTCCTTGCTAAGAAAATAACTTTTCTTCCTGAATTCTTTGCAAATGTGTTTTTGTTTTGATAATGTTTGAATTTTCTAGTATCTTTTCTGAAATAAAATAATAACATAAAGCAATTTGATACTATCACCCCAAGCTCAATGATTTAATTTATAATTCAAAAGTCATTGCAAATATATATTAAAACAAACATTACAATATTTAATGTTGGGCACCTAGCAAGTAGGTACGGCCACTCTAATGATGATGCCACCAATATATAAAGTTGACACAGCCTTGGGGAATGAAAACGTGACTTAAGGAAAGTCCACGCAGCCACCAAAAAAACAAAACGCAGCCTCCAATTACTAACCGCTGCCCTCAAGAAGTGAAACGCAGCCCTCTGTAATTAATACGCAGCTTCTGTGGGAGCTAACACAGCCTCTCCTATATAATTCACAGCCAATCTGGAAGATATAACAGCCTTCTAGTATCAATATGAAACTCTGAAGAAAATCATTCAACCATAATAATATCTCTGTAACAGCAGCAATGAAATAATTTTGCTCAAATTTGGTATACAACAGCACCAAATTTGCATCCACAGAATCAAAATTGAATGTCTAGTATCCAGTAGCAAAATTCACCACCAACAAATGATGATTCAAGTTGCAACAAAGAGGAATCAGTCCTCAAACCCTAGCCAAACTTCTCCACTTCCAAAACTTCATAAAAAATGCACAAGTCAAGAATGAGGTTTGAATTCTCATAAGGCTGTATATATAATATTTTTTCATAGCTTCTCAATGACACTTTTCACTTAAAAGCCAATTGCTTTATGGTTGCACATTTGAAATATAATAAACAATTATATTTCCCTTCACTTTAATGCTGAAAATGACCCTTTCATTAAAATAATGCTATTTTGACACATAGGGTCCCTGTTTTATGAGCTAAAGATTTAAAATTTCTCAACCCAGTTCCAACGAACTATTACACTAAGATGCCCAAAATAGATTCCCAATAAAAATGGCAACCTTAGCCGATTTAATTAAATAATATTCATAATTCACCAATCTTGCAAAAACGACTGAGGAAGCATCAGAATCAAAATTTGACAGCACAAGAGTGCTCCTGATGATGAAAGATGATGAATGAACCTGACAGAATGACTTTCTAAAAATAGACATTTCCTCCAAGAATCTTGGAGCCCAAATCGAAAGTCGAAAATAAAAATTGAGAGCATCATTTAATTCCTCTACTTCATCTGAGCTCATCAGAACCAACTGTTGACTTACTATAAATAGTAAGTCTCTCAAAATAGGCCAAAACCCACATCAGGGTCCTCTAATCACCAGAATTAGCCTACAAGGACCCAATGATAGGCTAAATCCACTAACTCCAATGCTCTCTCAAAATGGGGACATTACAGTCCTCCCTCCCTGAAATTGCTTGTCCCCAAGCAATCTCAGAAAACAAAACATAGAAGTCCACCTGGATCCCAAGGATAGAATGGAGTAATGTCCCTATCATCACCACACTCCAGCAAAAATAATACCAACATCAACAGTACCAACTACAACGTCTGAGAAACTGAACTCAACACTTGAACTGATGATGCTGAGACAGGAACATCACATGGGAGTAACTGAACTGTGAGTAAATTACACGGAAGCAACTCAACCGGCAAATTGGACTTGCCCATATTCTGTGTGCCAACTAAACTATCATACCAGTCATCAAACGGATGCACTGATGAACTCTACAACTGGTAGATATCCTGAACATGAGGATCAAAAGTAAAGCTGTATGCACTCCTCACTGTGTACACCTCTATAAACTGCCCAACAAAATTTGACTGGCAACTTGTAAAATCTGTATGATCATCCGGTTTATTGAAAAGATCCCAATCATCATCATCATCATCATCATCATCCTCACTCATCACCTGAAGGGGATCATCACTGAAGTCAAACAATGGATTGTCATAAGACATAGTGACATCCATATCAAATAAAGGATTGTTCATGAAGTGAGCCTCGCCACTGTGTTGCTCCGTACTATAACATGACATTGTCTCTACATCACTCACCTCATATTCAACATGTGTGCTATCATCAGTGCACACATCAACAACCGAGGTACTACTGCTAAGCACCTCAACAAATGACTCATCTGAATTAGTAAAAGCTGTTACTACATCAGTCTCCTCGCATGCACCCACTACCAAAGAAACTGTAAGTCCCTGCAAGTCGTGATCCTGGGACCTATCATCAACCAACGAGTCCTCTTAACCATTTTCTAAAGTCTGATATGACAAATCAGACTCACTACAGCATGAGTCGTCCTCATAGATAACATCAATACTATCCACATCACCATTGCCAATCTCATTAACCTGTAAAACCTTTGATATCTCATGCTTCTGCCAACATGACTTACTTTTGTCATAGAAATCAGAATTAGAAGAACTCGCATTTTCCATGCAATCCTGAAAACTAACACTCTCATCATGCGAGTCAAAACACTTGCCCTGTCATCAACGACATTAATAGGCTCAAACATAGGACTTATGTCATAAAAATCAGAACCTATATCATTAGTAATTTCATTGCTACCAATTGATGTAGGGCTGCAATCAATGGTGGCTATCATGTCATCAACATTCCCATGATCATGAGTTCCTGTCACATGGAAATGATGAGACTCAATGCAGCTGTCCTCAAGCAAGTCTGTCATAACCACATGCTCCTCGGAAGAGCCTCCAGCATAACGCATATAGGGACTAGTAACTCCCTCATTGAGCAAAGGCTTCACCGCCTAATGGTTGCTGGCTGCTGAAGCTACACCTGTACAATCCTCTCGGTTCTCTTCCTGTTTTCTCTGTGAGGAAGACCTTTTAAAAATGGAAACCATATACGTTGCCGCATTGTCTATGGTTGACAGATTTGAAAGCAAAGCATTCATCCTTTCTTGATTTTGTCTTAGCTTTTCCATACTTTCCATCAAGGCATTTGTCTGCTTCCTGAGATTAACCATGTTATTCAACTGCTTTCCCTGTTTCCTACCCTCTAGTGGGGGTGAAGCTCTACCCCTGCGGACATAATGCATACTAGGTACAAACCTATCTGCCATAGCTAAGCCCTCATAACCTCCAAGCTGGCAAGATCAAAGCTCTGATACCACTGTGATGAACCTGCCTGGCTCCTTGCTAAGAAAATAACTTTTCTTCCTGAATTCTTTGCAAATGTGTTTTTGTTTTGATAATGTTTGAATTTTCTATTATCTTTTCCGAAATAAAATAATAACATATAGCAATTTGATACTATCACCCCAAGCTCAACGATTTAATTTATAATTCAAAAGTCATTGCAAATATATATTAAAAAAAACATTACAATATTTAATGCTGGGCACCTGACAAATAGGTACGGCCACTCTAATGATGATGCAACTATAATATCCCCATCATTAAATGACTATTAAAACTATTGTATTAGGGGTCCCGATTGATTCAGTTTATCTTGGGCTCATTCTTTCTTTTTGTTGGCGTAGTTTAGTTGTCGCCGTCGGCTCTTTTGTGCACTCTCAGGAGTTTTCCCTGACGAGTATTTATGCTCGGCATATAGGTTAGTTTTGATATGTTGAGATTTATATTTGTGAATTCCTGTTGGGATTCTGTTGTTCGCCATTTCGGAGACGCAAGACCCTCACTATTTGGTTTGTTGCAGTTTTGGTGGGATTCAACCCTCACCCTACTCTGCTTTGTTCTGCTTGTATCGGATCTGGCAAATCCTAGTTTCCATCAATAAATTCAATAGAAATATTTCTGGCAACCATATTTGGGCTTGTGTATTGTTCTGTGTCTATAATGGTCATTTGAAATCACTGATGAAGGAAATGAGAGTATCATACTATCATCTCGAAGGCATCCTCATCCACCGTGCACCCCGCAAACTCTCCGTACGGCTACCTCGGCTACACCGTACGGCCTACAGCACCAAACTTCCGTATGGCCTGCATTCCATACCGTACGGCCACATCTTCCTCTCCACCGTACGGCCTGCATCATAACACCATACGGCCTGCAAACTCACTTCACAGTACGGCATCCACCTCTATACGGCCTAGGCCAACTCCGTACGGCATCCAGGCTTCCACTCTATACGGATACTGATCTTCGTACGGCACATGCCACCATTTCGTACAGACTCACCACTGTATTGTCCATAAGTTATACCGTACGCCCTCCTACTTCCGTACGGTTCTGCAATTTCCTCTCCGTACGAACTCACCATTATCGTATAGCCTGCAATTTACTCTCGGAAGAGACTCGCCAGAGGTTGGGAACATTACAGCAACCCATATATAAAGTTGATGCAGCCTTGGGGAATGAAAACGTGGCTTAAAGAAAGTCCACGCAGCCACCAAAAAAACAAAACGCAGCCTCCAGTTATTAATCACTGCCCTCAAGAAGTTAAACGCAGCTTCTTGTATTGAAACGCAGCTTCTGTGGGAGCTAACACAGTCTCTCCTATATAATTCACAGCCAGTCTGGAAGATATAACAGCCTTCCAGTATCAATATGAAACTCTGAAGAAAATCATTCCACCATAATTATATCTCTGTAACAATAGCAATTAAATAATTCTCCTCAAATTTGGTATACAACAACACCAAATTTGCATCCACAAAATCAAAATTGAATGTCCAGTATCCAGTAGCTAAATTCACCACCAACAAATGATGATTCAAATTGCAGCAGAGAGGAATCAGTCCTCAAACCCTAGCCAAACTTCTCCACTTCCAAAACTTCATAAAAAATGCACAAGTCAAGAATGAGGTTCGAATTCTCATAAGGCTGTATATATAATATTTTTCCATAGCTTCTCAATGACACTTTTCACTTAAAAACCAATTGCTCTATGGTTGCACATTTGAAATATTATAAACTATTATATTTCCCTTCACTTTAATGTTGAAAATGACCCTTTCATTAAATAATGCTATTCTGACACATAGGGTCCCTATTTTATGAGCTAAAGATTTAAAACTTTTCAACCCGGTTCCAACGAGCTATAACACTAAGATGCCCAAAATAGATTCCCAATAAAAATGACAACCTTAGCCGATTTAATTAAATAATAATCATAATTCACCCATCTTGCGAAAACGACTGAGGAAGCATCTGAATCAAAATTTGATAGCACAAGATTGATCCTGATGATGAAAGATGATGAATGAACCTGACGGAATGACTTTCTAAAAATAGACACTCCCTCCAAGAATCTTGGAGCTCAAACCGGAAGTCGAAAATAAAAACTAAGAGCATCATTTAATTCCTCTAATTCATCTGAGCTCATCAGAACTAGCTGTTGACTTACTATAAATAGTAAGTCTCTCAAAATAGGCCAAAACCCACATTAGGGTCCTCTAATCACCAGAATTAGCCTACAAGGACCCAATGATAGGCTAAATCCACTAACTCCAATGCTCGCTCAAAATGGGGACATTACACTTCTTAGTATAATAAACTAGTGTATGGGCAAATGTATAGTATAAATATATATAAATTACATATTAGAAGTATATAACTGAATTAAATAATTGAAAGATCAAACAATCTAAATGATCTATAATAGATATCTAAATGATCTTATATATATAGATATGTCAATCATATTGAGATCATAATCCTAAATTCATAATAATAGAACATCAATAGTATATATATATATATATATATATATATATATATATATTAGACATTTATAATGGTATACATAATTTTAATGGGTTGGTTTATAAATTGTATTATACCACCATTACTGATATACAAAGGAAATAAAATATATTAATAAAATCTGAATTATATTAATGAGATTCTAACATATTTGAAACTCAAATCTTACTACTACTTTGGTATACAAGAGGGGAAGGGTTGAGGCTGCCAAAGAGGGGCAGTCTAAATCCAATAGGATAGCTCCCAAGATAAGGTAGGGACCAGTTTCTCTTTAACCTTGAGAGCTTGAGCTCGAGAGAGGTTAAAGGCTGAGTCTGTAAACTTTGAGGGATCCTATCAATGGTCTCTAATGGCTTTGGTTTGCCTCCAATGTCTCTCCCCCTTCTCAAGAATTGGAGTAATAATAAGATCAATCTTGTAATATGGATTGGAAATAGTCAATTTCTTAGTTCATTACTTATTCCTTATTTTTATTATGAATGTTATTGCTAAATTAGCAAGGGACATTACAAGTGGTATCAGAGCTATGATCCTGCCATCCTGCAGGGTAAGTACAAATTAATGAATTATATGTGTCAATAAAAGGGATGAGACTCTGATGTACACATCTTACTATATCAAGTAATGTTGAAGCGTGAAAACATAATTTAATAAGTGATGAATGGCTAAGATCCTCATATTGCCTTATTAATTAAGAAGGAAGGTTGAAGCAATTCAAGGAATGGCGGTCTAAATCCAAAAAGGATTGTTCCCAAGATAGGGTGGGGATCAACGACCCTCTAATCCTTGAGGGAAAAAGTCCCAAGGGAGGGCTTGGATTTGTAAACTTTGAGGGAATCTATCAAGTGGTCTCTAAGCGCCTTGGATTGTATTCCAACCTCCTCTCTCCTTAGGACAAAGTAATACCGAATCAAGCTTAGCAACAAGAAATATAGACAACATATAAAATTAAATTAGTTAATATGAAATACGGAATTTAAGAATTTAAATTAATTTAAATAATGTACATATTATGTGTGTATGCTTTGTGTCTTCTTGCATCAACGTGTATACTTCGTGTCTTCAATGTGTATGCTTCTTGTCTACAATGTGTATGCTTCATGTATTCATGCATTAGCGTGTATGCTTTGTGTCTACTTCATTTTTTCACATAATTATGCATATATTTTCAGGTATGTACTCTGGGTGCGATTCTACTTGATTTGCCTAGAATAACTTGAGAAAGATAAATCTTGGGACATACTATAATGCGAATAGGATTTTGGCCAAATTGGATTACCATCATTATAAGATGGCCTAAAATCATCCTTCTAATTTTTTAAAAAAACTTAAGAGAGAGAAAGCTTGTCTTAAGTTACCAAATAACACTATCAATAATGAGAAACATGTAATTGATTGAGGGCAAGCAAATTTGGGGAGGGTAGGATAGTAATATCCCCTTCTAGAAATAAAAATTTAATATTCAATTATAATAATATAAATCAATAATACTTATATTATAATTTTATTCAATTATAATAATAAAAATCAATCAATATTAATCTATATTAATATTATTAATATCTTTCAAGATAGCGATCAATGTAATTAATTAAAGTACGTAATTAAAATATTAATTATTAAATAGTTAATTAAATTTTTCAATCAAAAATATATATTGATCAATAAGTAAATCAATATATAAATAAGTATTAACTAAACTAATAAATAATAGTAAAATATAAATAACTAAACAAATAAATTATAATAATAAATAAGGGACGCAAGCGTCAAAGTCCCTGCTTAAAGTGTAATGGTTTTGAGGGTAACATATGGTGAAATGAGGATGTGGTTAAGGCAGAGTGAACAAATTTGTCACTCTCAAGTTATGGAAGTCAAATAGTTATATTGAATGGGGCATATTGGTTTTAAGTTTAAATTTGCATGTAAATATGGAGAAAGGATATTAGTTTGCTTATTGTGTTCAAAAGATGTAAAAGTATGAAAGTGTTCAATACGATGCAAAACATATTGATTTTGAAGAAGACTTTGTATATTTACAATGTAGGCATAAATCGATCTGTAAATATGTATTAATTATAACACAATATTCAGGAAAGATATATTTGTGGAGTGTTCAAGCAAAAAGAATTGCTCCATTTAAGGCAATATTTTGGCACTAAAAGAAAACCATAGAAACTAAATATCTTAATTGTATATTGAACATAAAATTCAAGTTACACAATGGAATACAGTAATTGGATTTGAAGTAAAATATTTAAACTTAAAAAAAAATATGAAAAACTTTTGAAGTTTAAATTTTAATTTAAATAACTAACTAAATGCAAAGTGAAAATGTATAAATTCAAATATTAATAACAAATAACAGTTTAAAATAATTAATAATAAAAAAATAAGTTTACTTAAAACTAATAATTGATTTTAATATTGTCTAATAGATTACTTAGATTTTTTATTTTTATTTAGATATCAATTTTATTAAATTCAACAATTAGTTTTATTTTTATAGTTTTTAGAGTCAAACTCATTGACCCATGATTAATGACTCATGAATCATGGGTCAATGAGTTTGACTCTAAAAACTACACAGTTGAATCCCAATAGCAATATCACAATTTAACTTGCTGTGGAAAATATCTCCTACTTATCAGTATCTTATTCTACCAATTATATCCTCTATAATAATATAAACATTATTATGTCAATTATATAATAATAATAATAAATATTTTATTATAACTATTTTTTTTTCAAAATATATAATACTTTTAGAATATAAATATTAAAATTTAAGTTCTATGGACTGAGATATTTAGGCGTGTTATACTGACCAACAAATAAAATGTTTATTTTAAAAATAAAATGTCACATGGTTATAGTGCGCTGCATGGAGTGAAGTTGGATTGCTGATTGTTTAATTTATCAATATACCCACTTGTCCACAATATTCACAATTTCATACCGTCCAGTCAGTAAAATCGCTGTCCGTGTGAGAGCTGTCCACTTGTTTAGATTATGCCCAGTCTTATCTTATTGTTGTGGCTCATTCACAGATTTTAATATTTTTGCAAGAAAATCTGAATTTTCTTCTTGCCTTTTTGCCCAACATCCAATAGAAATGCAGATAATTAACCTTTTAAGATTGTACAAATATGTATAAATTTATAAATTATATTACAAACATTTATGTTTGAAAAATTCTTTAAGTTAATTGGTGGAATTAATTGCCAATTTGGATCAAATCGAATGCAGTAGTATACCTGCTGTAGGCAGGAACTAATAATTACAAGATAATTAAACATCTCATGATGAGAAGTCTTGGAGAAACTTATTAATACAAAGACCAAGCCCTGAGAATATTAAAGAGAAGATAATTAATTATAACTAACATATGATTTACCAAAAGACCAACGATAATACTATCCAATATTCTCCACCGTCTCTGTCTAGACTTCAATTACAGTGATGCCTCGAGAATATTGAAGATTAGATGTGCTTATATAAATCAGAAACTGATTATAATACAAACACAGTCTTCATAATTAACTTATAACTAATCATATGATTACCTGAGCCGACACAAGTCTAGTTGATGTGAAGCAATGTATCAAACCGTTGCTCTCTTTCCCAATTCGATTGAGCACATATTTATACAGAGTCATGTTCGATCATCGGAGGGAAGTAGGAAAAAAGAGATTGTTTTGAGTAATCAACTGTAAATTAATACACAACAATAAATATAACTTCGTTGAAGTCCATAGATCGTCCGTACTAAGTGATCATTGGGGTCTCCTCTGATAACATCGAAAGACCAGTGATATTCAGTTCTCTGCAATCATCGGGGATTACTTAGACTTATCGGGTGATAAAATAAATTAATGTTTTCTGAGCAATCAATTTGTGAAATTAAATTGCTAATAGTCTGATTTTTAACAAATGGGATATAAGGGAGCCTCTAATACAACGGATGGAACAATCATAGAATATAAAATATATATATATTGATTACCCATTAGATGGAAAGATAAATGGAAATGAGTATTGAGGATTCAAATAAAGAAATAAAAATATAATATTGCTGGGAAACAACAATGAAGTCATACTGATCACAGAATATTATTTCTGAATCTTCTTAGTATAATAAACTAGTGTATGGGCAAATGTATATTATAAATATATATAAATTACATATTAGAAGTATATAACTGAATTAAATAATTGAAAGATCAAACAATCTAAATGATCTGTAATAGATATCTGAATGATATATATGTGTGTGTGTGTGTGTCAATCATACTGAGATTAGAATCCTAAATTCATAATAATAGAACAACAATAATTAATTGGTATATATATATATATATTCAAGATATATGAATTAAACATTTATAATGGTATACAGAATTTTAATGGGTTGGTTTATAAATTGTATTATAACACCATTACTGATATACAGACGAAATAAAATATATTAATAAAATCTGAATTATATTAATGAGATTCTAACATATTTTAGATTCAAATCTTACAACTACTTTGGTATACAAGAGGGGAAGGGCTGAGGCTGCCAAAGAGGGGCAGTCTAAATCCAATAGGATAGCTCCCAAGATAGGGTAGGGACCAGCTTCCTCTTTAACCTTGAGAGCTTGAGCTCGAGACAGGTTAAAGGCTGAGTCTGTAAACTTTGAGGGATCCTATCAATGGTCTCTAAGCGCTTTGGTTTGCCTCCAATGTCTCTCCCCCTTCTCGAGAACTGGAGTAATAATAAGATCAGTCTTTTAATATGGATTGGAAATAGCCAAAAATTCTTAATTCATTATTTATTCTTTATTAATACTACATATGTTATTGTTAAATTAGCAGGGGACATCACAAATTTGATCCTGAAAGACTCCATCACTAGCTTGCCAAGGGTTACCTTTTTCTGGCCAATGATAAGTCAACATGATGATTCATATAGTGGGATGGGTTTCAAACATCCTTAGATGTAATCAGCCTATTTGGACTAAACCCATAATTGAAGATAAAACATTATTTAAAGTTCATTAAATTTGCAAAATGGTTTTCTGACTTTACCAATATTTTCCAACAGGCTATAATCTTCTCACAAATCCTAATGAGAACAATTAGTAAACATCCCTTTGTCATCTCAAAAGTTGGATTAAGAAATGTGGGGCTTCCTTTCCTACCTTCCCTCAACCCACCATTGATGACCTTAGGCAATCTCATGATTTTGTGAGTTAAATAAACCTTTGTTCTTCAGTTGCATATGATATTTAAGTTTGAGAAATCTTTTAACGCATTATACTATTGTTGTTGGGAGGTACAGGAGGGTCAATGATTTGTTCTACCATATTAATCTGAATGGAGAGATAACTATAATAAAACATCTTTACCATCCACAAGAAAGCAGAAATAAGTGGCTGTTTTCTATTTATTTCCTCATTCCACTTTACGAAATTTCAGGTGTTTCCAATGATTCTACACATCACTTGTTTCATGCTTCAATTGTCTATTGATATTTAATTTTGGAAAAAATATTCAGTATATTTTTTATTGTTGATACAGAAAATCTTGATGTGCCAACATTTTTCAGTGGTTACTTGAACATTATCCCACCTCATGATATTAAAGATACATATATTTCATTTCGAGGATGGACAAAAGGTGTGGCCTTCATCAATGGTTTCAATGTTGGACGATTTTGGCCTGTATGGAGACGCCTACCACCTCTTATTTGTATTTCAAATTTCCAGTTTTGATTATATGCATAAATTACTAGCAAAATTGAAACCAAATGTTTTCAATCATTGTGTTTGTATGTTGTGATAATTTTATATCTATTTCTTTTATTTTCTGACGTGTTTTCATTTTCAGTCAAGGGGACCCCAATGCCACCTTTACATCCCGGCTCCGTTACTTCATTATGGAGTTAATGAGTTGGTATGTGCACTTACTTTGCTTAAGATAATCTGAAATATATCTATTCTTTTGGTTATGGCATAGTGATTCCAATAATTTAATACAAACTCTATTGCTGTACTAATAGAGATGTTTATAGAGCATGTCACATTGGTCAAATTTTGAGATAAATTCCTAATGCATGGAAATGACAAGTCGAAAGCTAGGAAATGTAAAAAGGGTTAATATGAGGCAATAAGCTGCCTATTTGAGTTCTTAGTATCAACAATTATGGTCAAGTATAGATGATGCCTTGCTCATATTTCTAGCTTTTCTTACATTACTCATTTAAAAGGAAGTTAGGCTGTTAACTTTACTAAATATTGAGTATATAGACTTGAATGGTAGTTGTTAGTTCTGTAAATTGTAATTAGTTACAAACTGTCTCAACTATTTTGTATTGTGCTCGCAACATTATAAAATATTGGCCACACAAATCTCAAAGTGTGTTATTTTGGTTTCCCTTCATTGTTTCTTTGTTCACATCTTCAAACATTGGTATTAGAGGCAGAGCTATTGGTGCTTGAAAGGGCTTGCAGTTTGAGGGAACTCTTGGCATAATGTATGTACTATGGACAATGCGACAAAGATGCTGGAGGTTGATATACCTCCAAATTGAGGAGAAACAGAAGGAATGAGGTAGTGAAGCTTTTAGGGAACAATTTTAAGGATAAAACAAATTATGGTATGCAATGTTAGTTTGAGCATGTTTTTGGCATTAGAAGAAGACATAACCAGGTCATCAAGATTACAGACCTGTTTGCAGAAAAATATATAGTTAAAACAAATATGAACTCGTTGAACTTGCTCATATTTTCAGTCCCATTCAAGGCCAATGCTCGTGTTAGGAGTTTCACTCCCATGTAAGGGCATAAACTTCATAGTTGTGATTTCCATCTCTGTTCGTGACAAGCACATCAAGAGCAGATAGAACGAGAAGATGACTTGTCTCAATGATGTTTGAGCTAGTGCATTATCTATTATGCTTGTGAAAGATGTCAAACCAGTGAAGTATAAAATAGAAAATTTTCAAAACCTTGTTCTGCTGGAGGCACCAAACTTAATGGGTAAAAACTTTAATTCTTGGCGTCACAAATTTCTGACCATGACAAAATTTTAAGACTGATAAAATAATCATTGGCCCAAAGGGCAAACTTACAACAAATTTTGTGGATTATGACAAGCTATGTTGTAAGGTTTGAGTTTGTGTTCGTGTTTGGCAACAATATAATTTGGATGAAGAACAGCAAGAATAAAAAATTCAAAAAACAATTAGTGATTAAATTTTCCTTACAAGTTTTCAGATGTGTAGTGTCGTGGTTTAAACACCTCATTAGTGAAGCAACCAAAAAGGTTCAAACCCCTGCTTGGCCACTGTGTTTGCAGACCTTGTGCCTTCACTGGGCAGTTGAGCTCGTAGGTTTGAACAATGGAGTGTGGGGATTAAGTCCCTCATTTGTGGCCTCACTGGTTCATAGCTTTGGGTCAAAAGCGTTTCACGTGGAGCTGGAGAGCATGCCATGCCAGCATCACCAGTCACATTAAAAAGTTTGCTAGGCATTAATTTTAAAATAAAAAATCCTCACATAAATTAAAAAGTACTAAAATATAAATACATTTAAATTTTTAATTTAAATATTGTAAATACTAGGGGAAGTGTACCAATAGCCATTATAGCTAACTTAGCACACTTGTAGAGCCTAAAATATATGTTGGATTTTGACAAAAAAATTTGGTTGTCTCCGTATGCAAGTTGGCAACTAAAAAAATATTTTTTGGCTTCTGGGTATTAACGGAACTCCCTAAAGAGTTTGTTAAGGGTCAAAGGGTCAAAAGGTGGCCATTTCGAAGTGTCGCCTGAAACATGACCCCTTTTGTGCCATTAACCGTTTGCTCAGACAACCTAAAAGTTTACACAATTGATCCAATACTTTTACACAAATGTCCCCAATAACTATGCAACTTTTGCACAAATGCCCCAATAATGATGCACTATTGCTACCAATAAGCTTGCACAATTGATCTAATTGCTTAACTTATTTTCCCAAAAATATAAATGATTTTCTACTGGACTTTTAATTTACAAAATGGAGTGCACAACTATTGGAACATGCTCGACTACTAGTGCTCTTCCCCTAAATATATTAATTTCAAAATTTTAAATAGTAAATTTTAACATACTAAAAATTAAAACAATGTTGATACATTTTTAGTATGAAATTTTATAATAAATAAATGAAGAAGAAAGAGCGAAACATAATGTATGGAATTAGTGAACACGACTTTCTCATTATAGAATAAGGGAGTATCAATCAAATCAATCAACTTACTATATAGAAAATCATCATTCATAACTATGGGTTTTATTTGCCCTACTATTGTTAATTTTGTGTTCTATACTACAAATCCGTTAGAGAAAGACAAAAGGAGGATAGTCTTGTGCTGAACTTGAATGCATTGTGTCCTCAAGTTTTTTAAACATGAGGTACCCCCTGCTTACTTCAATCCGTACCTTTCAAATGTCACTCATCGTTTTGATTACGTAAAAACAGGTTTTGAAAGGACTCGAAACCTTTTACAGCGCAGTTACAGATAAAGCATTAGAAGCCCAAACAGAGTAAGTGCAACAACACAACAAAAACTACAAAAACTAACAATTCTTCCCAGAAAAAAGGGAAAGAGGACAACAAAAAAGAACAACAGGACAGCAAAAAGACAACTAGCTAGCCTTCATAAGTTCAACCGCCTGATTAGCCAACATTTGCATATTAGCAGAGGACGCCTTTAGCTCCTCGAAGTCTTTATTCTCATTGGATTTCATCTTTTTAAAGCTTGCTCTAGTCCTCTTATTGGGCCCCTGTCCCTCCTTAATCTCCTTTAGCTCCTGCTCCCCTTTACCCTTTCCAGCTTGTCCACCAAGATTTTGACATGCTCGGCAGAGGTTTCATGGATGGAGTAGCTCTGCTCAGCAATGTTACCAATGGTGCTCTCCAAGCGCGCAATATTGCTTTCCATTTTTTCCATCCTTTTCAGCAGAAACCCCTCTTTAGAAGCAATATCCGCCTTCTTCATTTTGTCTTCCATTTGCTGAAACATCTTCACCATTTTAGTAATCTCCTCAGCACTGCCAATAGCCTCCCTCAGTTCTTCAATACTCTGACCCATTGTTTTATCTCCCAAGTTGACCTTACAGAGTGCCCCAACCTCCCACTGGATGTTATGAAGTTGGTTTTTCAACATATCAATATCAGTCTTCATAGTCCTAAGATTATTAACAAAGGCAGTGCAACCCAGGTTCTCATAAACATCTTTCAACTAAGCATTATCCTCCTTAAAACTCCCCTTCCTCCCACTGGAAATGTTCTCTTTGTCCTTCTCAGTAGTGTCGGCCTCCTAAACAGTATCTTGCAAAATATTCTCTTCAATCACAGTATTATCAAAGTTTTCAGGAACCCCCTTTTTGGAATCCTTATCAGTGGGTTTCTCAAACATCTTGACCTGTTTATCCCTAACATTCTCTTGAATGGAAGACTTATCATCAGTGGAAATAATGACCCTCTTTCTCGCATTCTTCTTCTTGTTTTTGGCTCTGGTGCGCCTTCCAATCGTCCCCATCTCTTTCTTACCCTTGCCTTTAACACGGTCTTCCCTAATATCCTCTTCCTGAGTCTCAATTTTCGTGGTAGAATCATTTATCTTAACCTTCCTCTTCTTGTTCTTTGAGGAAGAACCACAAACGTTGGGAGTCTTTCTGGGTTCAACAGACTCAACCTCATCATCTTTAGTTTCCTCCAAATAAACCTCCTCAGAATCATTACCTTCGGTGTCGTCGTCCTCTAAAGCCTTTCTATCAAAACGAGGCCTCTCAATCTTTTTGGCCTTTAACAAATCATACAACAAAACCATCAAGCCCTCATGGCAAGCATGGTCGCACTCAGGATCCTTCTGCAGCCTTTTAATGGTAACATCCAAGGAACTCAACAGGTAAAAGGGAAAATTAATTTTAATCCCATGTCTGAAGTGATTCAACAAAATGAGATGATGGTTAAATTTTAGTGTATCTTCCATCCAAAGTAATATAACTGATAATGACAAACAAAACCAACCTCCATGACTTAAAATGGATTTCGGGTTGTAGTAGGAATCACAATTTTCACCATCCTTTTCCTTTCCTACACCATCTCTGTAAAAGCATCTAGGGCTTTGTCAGAAATCTTCATGTCTCTGTAAAAATTGGACCCCTCAATTTTCAGACCTGTCGCCTCGGCTATAAGCTCCTCCGTGATTTCCATGTACTGTGACCCAACAAGAATTTTGCCATTCTTTCGAGTGTTGAGAAAATGTCTGGTAACCGAAGGTTTACTACCATGCAGTCTCTCTAAGTAGTCCACCATACCACCATCCTTCACAATACTCCACACCTCAAGATTTTGATTCCAATCCTTACAGTTACCCAGCTCACACCTCTTCTTACGACCCCCCATGGCTCTACTTCTGCAACTACCTCTGTTCTCGACGTTTCTTTCAAAACACTGCTCCTTTGCTTTGAAATCATAAACATGCCCTCTTTTGCCTAAAATGACCCATAACCCGTGCGAAATGAAGGCGATGGTCATATCATGATCGCAAATAATCATAAAATCCCCTTTGCAAGGACCCCTGTAATTATTAAGCGTTAATGACATCTTCATTAAATCTTTTCTATTTGCTTTGAGCCCGATCCCTATCAATTAATGATGAGACCTCTAAGGGAAGGACAGTCCTATCATCCCAATGGATATCCACCTGGCTTTTACTTGCCACATTGGCTGCCCAATCAGCCACATAATTAGTCTCCCTATAGTTGTGGGTGATAACACAATCATCGAAGGTCTTAATTAAGCTTTTTGCCTTAAGAATGATATTAGATATAGTCCATGAGGTGTTAGTGTCATTATTAAGACATCTATCAATATTGAGGGAGTCCCCTTCTATCCACACTTTCCTATAGTTTTTATTCTTAGCAAACATAATGCCATAGAGAGTTGCACTTGCCTCGGCTACATGATTGGTTTGAATACCAATAGGAATAGCCTTAGGACCTTTGCATATCCCATTCTCATCTCTGATCACAACCCCATAGCCAGCTATCCCCGGATTGCCCTTAGAGGCACCATCAAAATTTATCTTCATCCAACCATTGGGAGGACAATCCCACCTAGCATCATTTCTTAGATTAATCTTATTTCTTTGATCCTTCAAACCATCCAACTTCCAGTTCGTGAAGACCTTAACCTCCCAGGCCTCTATAGGTTCTTGAAATTTGCTAGTCATCCAAATGTTTTCCATCAAAGCTCTCTTGATTTTGTGGTAGATCATAACCCAAGTAGATTCCTTATTCCTGAAAACCCTGTCATTTCTCTCTTTCCACACACCCCAACAAATGTAGGGTAAGAGAAAGTTCCAAACAATGATTATCATGCCATTATTAGTAGGAGGCCTCCAAGAAGTGAATAACTCCTGGATTCCCTCAAGGAAAACCCACTCAATATCCAACAAATTCAAAAACCTCTCCCATATTCTTCTAACATAGGAGCAATGGATTGTCAGATGGTTAACAATCTCCTCATCATTCTTGCAGAGACAACACCTATTAGTTAAACAAAAGCACCTTTTCCTCAAGTTATCAATAGTTAGAATCTTATCTTGCAGCAAAATCCAAAAAAAAACATTAATTTTGGGGGTTAGACCTTTAAACCAAGCTTTCGCCCAACAGGGTTCCTGACTGTTCTCATTATTCTGGATGTACAAAGAGGAGACCGAGGATAGACCATTAGAGTTATGTCTCCAGATTAACAAATCCTCATCATCAATCAAAAAGACAGCATTCAGGATCATGTTCAAACTTCTAAGAGATAAATCCACCCTAGACAAGTCTATCCAGTTGTCCCCTTCCCAATAGTTAGCCACATGAGTACCAATGGTCTGCTTACAATGGAGCATCAAATCCTTCCACTTAGAGTCAGAGCTAAGAGGATGATCCAAGAGCCAAACATCATCCCAAAAAAGGATAGTCTTGCCCTTTCCGACCTTCCATTTCACACCCTTCTTAATTAACTCCTTGTTTTTCAAAGCATTATTCCAAATGATAGAACCACCTTGCATTGTCTCATGATTCAGAAAATACTGAAAGTTACTGTTGTCTTTGTTATATTTGTTTTTCCAGATTGTTTTCCATTCCCTCGAGTAATTAAAGAATCTCCAAAGAAGTTTAGTCAAAGAAAATCATTCATACTTCTTATTCTTTGCAGACCTAAACCTCCCTTGTTAACTGGTTTGCAAACCTTATCCCAGGCAATGAGAGTCATTCTCTTCTTTTTCTCCATACCAGACCAAAGAAAGTTTTTCTGGATTTTCTCAATGGCATCCGCATACTTCCTAGGGATCTTGAAAATACTGAGAGTGTAAAGAGGAATACTTTGGGGAGTAGCTTTTAACACAAGAATCTTACCAGCCTGGCTCAAAAGGGCGCCCTTCCATCCAACCAAATGTCTGTGGAATTTATCAACCATCGAGCTCCAGAAGGAATTAGGGGGATCAAGACAAAGAGGCAGGCCTAAGTAGAAGTCCAATAGACACCCCATCTCACAACCCATCAACCCTTTAATCTTAGCTTGTCTTCGTTCAAGTACATTTATAAAGAAGATAGAGGCTCTTGTTCCAATTTATTAGCTGACCAGTAGCAGCTCCGTAACTATCCAAAGCCTTCTTAATATTTATCGCATTTTTCACCGAGGCTTCCCCCATCACTATAGAATCATCAACAAACTGCTGATGAGAGAAAACTTGCTCTTTAGAAGAAGGTTGAAGACCTTTGAAGTCACCTTTTTGGACCATGCTACCAATGTATCTTCCCAGACATTTGGCCATGATGATGAACAAAATAGGAGATAGAGGGTCTCCTTGCCTTAAGACCTCTCGAAGATTTGAAGAAAGGGGTAGGAGATCTATTCACTAACACTGAGAAGGTGGCAGAAGAAACAAGACAGTGGATAAGCTCAGTGCTTCTCTTATTAAACCCAAAAGCCTCCAGACCCAACTTCAAAAAGTCCCAATCCACTCTATCGTAAGCTTTGGACAAATCCAGCTTCAGCAAAAAACCTTCCTTTTTAGACATAGTCAAGGAGTGAATATTTTCGTGGACGGAAATAATTGAATCCAGAATTTGCCTCCCTGGGACAAAACCATTCCGCTGTCCAGAAATCAGAGAAGGAAGAAAGGTAAGAATCCTAGTCGTCAGAACTTTAGAAATAATCTTGTAAATAGAGTTACAAAGGGGTATGGGTCTGAACTGATCCATGCTTTCAGCTCCCGTTTTCTTGGGGATCAACGCTATAAAAGTACCATTTAATTCTTTGAGAAGCTTTCTTGATCCAAAAAACTCTTTGACAACATTAACCACATCTTGATCAATGATGTGTCAATACATTTGAAAAAAGAAAATGGGGTAACCATCCGGACCAGGGGCTTTATCTCCTTCAAAAGAGAGAACAACCTTATGAATCTCCTCCTTAAAAGGAATAGCAGTGATGACCCTGTTCTGCTCCTTTTTCAGAATATGGGGGATGCAGTCCAACAACTCCCTTTGTCTCTCCTTGTCAAGATTGTCAACTTTCTTCAAAAGATCACAGAAAAACTTGCTGGCCTCTCCTCTAAACTCTTCCTCCTTTTCACTAATGACACCATCAACCTTCAATCTAGATATTTTATTACTCATTCTGTGTTTTATAGTGGTCATGAAAAAATACTTCAAATTCCTATCCCCTTCTTTCAGAAAAATCTTCCTAGATCTTTGTCTCCAGAAAGATTCTTCTTTAGAGATGATGTCATGATACTCAACAAGTTTGAGATCCTCCTCTTCTCTAGTAAAAGTAGCATAACCATCCCTTCTAAATGTTGTCCTGGATATCCTTCAACTCTTCAGAAATTTTCCTTTTGTTATTAAAAATATTCCCAAAGGTCTCCTTGTTCCATTTTTTAATATTATCTTTAACATTTTTAAGTTTCTTTGCAATTTTGATTGTCGTTCCATCAATCTTAATCTTCCACCACTCCTCAATGAGTTTTTCCAGATTTGGATGAATAGTCCACATTTTCTCAAAATGAAAAGAAAAGTTCCTTTTCATAAAGATAGGTTTAGCCAGAAGAGTAATAGGGTAATGATCCGAACCAGCTCTAACAAAAGCCGTCAGAGAGCAAGAGTAACTGTGGAACCACTCATTACTAGCCAAAGCCCTATCAAGTCTCACTTGGATAAGATCTTTACCTGTTCTCCTATTGGTCCAAGTATAGTTGATCCCCTGCAAATCAATGTCATGTAGAGAATGCCCATCAATGAAATCCATTAAATTAGTTCGTCTATCCAGATTCGGTTGACTACGACCCATTTTCTCATTTTCCTTTAAAGGTGTGTTAAAATCTCCCATAATGACCCATCCTTCAGCAACAAAATCCCTTCTTTTCTTAGAAATTTCTGTCCAAAAGGATTTTATCCCCCATTTAGTATTGGGAGCATAAATATTCGTCTGGACCCAAGAGGTGCCATCCTTAATATGCCAGAATCTAACACTAGCCATGTTATTACCTTGAGAAATAATCTCCCCCCTAATAATGCTACAGTTCCACATTACAGCAATGCCCCCAGAGGCCCCATCAGCATCTTCTCCAATAGTTTTACCATTACTGAAAAAACTAAGACTCAATTTTTTCCTTAGACATTTTGGTTTCTTGAAGTAACAGAATATCCTGTTTATTGTCTCTAATCATATTTCTAACCATATCCTGCTCGTGAGGATTATTCAATCCTCTTACATTCTATGAGATAATCTTCATTGTTTATGGAAAGGTCCCGATTCAAGGATGGTTTTCTGACTTCCATCCGCTATGTTCCTGCTAGCCTCCAAAGCTCTTCTTCTTTGATTTGAGGGTCTTCCTGGAGAGGCATGTATAACTCCCACCTCCCCTGTTTTACTGCTTCTAGTGCTTCTGACTAGTACCGCAGTATCCTTAGAATTTTTTAGATATCCTTCTTTTTATTTTATTTTTCGTTTTCTTTTTTATTTTCCACGTCTATCCATCCATCTTCTGGCTCATCTTCACACCCTAGCAAAGCTGCATCAATGTCTGCCGCATCCCTTCATTTTGGAGTGTTAGCTTCAAGTGGCAAATGCTTACCTGAGCCAATAGGGGTGGTTAAGGACCTCTGGGCACTATTTTGAGAGCACTCAGAAGATCCCGGGCCAAGCACAACACAGTTCTGGGCATGCTGGAAATCCTTGTCATTTCTTTTTATTGATAGATACTTGTTAATGTAAGCTTCTGACGTTTCTCTCTCAATTAGGTTCACATCAAAATCCTCCTTGTCTGCACTGTTACCCACTGACCTGCTCTGCACTTCCTCTTCAAAGGTGTCCTCAACTCTCCTTTGAGGAGACTCAGCGATAAGTTCTGTGCACATCTCCTTACTTTCCTCCCCTCCAAAAGGAGGCGGCCCACTTCCCTCTCCTAGTTTGGCCTTCTCCATCTTTTCTTCTGTCCTGATATTGGCACTCTTCACATCTGTCAGTTTGTGCCCATTAAGGTTGGACACAGAACCGTTCTTCCGCACCCACTTCTTTTTTTGTTTCTTAGGTTGGGGAGATTTAATAGGGTATTTCTTCGCCCAATGTCCAGATTTTTTGCAGTGGAAGCACGCAAAAGGTGTAGACTCGTACTCAATCTTCTGGACCCAGGCACCAAGCTTAGACTGTAGAGTGATGGTTTTCGGCATATCAACTTCCTAGTTGACTCCCACGCAAATCCTGGCATAGGTAAGGCGTCTCCTAGAGACCGTGACCAAATCCATAGATAAAAGTTCATCAAAGACATTGGCAATCCCCTGAAACACGTCTTCCACCCAAAACTCCAGCGGCAGTCCCGGGAGATTCACCCAGACCAGAGCCTCCACATTCGTTTCGTCCTGCAAGTTGAGGTTTGGGCACCATTTATGGAGCACCATGGTGTTCTTCTCTATCACCCACGGCCCACTACAGAGGGTAAGCCTGCGATCTTCTTCACAAGAAAATAAAAAAGATAAACTGCCTTTGGGCATAGCCACCACATCAACTTGTTCCTTCAATACCCACTTCCTTTTGACAAAAGCCCTAACCACCTCAATATTTGGATAGGCTCCAAGAAGCCTCCCAACAAGGGAGTTTGCCATTCTCGAAATATTAAAATCTATTATCTGATTAGGAATGTTAATAGTAAAAGAACCAAGCTCAAGATTAGACATGTTTGTCACAGGTGGCAGAGAAGACTTACCCGCAGGCTTAACACCAAAAAGCCCTGACGAGTTTTTAACAATTTTAACAGGGGTCTTCATTTTTTGAGCAGATTCCTCAGGCCTCGGACCCTCACCCGGGTCCCTAGCATCGGGATCATTCCCTTGCTGTCCAGCCCCATCAATCTCACCTAGTTGACTTCCAAAATCTGATGTTCCAACACCATCCCCTGCATTCCCTCCTTTGCTCGATTTTGAATTTTGACAATCTCCTTTCCTACTCACTACTCCCTCCGCTCGCTGCTCCATAGGGGAGTCTGGGATTTGTTGTTCTCTACTATAAATTAGAGTTTCCACTCATCATTTTGTTCATCACTATCATGAATTTATATGTTCCTCAAGCTCGAGCCTTTATATGTATATGTAATGTCCCCTTCCTAAACACTCCAACATGGTGGACCATTAGCCTATTCTGTGGGTTGTCATAGACTAATGAGTTCAAGCTAGGGAACTCATGATGACAATTTGATCTAGCTTTCAGTAGTGATAGATGTTTTATTGAGCTTAGACGATTGAGATTTGCATAATGCCCTTTTCTAGAGTGGTTTTGGTGTAATGTCCCCATTTTGAGCAAGCATTGGAGTTAGTGGATTTAACCTATCATTGGGTCCTTTTAGGCTAATACTAGTGATTAGAGGACCCTGTTGTGGGTTTTGGCCCTGTTTTAAGGGACTTACTATTTATAGTAAGTCAACATATAGTTCTACTGAGCTCAGATGATTTAGAGGAGTTATATGTTGCTCTCAGATTTTATTTCCGGCTTCTGGTTTGGACTCCAAGATTCTTGGAGGGAGCATCTATTTTTAGTAAAAAGTCGCCCCGTCAAGTTCATTCATCATCTTTCATCATCAAAATCACTCTTGTGCTGTTAGATTTTGATTCTGATGCTTCCTCAATTGTTTTCACAAGATGGGTGAATTATGATTATTATTTAATTAAATCGGCTAAGGTTGCCATTTTTTGGGGAATGTGTTTTGGGCATCTTAGTGTTATAGCTCGTTGGAACCAGGTTGAGAAGTTTTAAATTTTGAGCTCATAAAATAGGGACCCTATGTGTCAGAATATGGTTATTTTAATGAAAAGGTCTTTTTTTCATCATTAAAGAGGAAAGAAATATAATAGTTTATTATATTTCAAATGTGCACATAAAGCAAAGTCTTTTGTAAGTGAAAAGTGTGTGAGAGAAGATATCTTATCATAAAAGCAATGCTTTGGGAGAAAACTATTGATTCTATTATGCAAATTATCTTTGGTAAAAATCGAATTTGGAGAAGAGCTTAGGGTTTGGTTTTAAATTTTGAAGAAACGGTATATTTCTTCAAGTTTCCTCATACACTTTGAGTTGGATCTCATGCCAATGAATTGTGTAGCAATTTTGTTCTTGATATGGTGAATTTGGTGACCGTACTGCAATCCAGAGAAGCTACGGTTTAATACAAGGAAGCTGCGATTTAATTCCTTAAGGCTGCAATTCCTTTCCTTAAGGCTGTGATTCCTTTCCTAGAGGCTGTGATTACTTCCTTGGGAGGCTGCGATATTATTTTTAGTAGTTTAGATATTCTCTTTGGTGGCTGCAATATTCTTTTAGAGGCTGCGATTTATTTCTTTGAAGCTGCATACCATTTCATAGGAGTTGTGATTCATTCCTAGCAATTGTGTTATTTCTTAAGGTGCTAATTCTCATTTGAATTTATGTAATGTTATTTGAATATTTGAAAGGCTTTGAATTGAATCAATTGGTGAATTTGGAGTTAGAAATTATTTTATGCCTGAGATCATTTTATATATTTATAAAATTGCAAATCAATTCAAAAGAAAAACATAGTCTTCAGCATAGAGCCAACCAAGCTCTTTACATTTGGATAGTTCTGAGTATCCCAGAAAAAAAAAAAAAAAAAATAGCAAGAAAACTACCAAAGAATTTTGAACAATACGTTTGCATAACCCTGAAATTTTATCTTAATGTGAATACACAAAACCATATGTACTAAAGATTCAATCATGATAGTGTTACAAAATGTTGCACCTGCTCTTCTAACAATATCTTCGAGTTTGTAATCGCAGAGAAGCAATTTTGATGTGTTTGGATTGAAAGGAACCCCCTTACTATTTATCCCATGAGCTACAAATGGAATACCTTTGTTGAGTATACTCCTCTGTTGGATTTGTCAAGGCAACCCTGATATTGGAGAACCATCAGAAACACCTGATCTGTTTTGGTATTGAAACTACTGCTGAGATCTGAATGTCTTCACCCAAGGAAATATGGAGTAGTGATGGAAATCGCTTCCACATACAGAGAAACCATTCCCAAATAGAGGTTGCACCCTATGATGGAGTATCATTTGCCAAGTTCAATGGTCTATCTTGGTTGTTTCTCTAATTGTTGTGCTTTTTTGTTGCCACCTTCAATCTACTGAATTATTATAGGCCGTACGATAATGATCATTGCAATTTTAGATCAGGTCATGAGACTTTATTGTCTAGCATGATGACAATACGACTTAGTTTGTAGCATTTCCTTGAGCAATCTTGTCGTAGAAAAGCGATTATCTTGGGTAGTCATTAGGATCTGCAATTGATGTTAATGAGAACCATTTTAGTATCTCGGTTTGTTGTCTCAAGTGAGGTCGCCTTCTCCTTGGGTGCAGGCAATGGAGAGTCGAACTCAGGTCATAATATCCATACACTTAACATGACTCTCTTGGTGCCTATTAGTTTACACTATCACATAATAAGTGGCTTCTACTTCACACTATCTTCCGCTGACAATAAACTTAGTTATTGTGGTTGTGTTGCTATTAAACACAATTTAGGGTCCGCAATCTATTGTGATGGTAGCAATTCAAGATTGCAAGAAACTATATGTTCACTACCAATGGCTCTCCTCGATACTTAACAGTATCAACAAGAACCGTTTTACATTGGAGGTGCAAAATGATTGTTGAACATGCTGGTTTTGGTATCAATTTGGTACTCTCTACAATGAGCCCACTCCCATACAATTGCACCAATTCAATCTCCACATTGCTTGTTTAGACGTAAAGTGATAATTATGTTGTGATCTCTATAGAATGCTGACTACTGGAGTACTAAGGTTGTTGGTCTTCCAATGATTAGTGCACATTTCAAAGGAGACTAGGATGAGGTTGCCACCAAAACTCTTGAAATGAACAGCTCGCAAAGCTCACTGGTAGGAAGAAAATTTGAATCCAAAACTTCAATGCCTCAATTGCTTCCCACAATGCTTTTTTTATAGGGCCTCGAAAGCCTTTTCCCTCAAAGATATTTGAATTTCAAATCCATTCCTTAAGAAAAGAAAACAATGAATGTGGCCCCAAATGATTAATAATTTAATTCAACAGACTTTATCATTTAATTAATTAATATTATTCTTAAAATAAGCTTATAAAGGAATAATATTAATTAATTAATAATTATTGATTCCCTTGTCCACTGGAGGGGACATTAGAAGTTTACACATACTATTTTTACTAAGTGTCAAGGTAGACACCAACTTGGTCGATTGATAGTGTTTCTTATTTGGGAATGTCAATGGATGCATTAGATATTGATCTTTTGGGTTTTAATGTGGTGGTGGTAGATGCAACTCCATCTTGTCACCATAATGTGTAAGATGGAGTTACACTACTCCTTGGATTAATGAAAGTGGAACATGGGAGCAAGAGAGAAGGTTCTTTTCGAATTTGGGAAATGCGTTCATTTTTCTCCTTTTGGCAAGCCAAGAATGGGCTTCTATTAATTCTTTCATCAAGAACTTTACCTCTATCGTTTCTTGGGACATTAACATGCTATCCATTCTTCAGGGGGGTTGATCTTTGCGGAGAGAAAACTCTCTCACTGGCATAGGTGATACTAATATTCTAAAATGGGTTAAAGGGGAGGCATCAAAGGGGGAGAGTCTCTCTCCTTGGTCTGGAAAAACTTCTACATATTTACCAAACAATTCAAAAGAAATGGATCATTCTAGGCAATAAAGATTCTTTACAGTATTGTTATGCTCTGTTTAGTAATGAGGAACTATGATCATTTTAGAAAGGGGAGGATTGGCGACCATCCATTTATTCTCTTAGAAAGACAAGTGCGCCATTGGGCTTTGAAACAAGAGTATTGTCTTTGGAATTGAGCATTGATGGTGCTTTGCAACATTCTATTTGCTTCAACATCTATTCTTTTCCTAAGATGCTCAATTAAATCTTTGTAATATAGAGGAAGCTATTTGTTATGAGAGAGAGAGAGAGCCTCTTGCAACTGCATAAATTTGAAGCTACTCACTAGCATTCCATATGGTTCCATCATTTTGGATATCGACTATCAATCTTGCTAATGAGACTTAGCTCTAAACTCTTGCATCCTGTAAATCTGCTATCAAATTTATTATTTTGCATTGGGAATCCTTCCTTAAACTAAGAAATACAGTTGCTGGGTTAGTTCTGCATATTCACTGAGCAAGGATTAAGGGATTCGATCCATGTTGTTGTATTAATCTTATTTGTTTAATCAGGCAAGCATCCTCCAATCAGAGTCAGAAGATGGAATGGATGAAAGTAGAAAAGGCATGGAACCAAACGATGGAGTGCTCGAGCTAGAAGATTGTTGTGAAGATGAGACAAGTTCACTATATGGACTATTTCATTGGCAAATAGAAGACTCTGAGATATCTCTATCAACCTGTAATTTTCTTGAAGTCGTAACCCTTGGTAAAGAGAAACTGATGGAAGTGCCTAAACTTATGGGCAATACCCGTGACAATACTAGGAAGTGCCTAAACAGTTTTGAAATTTATAACCCGTACAAAAACTAAATAATATGGTACGACACTTTCATGGATGGATGGACTTAATGAGATATCATTTGTATCTATCAAATTCATTACTATACAGCATAAATGCTTCTCCACTATACGACATTGACTCTCTTCCAAAGTCATTACCATACAATGCATGTCTTCCACAGTAAGACAAACTTTCCTCCAAAGTCATTATTGTATGGCATACAACTTCCACCGAACATCATAAAAGCATATCCAAAGTCATCATCGTACATCTTACGACTTCCACCATACATCATAGAAGCTTGTTCAAAGTCATCACCGTACGACGTATGACTTCCACCATATGGCATAAAAGCACATTCAAAGTCATTGTTGTACACTGTACGACTTCCATCATATGACATAAAAGCATATTCAAAGCCATTGTCGTATAGCATACGGTCCACCGTACGGTATAAAGACATGTTCAAAACCATTAGCCTATGGATGTCCTATGGAGTACGGATTGGACATACCCCACGACACCTTCCAACCCTGTCGTATAGTGTACAGGATTCCTTTGCATACCCATCAGCTTTGCCATATGGAGTTAAGAGGAAAATTTTAGTTTTGTTCGAAAGTGTTTGGCAGCTTCACCTCAAGTGGTTTGTACATGTAAGAGGTTTGGTACATTGGGTGAGTTACTTGGTAGTAGAGCAACAATACCTTGGCAAGAGTGGCAACAGTGTGGCAATAAATGAAATCTCTATTTTCTGGCTTTTTTAACATTTTCCTTGGGATCTCAAAAATTCAAGAAAGTGATGTACCCCATCGAGTTTTGTGTAATTCTGCAGGTGTCAATTTGGTTTGGGCGGAAAAGGTGCCACCCCTCGACCTCCCCCTGTACTGCGACAATGAGCGCACCTGGGGCACTGCCCTCGTCACCATACAATGTACGGCTTGCACCATATGGCATAAAAGCATGTTCAAATTCATTGTCATACGGCTTCCACCCTACAACATAAAAGCATGTTCAAAGCCATTCTCGTACGCCATACAATATAAAAACACATTCAAAATCATTACCATACGGTGTACAAACTCTTCAAACTTACGTACAAACTTTGGGGTCATGAATGTTGTATGGAGTATTGATTGGACCCAACCCGCGACATCCTTTAGCCCTCCTGCATAGTGTACAAGATCCCTCTACATGCCCATCAACTTTGCAATACGGGGTTAAGAGTACAATTTCAGTTTTGTTGTACGATGTTTGGCAGCTTCACATCAAGTGGTCCATACAATTAAGTGATCTAGTACATTGGGTGAGTTACATCCAAACATGTTCAAAGCCATTACCGTACAGTATAAAAACACATTCAAAATCATAATTGTAGGGCGTCAGACTCTTCAAACTTATATATTGACTTTAGTGTCATGGATGTCATATGAAGTATGGATTGGACCCACCCTACGACATCCTCTAGCCTTGTCGTACAACGTACAAGATCCCTTTGTGTGCCCATTAGCTTTGCCATACGGGATTAAGAGGACAATTTTAGTTTTTTTGTACAATGTTTGGCAGCTTCACATCAAGTGGTTTGTATAAGGGGTTTGGTACATTGGGTGTGTTACTTGGCAATAGTGTGACAGTACCTTGGCAGGAGTGTTAATAACGTGGTAGTACATGAAATCTCTATTTTTTGGCATCTTCAACATTTTCCTTAGCATCTCAAAAATTCAAGAAAATTATGCATGCCATCGAGTTTTGTCTGGTTTTGAAGGTGTGAACTTGGACAAGGCAATGGTGGCACTGCCCCACAACCCCCTTGTACCGCGACAGGGAGTGCGCTTGGGGTGCTCTCCTCATCATCATACGATGTATGCCTCGTACGACATAAAAGCATGTTCAAAGTCATCGCCATATAGCATACTGCTTCCACCATACGATATAAAAGCATGTTCAAAGCCATTAGCGTACGACATATGCCTTCCACCATATAGTATAAAACAACGTTTAAAATCATTGCTCTACGGCGTATGAACTCTTCAAACTTGTGTACAAACTATGGTGTCATGGATGTCGTATAGAGTACAGATTGGACCCACCTCATGACATCCTCCAGCACTTTCGTACAGTGTATAGGATCCCTATGCGTGCCCATCAACTTTGCCATACGGGGCTAAGAGGACAATTTTGGTTTTTTTAATAGTGTTTTGGAACTTCACATCAAGTGGTCTGTATAAGTAAGGGATCTGGTACATTGGGTGAGTTACTTTGCGTTACCATGAAAGTACCTTGGGAGGAGTGTGGTAACATCATGGCAGTACATGAAATCTCTATTTTTTGGCTTTTTCAACATTTTCCATAACATCTCAAAAATTCAAGAAAATGATGCACGCCAAGGAGTTTTGTGTGGTTCTGAAGGTGTCAATTTGGTTTAGGTGGCGAGGGTGGTGCCCCTCGTCCCCGCCCTGTACTGCAATAGGGAGCACGCCTAGCTCGTTGCCCTCATCACCATACGGCATAAAAGCATGTTCAAAGTCGTCGTCATAAGGCGTATGACTTCCACTATACGACATAAAAGCATGTTCAAATCCATTACCATACGACATCCACTGTGTGGTATAAAAACACGTTCAAAATGATTACTGTAGGCACACAAACTCCTCAAGCTTATGTATAGACTTTTGTGTCATGGATGTCGTATAGAGTATGGATTGGACCCAACCCACAACATGTTGATCTATGGTGACTGATTAGAGAAGTACTCTACACTTTCCATATATCCTCGTCGGGGTTCGGAAAAAAAAATTTGGGGCTATTTTTCGGCTATTTTTGGGCCAACATGTTGTAACGGATTCTAACCCTAAAGTGACAAAAAGCTTGTATAAAATTGGCTTAGGGTTAGGGATTTCATGATGTATGTTTTTAGTAGCTTCTTGTTGCGGTATTGAGTTGTAAGGGATTGTGGATTGTAATCAGGTTGTAATAACTGGATAATAAGAATATTGGATTCACTGTTGGTGGACGTAGCCCAGGGATTGGGTGAACCACGTTAAATATTTGTGTCTTGTGTTCTCTTTTGTGTGGTTTATTATTTTTTGATATTGGTTATATTGCATGTAATTGTTATTTCTGTCTTGTTAATACTAACAAGTGGTATCAAAGCGAGGTTGTTTTTTAGTTATCCTCTGCAGGAAGGTCTCGTAGTTTAGTGGGAGCAATGGCAGACGAGGGTAAGTTGAAGGTTGACAAGTTTAGTGGGCAGAACTTTCAGTTATGGAACATGCAAATGGAGGACTATCTCTATCAAAAGGATCTATGGCAACGGCCATTGGAAGGAAAATATAAGAAACCGTCAACAATGACTGATGAGGACTGTGATAGTCTTGACAGAAAGGCACTTGAAAGTATTCGATTATGCCTGGCACAATCAGTGGCTTTTTAATATTACGAAAGCAAGATAATTGAAGAGTTGATGGAAACCCTAGCAAAGTTGTATGAAAAGCCCTCCTCTTCAAACAAGGTATTTCTCATGAAGCTTTTGTTTAATATGAAGATGGTAGAAGGTGGATCTGTTGCTAATGATTTGAATGAGTTTAATACGGTTACCAATCAATTATCTTTTGTAAGTGTTATTTTTGATGAAGAAATTAGGGCTCCCTTGATTTTGTGTTCTTTGCTTGAAAGATGGAATGGCTTGGTAATGGTTGTTAATAACTCTGTTTTCGGTTCTAATACCCTCAAATTTGATGATGTTATCAGTGTGATTCTGAGTGACGAAACTCGTAGGAAAAGCTCAGGTGGATCTACATCCGGAAGTGTCTTGAACGCACAAAGCAAAGGCAGAACGAATGAGAGAGGAAACAATTCTGGAAATCATGGGAAATCAAGATGAAAATCAAAAGGAAAGATGTCTCAATCTAGAGGACCAAATGATTGCTGGTATTGTGGAAAACCAGGTCATAAGAAGAAAGATTGTTGGTCTCAGAAGAGTAAAGGAGACAAACAAGAAAGTAACAAGGAGGTAAATGTGACAAGTAATAAATCCAAAGAGGATGCTTTGCTTCTTTCTTTAGAAAGTGTTGATGATTCATGGGTTTTAGATTCAGGGGCTTCATTTCATGCTACACCCCATAGAGGTTATTTTCTTGATTATGTCCAAGGGGATTTTGGGCTAATTTTTTTGGGAGATAATGAACCCTGTCAGTTTGTTGGAAAGGGGAAAATTAAGATTAAGTTGCAGAATGCGAATCATTGGCTACTACAAGAGGTAAGACATGTTCCAAGGTTGAGTAGGAATTTAATTTCAATAGGGCAACTGGGTGATGAGGGTTGCACAGTTACTTTTAATGATAAAAATTGGAAGGTTTCAAAAGGCTCCTTAGTAGTGGCAAAAGGTGTGAAAGTAGACACCTTATATCTTTGTACAAGTCATATTGTTCCTTCTACTTTAATTGTTTCATAGAAAAATGAATGTTCAGGAACAGTTGTTGCAGTTGAGTAGGAAGAACATCAAACAGTTGTTGTAGATTCTGATACAACACTATGGCACAACAGACTTGGGCACATGAGTGAAAAAAGTATGAAATTACTTCATTCAAAGAAAGTTTTACCAGGTATGAAATGTGTCAATATGGATTTCTGTGAAAATTGTGTGTATGAAAAACAAAAGAGAGTTAGTTTTGTGAAGAGTGGGAAGGAAAAAAAAATGGGAAATTAGAGCTTGTGCATACAGATGTATGGGGACCAGCTCAGGTATCTTCCCTTGGTGGCTCTTTGTATTATGTTACATTTATAGATGATGCAACAAGAAAAGTATGGATTTATTTTCTTAGATAGAAATCTAATGTATTTCAAACTTTTAAGAAATAGAAATGCTTAGTTGAGAATGAGACTAGTAAAAGGCTAAAATGTCTCAAATCTGATAATGGTGGTGAGTATTGCAGCATAGAATTTGAAGATTATTGTTCTTCTAATGGTATCTGTAGGCAAAAAACTGTACCAAGGACTCCACAAGAAAATGGAGTGGTTGAACGCATGAACAGGACAATAATGGAGCGTGCAAGGAGTATGAGGTTGCATGTTGGGCTGCCCTTGAACATGTGGGTGGAGGCTGTTAATACAGCTGTATAGAGGTCCCTCTACTCCTTTAGGTTGTGGTATTCCAGAGGAAGCATGGACTAGTAAGAAGGTGAGTTATTCTTTTCTCAAAACTTTTGATTGTGAAGCATTTGCACATATAGATTCTGAAAATAGAACCAAGCTGGAAGCTAAATCTAAGAAATGTGCACTTGTTGGATATGTCATTGATGAATTTGGTTATAGGCTTTGGGATTTTGAAAATCATAAAATTGTAAGAAGCAGGGATGTCATATTCAATGAGAAAGTGTTGTACAAAGATCTTTTGTAGGAGCATGAGAAGAAAGAAAATGATTATGTAGTACTAGATGATACTCCAAAAGATGATGCTCCAATAGTTCCTTATGCTCCGCAACAACAACAACAAATACCACAAACCCTAGTGAATGTTAGACGGTCAACAAGGTTAAGTAGACCTCCAGAAAGATTTTCTCCCTCTTTGTATTCTATTTGATTAATAGATGTTGGTGAACCAAAATGTTATGATGAAGCTATGCAGGTGGATACAAAGCTTCAGTGGGAGTTTGCAATGATAGACAAAGTGGACTCCTTGCTGAAAAATCAAACTTGGGATTTATGTAAGTTACCTGCAGGTAAAAGGGCTTTACAGAATAAATGGGTCTCACAGTTTAGTGGGAGCAATGGCAGATGAGGGTAAGTTGAAGGTTGACAAGTTTAATGGGTAGAACTTTCAGTTATGGAAAATGCAAATGGAGGACTATCTCTATCAAAAGGATCTATGGCGGCCATTGGAAGGAAAATCTAAGAAACCGTCAACAATGATTGATGAGGACTGGGATATTCTTGACAAAAAGGAACTTGGAAGTATTCAATTATGCCTGGCACAATCAGTAGCATTTAATATTACGAAAGCGAAGACAACTGAAGAGTTGATGAAAACCCTAGCAAAGTTGTATGAAAAGCCCTCCGTTCCAAACAAGGTATTTCTCATGAAGCGTTTGTTTAATATGAAGATGGCCGAAGGTAGATCTGTTGCTAATCATTTGAATGAGTTTAATACGGTTACCAGTCAATTATCTTCTTTAATAGTTATTTTTGATGAAGAGATTAAGGCTCTCTTGATTCTGTGTTCTTTGCCTAAAAGTTGGAATGGCTTGGTAATGGCTGTTAGTAACTCTGTTTCTGGTTCTAATACCCTTGGGGCTATTTGTGGGCCGACATGTTGTAACGAGTTCTAACCCTAAAGTGGCAAAAAGCTTGTATAAAAATGGCTTAGGGTTAGAGATTTCAGGATGTATGTTTTTAGTAGCTTCTTGCGGCAATATTGAGTTGTAAGGGATTGCGGATTGTAATCAGGTTGTAATCACTGATAATAAGAATATTGGACTCGCTGTTGGTAGACGTAGCCCAAGGATTGGGTGAACCACGTTAAATCTTTAGGTCTTGTGTTCTCTTTTGTGTGGTTTATTATTTTCTGATAATGGTTATATTTGCATGTAACTGTTATTTATGTCTTGTTAATACTAACACAACATCCTCCAGCTTTGTTGTACAGTGTATAGGATCTCTTTATGTGCCCATCAACTTTGCCATACGAAGTTAAGAGGACGATTAGTTTTTTTGTACAGTGTTTGGCAACTTCACATCAAGTGGTCCCTACAAGGGGTCTGGTACATTAGGTGAGTTACTTGGTAGCAGCATGACAATATCTTGACAGGAGGAGTGTGGTAACAACATAGTAGTACATGAAATCTCTATTTTGTAGTTTGTTCAAAAATTTCCTTGGCATCTCAAAAATTCAAGAAAATGATGCATGTCATGGAGTTTTGTGATATTTTGAATGTGTCAATTCGTCTAGGCGGTGGGGGTTCTACCCCTTGACCCCTCCTTGTATTGCGATAGGGATCGTACCGAGGGCATTGCCCTCATCACCGTACAACATAAAAGCATGTTCAAAGTCTTGTCGTATGACATACGGCTTCCACCGTATGACATAAAAGCATGTTCAAAGCCATTACCATATGGTGAATGGCTTCCATCGTATGGTATAAAAACACATTCAGAATTATTATCGTACAATGTACAAACTCTTCAAACTTACGTACAGAGTTTGGTGTCATGGATGTCGTATGGTACTATGGAGTATGGATTGGACTCACCCCACGATATCCTCCAGCCCTGTCATACAGTGTACAAAATGCCTCTGCATGCCAATCTGCTTTGTCATATGGGGTTAAGAGGACAATTTTAGTTTAGTTGTACAGTGTTTGGTAGCTTCAAGTGTTTTGTACAAGGGCTCAAGTAAATTGGGTGAGTTTCTTGGCAGCAACGCGACAGTACCTTGGCAGGAGTGTGATAACATGGTAGTACATGAAATCTCTATATTCTGGCTTCTTCAACATTTTCCCTAGCATCTAAAAAATGCATGAAAATGATGCATGCCATGGAGTTGTGTGCGGTTCTAAAGGTGTCAATTTGGTCTAGGTAGCAGGAGTGTTGCCCCCCGACACCACCCTATACTATAATAGGAAGAGCGCATAGAGCGCTGCCCTCATCACTATACGACATACGGTTTCCACCCTGCGATAGAAAAGCATGTTCAAATTCATCATCATACAACGTACGCCTTCCATCGTACGACATAAAAGCATGTTAAAAGCCATTACTGTACAACGTATGACTTCCACCATACAATATAAAAACATGTTCAAAATTAGTACCGTACAGCATACAGACTCTTCAAACTTATGTATAGACTGGTATCATGGATGTTATATGGAGTATGGATTGGACGCACCACACTACATCATCTAGCCCTGTGATACAATGTACAAGACCCCTTTGTGTGCTATCAACTTTTCTGTACAGGGTTAAGAGGACAATTTCAGTTTTGTTGTATGATGTTTGGTAGCTTCACATCAAGTGGTCCGTACAAGTAAGGGGTCTGGTAAATTGGTGAGTTACTTGGCTGTAGCGCAAGAGTAACTTGGTAGGAGTGTGGTAACAACATGGCAGTACATGAAATATCTATTGTCTAGCTTCTTCAACATTTTCCTTGGCATCTCAAAAATTCAAGAAAATGATGCACGCCATGGAATTTTGTGTAGTTTTGAAGGGTCAATTTGGTTTGGGTGGCAAGGGCGCTACCCCTCAACCCCGTCTTGTATCGCCATAGGGAGCGTGCATGTGGCACTGCCCTCATCATCGTACGATGTATGACTTCCATACGGCATAAAAGCATGTTCAAAGTCATCGTCGTACGATGTACGACTTCCGTGTAGGACATGATAGCATGTTCAAAGCCATTACTATAAGGCATACAACTTCTAATGTACGGTATAAAAACACGTTCAAAATCATTACTGTACCGCATACAAGCTCTTCAGACTTACTTACAGACTTTGGTGTCATGGATGTTGTATGGAGTATGGATTGGACCCACCCAACAACATTGCCCAGCCCTGTCGTACAATGTACAAGATCCCTCTACATGCCGCATCAGCTTTTCCATATAGGGTTAAGAGGACAATTTAAGTTTTGTTGTATGATGTTTAGTAGCTTCACATCAAGTGGTATGTACAAGTAAGGGGTTTGATACATTGGTGAGTTACTTGGCAACAACACAATAGTATCTTGGCAAGTGGAGTATGGTCACAGTATGGTAGTAAATGTAATCTCTATTTTCTAGCTTCAACATTTTTGTTGGAATCTCAAAAATTCAACAAAATGATGCATGCCATGGAGTTTTGTGCAGTTTTGAAGGTGTCCATTTGGTCTGGGCAGCAAAGGCATTGCCCCTGGACCCCACCCTATACCACAATAGGGAGTGTGCCTTGGGCATTGAAATCATCATCGTAGGGTGTACGACTTTCACCATATGACATAAAAGAATGTTCAAAGTTATCGTCATATGATGTAAGACTTCCATTGTATGACATAATGCATGTTCAAAGTCATTATCATACAACATACAACTTCCACTGTACGTTATAAAAACACGTTCAAAATCATTGTCATACAATGTATATAGACTCTTCAAACTTACGTACAAACTTTGGTGTCATTGATGTCATATGGAGTAGGAATTGGACTCACCCCACGACATCCTCCAACCCTGTCATACAGTGTACAACTTCAGTTTTGTTGTACAGTGTTTGGCAACTTCACATCAAGTGGTCTATACAAGGGATCTAGTACATTGGGTGAGTTACTTGGCAGTAGTGCAACAATACCTTGGCAGGAGTGTGGTAACAGTGTGGCAATACATGAAATCTCTATTTTATGGCTTTTTCAACATTTTCCTTGGCATCTCAAAATTCAAAATGATGCATGTCATCGAGTTTTGTGCGTTTTTGAAGGTGTCAATTTGATCTCGGTGCCCCCCAACCCCGCCCTATACCGTGATAAGGAGTGCACTTGGACGCTGCCCTCATCACCATACAACTTACGACTTCCACCATACAACATAAAACATGTTCAAAGTTATCGTCGTATGCGTACGACTTCCACCATACGACATAAAAGCATGTTCAAAGCCATTATCTTATGGTATAAAAACAAGTTCAAAATCATTGTTGTACGACAGACAGACTATTCAAACTTATGTACAAACTTTGGTGTCATGTATGTCATATGGAGTATGGATTGGACCCACCCCACATCCTCTAGCTTTGTCATACAGTGTACAGGCTTTTCTATACAAGGTTAATAGGACAATTTTAGTTTTGTTGTACGATGTTTGGCAACTTCACATCAAGTGGTCCGTACAAGTAAGGGGTCTGGTACATTGGGTGAGTTACTTGGTAGCATCGCGACAATACCTTGGCAGGAGTGTGGTAACAATGTGGTAGTACATGAATTCTCTATTTTTTGGCTTCTTAATCATTTTCCTGGGCATCTCAAAAATTCAAGAAAATGATGAACGTCATGCAGTTTTGTGCAGTTTTGAAGGGTCAATTTGGTCTGGGTGGGGAGGGTGTTGCCCCTCGACCCCACCCTGTATCACCACAAAGAGTGCGCTTGCAGTGCTACCCTCATCACCGTACAATGTACGGCTTCCACCATACGACTTAAAAGCATGGTCAAAGTCACCGTTGTACGACTTCCACCGTAGGACATAATAGCATGTTCAAAGCCATTATTGTATGGCATACGGCTTCCACTGTACGGTATAAAAACATGTTCAAAATCATTATTGTACGACGTATAGATTCTTCAAACTTACATACAGACTTTGGTGTCATGGATGTCGTATGGAACATGGATTGGACCCACGCCACAACATCCTCCAGCATTGTCGTACAATGTACAGGATCCCTCTACATGCCCATTTGCTTTACTATACAGGGTTAAAAGGAAAACTTTGGTTTTTTTGTATGGTCTTTTGCAGCTTCACATCAAGTGGTCCATACAAGTAAGGGGTTTTGTATATTAGGTGAGTTACTTAGCAGTAGTACAACAATACCTTGGCAAAAGGAGTGTGGTAAGTGTGTGGCAGTACATGAAATCTCTATTTTTCTACTTCAACATTTTCCTTGGCATCTCAAAAATCTAAGAAAATGATGCACACCATGGAGTTTTGTGCAATCCTAAAGGTGTCAATTTGGTCTGGGCGATTGGGACGCTGCCCTTCGACCCCTCCCTGTACTGCAACAAGGAGTGCGTTTGGGGTGCTGCCCTCATCACCGTATGACGTATGACTTCCACCGTACAGCATAATATCATGTTGAAAGTCATTGTTGTACACCATACGGCTTCCACCATATGACATAAAAGCATTTTCAAAGCCATTACCATACGACTTATAGCTTCCACCGTACAGTACAAAAAATGTTCAAAGTCATTGTTGTATGACGTACAGACTCTTCAAACTTAAGTACAAACTTTGGTGTCATGGATTTTGTATGGAGTATGGATTGGACCCACCCCACAACATCCTCCAACTCTATCGTACAATGTAAAGGACCCCTTTGCGTGCCCATCGGCTTTTCCATACAGGATTAAGAAGACAATTTCAGTTTTATTGTATAGTGTTTGGCAGCTTCACATCAAGTTGTCTGTACAAGTAAGGGATCTAGTACATTGAGTGAGTTACTTGGCAACAATGCGGCAGTACTTGGCAGGAGGATTGTGGTAACAATGTGGCAATATATGAAATCTCTCTTTTTTGGCTTCAACATTTTCCTTGGCATCTCAAAAATTCAAGAAAATGATGCACGCAATGGAGTTTTATGCAGTTCTAAAGGTGTCAATTTGGTTTTGGCAGTGGGGGCGTTGCTCCTCGGCCTTGCCTTGTGTCGCGACAAGGTGTGCACCTAGGGTGCTGCCCTCATCACTGTACGACATATGGCTTCCCCATAGGCTAAAGCTTAGAATAAATAAGGCATTGATGGGTTGGAGACAAATTCAAGAATCAATTTGTTGTTATTGATTTTCTCTGCAAATCGACTTCTTGGCATTTTAGGACGAAACCCCTGGAGGCTATTTGTTCTGGACAGAATCCCAAAGCATTCTTGGTTGGGTTCTCCATTCCTTCTAGTATACTAAGGCGTCGACTTCTAGCTTGTAGAGTCAAGGGTTTCAGTATTGGATGGACTACATTCAATCATAATATTCTTACTCTCTTTCATAGTTCGAACCAGTCATATATAGTGGCCAGCAATTACAGTTTGAAGGCGGCTCTTTGTGCAATGGGAGATGGCTTGTATAGGAGGTATCGAAGCCTATGAGAGGCCATTATTGCAGCCAATAGTTTTTCTCTTCAAACCAATTTAATACCAATCCTTTTGAAAGCCACAACCAGCAATAGTAGAGGCTATTTGGATGTGTATCAAGATGGGTATGTTAACATATATTAATCTGCTCATCTCTAGTTATTTGCAGTGCCATACTGTAATAAATGCCAATCTATTTGTTTCATCAATTATAATTAAAGGATTCTTGCTTCATTACAAAATTACTGTTATTTTCATTCATTGTAAATCTTATTTGTTGCATGCACAATAAAATACATGAAATGTAAGAAACCTTCATGAATGCAATCAAACAAACACATTGCTTCATTAAAGACCAAAAGAAAGGATATTTTAGTAGAAGGATTGGTTAGTAAAGGCCCTAGAATTTCGTCACATGGCTCTTATCAATGTGTTGGGGCATAGGGTAACTCGAAAGGTGTGACATGTTTCTAGGATCTGAGAAAAATTGTTCCTCTTTGATGGGTTTAAGTTGATCTTTCATTTCTATGGTGGCTTCTTGTTTGGATTCTGGTGAAACTTGTCTTTTCATTAATGTTTATGCTCCTATAGATCTCTTGGATAAATCACAGCTCTAGTCTCAAATTAGATTAGTTCGATCTTTGGTGCCCTTCCTTCCCTAGATTGTGGTTCTTGACTTCAATGCGGTTTCTAACTTAGAGGAAAAAAGAGGGGGTTTGGCCAAGCTTGATCAATCTACTGATCTCCCAAGGGAGAATATTGCTCTCTTGAATATCATTGATGTGAAGTCGAACAATGCTATCTTTACTTGGAACACTAGAAGAAATGGAGCTGATGCTATTTCTAAAAGGCTTGATAGATTTCTTGTCTCTTGCCACTAGATGGGGGACAAGTGGACTACCAACTTAGAAATTTTGGATTGGAGAGATTCTGACCACTGGCCAATAAAAGTCTTAGTTGTTTCATAAAGGCTTCTAAGAACCCTTCTTTTATGTTTCAACTTGTGTGGTTGTAGGATCTTTCTCTTTAAGAGTTAATGGTTAATTGGTGGTATGAAGGGTAGTTGGCTTATAGGAGGGCTATGTGCTCTTTTATTAAACGATTGTAGTATGTGAAATATAAGCTCAAATAGTGGAATAGACTATTTTGGTAATCTTCATTTCAACGAAATGTTGGCTTAAGCTTGTCTTGTTTCAATTACCCGCTTGATTTGGGATTAGGGTCTTACTTCATATTTGTGTAGGGAAGAGACTGTTGTTGGTAAGGAGCTGGAGGAATGGAGCTTCAAGAAGAGACCTTCTGGAAGCAAAAGTCCTAGATTGATTGGCTTCAGGAAGGGGGTAGGAATAATTTCTTTTTCATGATTCTATTAAGGCTAGAATAAATGGTACCCTCATTACCTCTCTTGTGTCTTCAAAGGGAGCCTAGTTGTCTTCAATGAGAGAGATTTCTTGTGAGGCTTCCCAATATTTTTCTTCTATGTTTACTAAGGACTCTCCCCCTACTAGTGAAGAGGAGAGCTCCATTTTGGACTGCATTCTCTCATTGGTTTCTAATGAGATGAATAAGGCCCTTATTCACCCTATTTCGCTGAAGGAATTGGAGGAAATTGTGTTTCATATGAAAAAAGGAAAAGCCCTTGGCCCTAATGGCTTTCCTATTAATTCCATCAGGATTTTTGGGAGATCATCAAATTGGGCTTTTTAGAGGTGGTTCAAGTGTCACACAAGAATAAGAAAATGTTAAGAGCCATGAATTCTACTTTTCTATCTCTCATTCCAAAAAAGACGATGCAATTTGTCTTGATCACTTTAGACCAATTGATGTCTGTAATGTGGTTTATAAAATCATTACTAAATTTATTGTGGAAAGGCTCAAGTTGTTCCTCAAGGCTTTGATTTCAAATAAGTAGGGTGGATTGGTTGTTGGTAGACTGATTCTCGATGGTATTGTGATTGCTACAGAGGCCATCCATTATATGGCGACCTCTTAGGAGAAGGCCATATTTATCAAGCTTCATATGCCAAAAGCCTATGAGAGAGTTAAATAGGCTTTCTTGCAGATAGTTCTTCTAGCATTTGGATTTGGTGATGATTGGATTAATTGGGTCATGGGTTATATTACCTCTACCTCCTTTATTGCTCTTATTTATGGGGAGTTGTCTAACTTGTTTAGTGCTTTTGGGGATTTTCAACAAGGGGATCCTCTATCTCCATATCTTTTCATTATCATAGCTAAGGGCCTTGGAAGATTCATTATGTCTCGAGTTAGACAAGGTTTGATACAAGGTTGGAGCTTGTTGTTGCTAACTTTGTTTTAATGAAATTAATGACCCCTTTGAATTTAATCATAAATTCGACATGGTTTTAGCTCTAAGTTCAATTTTATATTTTTGAAATAAGATTCATTTATATTTGTTAATATTTTTGCTTCTGAAATCTGTCTTAAATTAGTGTTTTTCGTTTTATTCTCTTTTATTTTGATTTATTTTCATAGGTTTTTACTTTTGAGTCTTTTTTATTTTCCTATGGCATATTGGGACTTTTTAAGCTCGATTACATGTTTAGTTAATAATATATTGGCAATATATTAAAAACCTCAAAATATATAAGAGAGCGGATATTTTTATCACCACTACATTATTATATGCATGTAATGTAATATGTAATTGATAAGGAAAATCCCTAAATATGTTTTAAGTTTTGTTTCTGTCATGTCCCCTTTCTAGAGACATGTGCTTACAGGATGGATTTGCCTATCATCGACTCTCGTAGGCAAATGGTGTGGAGAGAGAGTCAATTCTGCGGATCAGATGGTCATATTTTGCTCTTGAAGAAGTGTTAAGAGGTTATATTTTATTATTATGTGTTATCGGGGCCTACATGTTATAATTTTAAGTTGAGTTGCACTTTTTATTTTATAAAATTACTTTATTATAAAAAGTGCATTATAATGAGATTTTATAAAGGATGTTTCTAGAAGTTCTAGCAACTTCTTAGAAAAAGTGAATAAATAGAGGGCTGGGCCTCTCATTTGTACATGCTTGATTTGATATCTCTTCTACTTCTTCATTGTGAAGACATTTGTGGTCTTTTGGATCTGCAAATAACTATTCAGTCTTTGGGAACGATAACTCCCTTGGATTGGCAATTTTGAGGGTGTGAAATATCACTTGAATTATTGCAATTGTGGAGTTGGGATTCAGCCATCTCATTTGGACTTCATTGAGAATCAATTGTAAGGGTTTACCTTGGTTAGAATAAGGATTTTAGAAGTGCCTTAGCATTGGTGAAGCAGTTGGCAAAGGTTTGAGGACAGAATTAGTGCATTTTCAGAATTGACAATTCAGGGCTTGGCAACACATATTTGCTCATATCTCTCTATTGCCTTGGAGATAATTTTTTGTGGCTTTGGAGGGTTATTCCCTAAACCTAGGCGCACACTTTACACATTTTTGGGGGTCCCAAAACCCCAGCTATAATTTCCTAAGGGTGCCGTACATGTACGGCCAGGGTACGGCCCTGCTATTTCCAGACTTCAGCAGCATTTGGAGGTCAGTTCGGGGGTGAGGTTGGTGGTCTTCATCAGCAGTGGCATCATCAATTTGTGGACAACACCAAGGGCTCCAAATCAGGTTTTTATATTCGAATATACATGTCATATTAATGGTGTAAACTGCTGTTATTCCAGTCACTGTCATAATATTGACAAATAAACAGTTTCAGAATTCATAGCATTGTAATTGGGGGTCTTGTTCCTTGCATGGTCATATTAGATAAGGGTTTTCATATTGTAAGGTGGTATTACCAAGCTGTGACAGTCCATGTAAACTGATATCATAATTCTGACATTGAAGCTCACTTTATCATATGCACAGTTCAGTCACCACAGTCTGAAATTATAAACAGAATTGTATGCTTTGATAGGACTGCAGTTGTAGGGCCTGTTTTCATCCATTTACATACACATGCATATGTATTAGACATCAGTCCATATTTCCTGAAGGTATCAAAACTGGAAGTTGCCATGTTTTGAATATTGTCATTGGTACTTTTATTGCTCATTGCATCACTTTCAATATTGGAATTGTACTTGTGGATTTGTTGCACAACAATTAGTCCTATTTTAGCTCTATTCAGTTTCGTGCCAACTGTTTGATAAAATTCCCGAGTTCAGTTTGAGGGTTTCAGTGGCCTTAATAGTAAGGGCCATTATAGTTTCACAAGTATAAGTTTGTCTATCGGCTCATAAAGCCTGTACTACATCTTTTAAATAGAAGAAGAAGAAGAAAGAATTTTAACGTCCGCGAGGCTAAAGATAGCCTATGGGACAGACCGTCTCACACGCTAAAATATTCATTTCCGCCCTTTTTTTGTGAAGCTTGATGATGAGTGCCCCCAACTGCTCAACTGTCCCCTCATTGAAAAAATCAAACCACGAATTCCCGATCAAAAGAGTATTAAAACTGTCCCTACTGTCCTTGAAGGCATCACAATCTAGAATGAAGTGTCTTTCTGTTTCTACCTTACCAGAAGTGCAGTAAATACAAATTCTTTCCTCCTAGATTTCTTTAGGCCTTTTCCAACGCTTGGTTTCACAACGAAGTTGATGTGAATTGGTCCTTAATTGGGCAATGAGAATCTTGGCTCTCCAGGAGATGTTAGCCCCAATGTACGCTTTTTGGTGGAAGTTACAAGTGGGATTAAACTCCACAATATAATACTCTTTCTTTCTAGTTAAATCTTTATCCCAAGAGCGCTTGTGGAACTTATTCATAACAAAAGTCTTTATATCTTTACTATTTGTGGGGCAAGAATTAAATATTGGCTTTTATAGTTCATATTACAAGTCGTAAGTGCCTTTTACTTTTATGTAATTTGTAAGGTGAGACCCAACGATGTCTTGGTCTGTATTTCTAGCGTATATTACAAATATTACAAACTTGTAAAAGATTCTAGAAAAACCCTGGTGCTTGTAAAATAGTTCATAAAACCCAATACAAGCCTTGGTTTTATGTGTTGCGGGCTTCATTTTTCAAAAGGCAAATAAACTTCTCAAAGCATTGATATCGGCTTTTTATATTGAGCCCTATGAAAACCGCCATTGATTTTTTAGTGCGCCATTTGCCTTATTCAAGCCTGCAACTGGAGTTTCTGTGCAATTTTCTAGCTTGCAAATCGACATTTGTCAACTACTCGCCCAAGATCAAAGGTTAGAAGTATTTGATGCCAAACGGGAGTTTTCTTCCAAGCTGTTTTATAAACCTATTTTTCATGCTTCAAAATTCACCTTGTGGCCTCTATGAGTTCTGGAAGACATTTTCTAATTCCTCTGTCTTCTTTAACAAAAACGGCAGACATTGGGCCCAGTTTTTCTTTTTTCATAGTCGTTTTTCTCATTTATGGCTGTTTTGATCATTTTGTGGTTGTTTTTTGCTAAAATCTGTAATCATTTTTGGCATTTACTCTCCTTAACGATCTACGTCTAGGGCGCATTTTTCTTTTTCTTTTTTTTTTAAATTCATTTTTTACCGTTTCTCTTGGATTTGAAGTTGAAGAGGTTTTAATGACATCCACGAGACCAGCGATCTAAGGGACCACGAAAGAACCAAATTTAAACTGTTTGCTGAAGTTTCTCCAAGTAGGCCCTTTTGATGTGGATCCTCATTAGGAAGGTAGTCGTTTTGTGTAAGTTTGCCTCATCAAAAAGCCCAGTCAAACTGTTCCCCTGTAAGTTATCAAATCATTGTCTTCTATTGAGATTTTTGGGTTTTCAAATCATTCGCACAAGTTTTGTAATGTCCCCCCTTTAGCAGGAGGCAAATGTTTGTGTTTGTTAGCCCATCATTGCGACCCTCGTGGGCTAATGGATTGTTTTGAGGGTCTCTGGTTGGTTAACCGTTCTCAGTGTGGCGAACTTGGCTACTAGGTTTGGATGGTGTTGGCAAGCTTTGGATTTGTATGCCCTTGGAGACGTTCATGAGTTAAGGTTCAATTAATTATTTATTAAGTGAACATCTTTAATTCCTAAGTTCACTTAATTATTATTATTAAATGGCGTGGCTAACTTATATTAAGCCTAAGTTTAAAGGGGAGCTTCTTTACTTACTAGGTGGGCCCATTTTCTTTTTATAAGCCTAAGTCCATAATATTTAAATATTTCTTTTGGCGGCATATTGGGATGGTGGATTTTTATTGGGTCTAATGTTTATAATGTTTATATGCTTCAAATATTATGGCGGTGAATGAGATATTAATCGTGACCTTCACATTAATGTTTTGGCTTGACGTTGAAGCTCCTAAAGTGTTTTTGGAAAGATGGTGGATATACACTGGGTTGAGAGGCTTGGAGGAAATTTATTCTACATACCTTTTTTACATTGCTTATTGTTGAGTGAAGATATTTTGCAAGGGTTTGATACTGGTTCGATCTGCAAGAATTGATAATACTTGCATAATACTTAGCAATGTGAATCAGCGTAGGTTGCTGGTGAATTGTGCCTATCTGTGATTGCATCCAGCAATCGAGTTTGCTTTGAAAGGTGGCGGTTTGAGTGTTTGGTTCAGCGATCGGGAGTGGGCTTATATGCATACAAATTTGATAGAAATAGTTCAGCGTTTGAAGACATTACTGGCAGCGATCTCATTACTGGCATGCCATGACATATCTTGGAGGCATTGTTTTCCATCTTAACATCAGAAACGGCATATTGCTGCATATCAAATACATATTGCTGCCAGTGTATCAAATGGACAAGAAGTCTGCGTTCTTGAATGGAATATTAAAAGAGAAAGTTTATGTTGAACCACGACCTGGTTATGAACTTCCAAGGCAAAAGCATAGAGTGTATAGGTTGAAGAGATCTCTTTATGGACTGAAGCAGCACCATGGGCATGGTACAACAACATGATGAATGAATGAATGAAAGAATTTTAATGACGTCCACAAGACCAAGTAGTCAAAGGGACCAAGAGCTCCAAAAGAGTCACAATTTCAAATTTATCTCTATGTCAGCTCTTTTGTTATGAATCTTGACCAATAAATTTGCAAATTTTGTGAACCCTTGCCTCCTCAAACAGCTCATTCAAACTATCCACCTTCAAATTGTTTCCAATCTGATTACGGATATCCTCGTATGCCACACACTCTATGATGAAGTGTCATTTGGTTTCAACCACTCCTTTACTACAAAAGATGCAAGTTCTTCTCACTCTTCCTTGGTTGTTATCCATCTACCTGCTTCACATTTGAGATGATGAGACCTGGTCCTCAACTGTGCTATAATATTTTTAGCCTTTCCCTTGATTGAAGCCCTCAAATAAGCCTTTTCATCACGTGTCCACATGGGGGTTTCATTCTTTGACATGGTGTGCATGTTTTGGCCATTATATTCTGTCCACATGTAAGTTCTAAGTTTTCAAGCACCCAATTTTTTATCTCCTCATTAGAGCTAGGACAATCTTGCTAATTAATGCCATTTATCCATCTACTTGTCAGTTTGCTTCCTCAAAAGTCGTCTTTCTACTTTTTAACTCCTCCATAACAACCATTATGGGCTAGCGGTGTTTATCCATGTTTTCAACCTTTTTAAATAATTTAATAAACAAAATTATCATTCGAGCTTCTATCAGGAACATATGAACCTTAGCTACCTCCTCACAAAGGAACATTGATTTGAATTTGAGGCTACTGGTATTAAGTGTTTTTGAATTCTTTCTAATTGTCTCCACGTGTGATTTGACATGCTACTCCCCCAAACTTCTCAAACATAGAGGAGAACCAGAACAATCAACAAACAAAAAAGAGTTTCCTTGGACTTCTAGTCCCATAATTCTGCTTTCCTGAACCTATTGTGAAGAAGGTAAGAAGTTCTTCATCTCCCTTGATTCCTTTTAGTCCTCTATGTCTCCCAATTGAGCCTATTGTGAAAATCAATTCATAGGTACTTATACTCTACCACTCTCTCCAGAGAATTTCCTTCAAAGATAAAGTTAACCTGCTGCTTTTTTTTATTCAAAGAAAAGATCATGACTTTGGTTTTGGTGATGTTTACTTGCATCCTTACCTCTTGGCAAAAGACCCCTAAAGCTTTCAAAGTTATGACACTAGCAAAAGCGATGGTGAGCCCACTCTTTACATCAAGAAAATTTATGGTAGAGTTTTTATTGTTGTCTTGTTTGTAGATGATTTAGTTTTCATGGGGAATGATGATTTCCTCATTGTTGATTTTAAAGAGGCCACTAAAAAGGAGTTTGAGATTATAGATTTAGACCTGCTAAAGTATTTTCTAGGCATAGAAGTAAAGCAAATGGATCATGTATATTTATCTCTCAAGCAAAGTATGCAGCAGAGATTTTGAAGAGATTCAAAATAAAAAGCAACAAGCCTGCAGCAACACCAACAACCAAATGTCAAAAATTAAGGAAGATTGGAGCAGAAATGTGAACCCAACCCTGTACAAAAGCATGGTTGGAAGTTTCATGTATTTGACAACTAGGCCTGATATCATTCACACATTTGATATCATTCACACTTAAGCCCAATTTCCAGATTTGAGACTCCGAATAACATATTGGAATGAAGGTAAGAGGATCCTGAGGTATGTCAATGGCACCATGGGATATGGTAATTTGTATATTGCAGCAAATGAGTTTGGTTTGGTTGGATACACTAGTAGTGATCGGGCAAAAAGCATGGATGATAAGAAGAGAACAATGTAATATGTGTTCCATTTGGGTTCAGAAGCCATATCACGGGCTTCCAAGAAACAACCCATAATTTCTATTTCCACTGCTGAAGTTGAATCTATATAGTAGCAAATGCAGTAGCATGTTAGGCTATTTGATGATAGAGAATTCTAGCAAATTTGAAAGAACAAGAGGATGATACAACCATTTTTTTGTAATAATTCATCATTAATAGCCTCGACAAAGAATCCCATTTTTCCAATGATGAAGCAAACACGTAGAAATCAGATATCATTTTATAAGGGAGCTAGTTGAACATGGTAAAATAAAAGTTAAGTATTGTAGGTCTAAGCAGGATCTTGTGGATAAAATTCACAAAGCCACTCACAAGGAACAACTTTGAGCACCTGAGAAACAGTTTGGGCATCATGGACACAGTGGCAGCATCTTTGGAGCCATGGGTGGCAGCTTCAGAATTCACATACAATGAGCTCCAGATTTGACAGTTTTAACTCCAGAATTGCAGAATGAGTACAAAAGAAGATCAGTACTGAGGAGTGTTGGAAATTATTATTCCTGAGCTTGTTAGAGGACAACCACCCATCAGTAAAATCTTCATGAGATCTTTATCCCTTCTTCCCCCATGACGCAAGTTGCAGTAGTTAATTCATTGGTAGTGAAGTTATTGCTGGAAGGTACATTTGAAAATAGGAGGGAATTTGTGTGAGACAACAATATGCAAAAAGGTAGAATGTTTGTGTACAACAGTTAGCTAAGTTTTTTGTGTGCAGTAAGAGGGAAAGTTGCAGCAGCAACAGAGTTTTGTGCAGCAACAAGCAGCTCCAGAAGTAAAAAGAACAGTTTGCAGTTCCAGATAGAGCAGTCACAGCAGCTCCAGACAGCTGAAGGAAAATTATGTGTCATTTTGTAAGCTGAATTTGAAAGATTTTGTAAATGATTGTTATTTGGGTTAAATAGAAAAGTATTTTCTTTGCCTCCAGTTGTCTTCGTTGTGTTTCATTTGTTTTATAGAGTGGCAGACCCTGTTTGTCTATGTCTGTTTGTTTCATATGGGTTTTATCCCATCAAACTCTTTTTGTATAAGCATTATTATTATTGACAGCAGTCACTAAGGCCCCATTTGGACCACGGCATACAGAATGTCAGATATGGTCAATTCTGGTATATGTTGCAAATCTGGAATATCCATATCCTCAAAATGATATCCGGAATATGTGTTCGACCCGTTTGGACCACCGGGAAGATGACCGAGAAGATGTATTTTCCGCGTTTGGCTGCGCATTTTGGAATTGGAATATTGACTGAATGAGAATTTGTTTTATTAATTTATTTGTAACAATTTGTGATTTTTTCAAATGTTATGATGTTTTTCATATTTTTTTCGTGTTTTTGAATATTTATTTTATTTTTGCAATAAACTATTATTATAATATTTTATTTTATTTTTGAATACTTATTTTATTTTATTTGTATGCGATTTTGAATATTTATAATATTTTGAAATAAAATTATGTTTATAAGTTTATAAAAATTGTAACATTTTGTATAACTTTTTTATAAAATTTATAAAATTTGTATACCCAAAATACACAAATAAAATATAAAATTTGTAAAATTTGTAGACCCAAAATACACAAATTTATAAACAAGTCATTTTTATTATTTATTTTTTACAAAATGTTGCCAACCCAACTCAATAGGAGCACTGGTAGGAAATAGCCAGGTGGAGAAAACCTCCGGTCTAGCCCCACAAAATCATGAGCTGATATAAAATTACAACTTGAATGAGGCATTCCTCATTTTACATAATGCAGATACAGTGTTACAACTTGAATGAGGCATTCCTCATTTTACATAATGCAAATACAGTGTTACAACTTGAATGAGGCATTCCTCATTTTACATAATGCAGATACAATGTTATAATTTAGTCTGATGAGTCTTTGACGCTCTATCATGCCCGAACTCTTGTTTTTGTCTGTAGACACTGCATACATAGAACATACAACTGCTTTGTGCTTTTGTTAGTACACCAATGAAGTACATTCAGTTGCTAACTTTTGTATGAGTTTTAAAAAAAAAACTTATTAATTATTATTACCTTCTATGACCCCCTTTGATTCTTACCTGAATGATCCACGCTTGTCAAGATCAAAACACGACCAATTAAATGAGTTTATACATGATATATCTATGTTAACCTCAAAATTCCTCTACAAACCTGGGTTAGAATTCTACAAAGCAATAACCACGAAAACAACGTTAAATCATGTGACTAATACTAGATTGGGGCTCACCTAAGCCATAAACATGAAAAATTATTGTGAAAAAATGTGGACCATATATATGCGCACTTGGGGCAAAGAGGAGTTACGCCATATCCATATTATAATATTTAGTTATAATATCAAAATACAAAACTGAATAATTCCTAAGCTCATATCCGTATATTACAATATCAAAATACAAAACTGACTAGTCCCTGAACTCATCTCCGCATATTACAATATCAAAATACAAAATTGACTACTTCTTGAGCTCATCTACGCATATGGTCGCAAAAAGATATGCGATTACAATACAGATAAGGCATCGTAAAAATATAATTTCATTTGCCCTAGCTTGACAACTTTTGCACTCAAATCCTGGATTGTGGATGACTGGAGATGGGCGAATGTCTGGATCGTGGATGACTGGAGATGGGCGAATAGATGTAGATGGGTTGTCATCGACCCATCTAAAGTACCCACAATCATGATAGCCCTGTGATGCCCAATCTACATTAGTATTGAATAGTATTTACATTACAAACATTAAATATATACACATTAGCAACCTTTTTTCTATTTGGACAACACCGATATTGTCGTCCAGGGTTGTCCGCTGACAGTGAAATCTTCAACTGGCACTGCCCACCACCACATCAACAACTTGGCACATTGATCAGAGCCATCAAACCGATATCAATAATGCACCTATATCAACAATCCCAAAATTAAACAAAATTCATTGAGAAAAACAAAAAGTTGCAAGGCTGAATCAACCATATTGAGTTGTGACATATTGTAGTGTTGTCGTGTTATATTTAATGTTGTCATGTTATATGTAATATTGTCATGTCAACAATGCGTTATGACAAAAGAAGTGGGCTACTCCATCATCCAAGTTGGCTATCTAACAAGTTGGCTACTCCAACATCCCCATATGCATCATAGTATTGTGGGCCGGGAAGTGAACAAATGAGTACCTTGGTCTTATTACCTTGTTTTTAAAAGAAAAATGTGATTTACAAATCACAATGATTAAATATCAGATCAACATAAAGTACTTAGGAGGAATAATTTGTTATAAGAACTCCACTAGATGAATACAATTATGCTCTTTAATGCAATGCCTCATTGATGTCTATCATTGATCCGGAAGTGGAAACTACATAACTATATCATAGACTTTGATGAACACCATTTTCAGACTTGGTTCGGCCCCTATCAGACTTGTGTGACACACTTCAATTGCTGCAAAACCATGTAAATCCTTCTTAAATCATTCTCAGATTGGTACTGCTCAGTTTCATGGAGTTCTAGAGTGATGTAGCGTATTTCAGAGTTATTACTGACTAATATAGGCCCTTCCTAAGCATGTACAGCCAGCCCTAAGTCTCTAAGATTTACTTCAGCAAGTACGACACCTCTTACTGGGGTTTCAAGCTCAAACAGCAGCCTTAGACTTAATGTGAGTGAAGCTATAAGTGCTCAGCAAACAACAGATTGTTTCCAATTACTTTAAACACAACCTCTGTTATCTCAAAATATACATATTAGAGAGGTTACAAAATACATTGTGGTAGAAAGATCATAAACCTAAAATGATGATCATCATTGATCACACAGACTAGTAACGTTATTGCTACACTTAGCATCATAACATGCCAAAGAACCTCGAAGATTTAACATGGCAGATTTAACGTTATTCCGATCTTTGTGTCACAACATGGCAGATTTAACAGCCTTGTTCAGATCTGACAGGACATAACACCCTCTGCAAATTAAGAATCCATTATACTAAAAATTCTACACTGTTTAAAGACATTTGGTCCAATGGCAGAGATTCTGACTTCAAATTTTCTTAAAATATAATAAAAATCTATTGCAAGTCACAATGAAACCCAATCACAAATCTTCCACAATAGAAAAAAAATCTATTAAACCCAATCACAAATTTTCTAAAATAGAAAAAAAATCTATTACAGCCACAATAAAATCTAATCAAATTTTATTACTGTGTTCAAATTTTCTACAGCACCAAAAGAAACCCATCACAGATCACAATGAAATCCAACCAAATAATCAACTTTGGAAAGAAAACCCACATCTGAAATTCAGCTTTGGAAAGAAACCCACATTAAACATTATGCAGATCTGCTCAACATAACATTGAAGCAGGTGGGTAGAATGAGAAATACTGCTGAACTAAAAAATATTTTAACGTTTTTCTTCAAACTAATGAGACATTGTTCAAAAATGATCTGAATACTGCAACCAGATAAGCTTTACAGGGGGAATGATCAAAATGGATGCAGAGGTTTATCAACCTATGCCTGTTAACAGCAGAAACATGGGAGATCCGAAGCCATTTACTAATTTTCTATGTTAGCAACATGGCAGATTTAACAAACTGTTAACAAACATTAGTTAGTTTTGATTTTAAACATTAGTTTTGATTTTAAACAGAAGATCTAATAAACATCGATCAACTAAAGTCCAAACTTCAATATCATATATTGGATTCTCTCCCCTTCATCCATTGTCAAGAACAATGCGGCTGATTGTGGATCATGCATTAACTTTTCGTATGCTTCAATTATAGTAGAGTCGCGAAGGCCAGGGATTGCTTTAAGTGCTTTATACAACTCCGTTGCCTCACTTCTCAAACTAGCTGTTTTATCCACTTTCAGAGGCTGTGCAAGGCCTGTTGTAATGCCTGCAGAGAGATCTTTGATCACTTCACAAATTGAATCCAAGGAACCTACCAATGTTCCCCTATTCCTCTTTGGCCTCCTTGATGATGTTGAAGGGTTATCTTTGCCGCTTGTAGTAGATTGGTTCGATGTAGGTGTTTCAATAGATTCATTACCATCATTAGCCAAATCAGCAGCAGTCTCATAACATGCATTATCCATACCATGATAACTGAAAACATCATCATCAATGAAATCCTCCTCCATCTCTTGAGTTGTTGCAACTGCAGTGCCATCAGCTATGTCATTCCCAACAATACAGGATAATTCATTGTAGTACTGAAATGGCTGCCTCTTAGACATTCTGGCATTTTTAAATTCCTTTCTCTGTATCATGGCATAACAATTGAATTCATTATTGGTCCTTCATTACTTAAAAAGATATATTCAACTTAAAAGGAGATTTGAAGACCATGTTACCTTCAACAACTCGTCCCAAACACTATCATCAGCATCCATAGTTTGGGTAGTCTCATTCCAGGCTAAGCCGCTTGTATTCCTCAAGTCTTTCATAAGTCTATACCCTTGTTTCCAAGTTTTCAGCTTGTTCTTGAAGTTTTCCTTCGATAGGTTCATTTTCATCTCATTATTGAACCTCCTTTCGATGGCTGTCCAAGCCTCTTTCTTGAAACCCCCTTCAGCTTTCTTTCCAAGCTGCACTTGCTCCTGTAGCAAGTCTAGCAACTTGCATTCCATCTCTTTTGTCCAGAACACCTTCTTGGAAGAAGAAGTTGCTTGGACAACTTGAACATCACCATCCATAGACATACCTGATGCACACACAACATGATAATGTACACTCACTGTAAGGACAGTCACAAATGAGGACAGTCACTCTAAAGACAACATGATAATGTACACTCACTATAAGGACAATCACAAATGAGGACAGTCACTCTAAAGACAACATGATAATGTACACTCACTGTAAGGACAGTCACAAATGAGGACAGTCACTCTAAAGACAACATGATAATGTACACTCACTGTAAGGACAGTCACAAATGAGGACATCTTACAGTGAGTGTACATTATCATGTTGTCTTTACAGTGACTGTCCTCATGTGTGACTGTCCTTGTCACAAATGAGGACATCTCACAGTGACTGTCCCTTGTGTGACTGTCCTCATTTGTTGAAGAAGAAAGGCATTAACGTGGTTCAATAGCAATACATTCATTACACAAGGGGCAGTCACTGTGAGATGTCCTCATTTGTGACTATCCTTGTTTACATCCCTAGACATACCTGATGTGAACATTAAATATAGCAACATTAAACATAACATGACAATATTAAATATAACATGACAACATTAAATATAGCAGCATTAAACATAACATGACAATATTAAATATAACATCACAACATTAAATATAGCAGCATTAAACATAACATGACAATATTAAATATAACATCACAACATTAAATATAGCAGCATTAAACATAACATGACAATATTAAATATAACATCACAACATTAAATATCAGTTTGTGAAATTTATGAAATCTGACATTAGTTTAAACACTGCCATAATAGTTATTCAACCGACTAAGATCAGGATCTAAAGTCTTCCCACATCCTTCTTGCTATTTCATCTCGAAAATTGGCCCAATCATCTCTTTCACGCTGGCTCAACCCATATGTCTCAAGCACTGGTACATCTATCCCATCACGACCATCTTCCTCTTCAAATTCTACCTCAGATGGAAGGCCGTCCTCTATTGTAATGAAGTTGTGAAGTATGCAACTTGCCAAAACAATATGTGTTTGTGTCTTGATTTGATAAGACGTTGCATGCTTCAATATAGGAAAACGCTGCTTCAAAATCCCAAATGTACGCTCTATTACATTCCTAAGCGAGGAGTGTCGATGATTAAACAACTCTTGTGGGTTGTTTATTGGGTTTGCTCTTGAGAACTCCTTTAGGTGGTAGCATGTGCACCGATAAGGCGCGAGAAATCCTGGTACATTTGGATATCCAGCATTGACCAAATAATATTTACCTAAACAAAACAAAATGTCATTGTCATAACGTTGTCTTATTTTTCGTATGCTTCAATAATATAATCATACTTTACAAACCTAGGGGAACTACCAATGGATCGGCTCTAGATAGAACCGAAGCTAGAACACGGCTATCTGCAGCAGACCCTTCCCAACCAACAAGGATGTATTGAAACTTATAATCAAATGAACACACTTCCATAACATTTTGCGACAAGTTGCCTTTTCTATCGCGATATTTAGCTTGCAGGTTGACATCGACAGTGACTGGTATATGGGTTCCATCCATTGCTCCCACATAGTCCTGTAGTCAGATAAATCATAGGTCTAATGAACACACAATAATAGGATTACAACTCTAAACAAAATTAAACCACTGGGAGATATACCTTGAAGAATGGATCAAAACGGGTCTTCCCACTGATTTCCCGAGGAGTGTTTGGACCAGGGGGTATAAAATAATCCAAATGGAGCGCCAAGATAGCCCTCAAGACCTTGTGGAAGTATCGGCTTACCGTCTCTCCAAAGTGCCCAAAGTTATGGGCAATCTTACGATTCCTCAGATTGTGGCCAAGAGTATGGAGGAACATGACTAATTGTTTTTCTAACGTGAGGAATTTTGTATCTTTGATGCTTCCTTTTTGCCTTAAAATATTGGCTAGTTTAAAGAAGGATCGTCTAGTCATGTGTATTTGGTCATGGCAATCCGTCTCATTGGAGTTGATAACACGCTTATAAAAAGGAATTGCATCTCTTGTGCGCTTACGCATATTTCACCTACCTGCTTTTATACACTCTGCTATGGACACGATAAGGGTGGCAAGAACAATTACAACAATAGGCAAGACTCTTGTCCTCATAATCTCTCCTTCTATTTCAATATCATCTTCATCATCAATATCATCAATGAGATCCATTGAATTACCCAAAAATACCAACAAAACAATCACGAAACAACATAAGAAAACACCCAACTATAATGCATAAGAATAGAGTTGCAGGTTGAGTATACAACATATGCAGACAAGAAAGTACCTTGTGTAATTTCACAAAATGAGAAGTTCTCACAGTGACTGTCCCTTGTGTAATTGCCACTTGAATGAGGACAGTCACTGTAAAGACAACATGATAATGTACACTTACAGTGAGTGTACATTATCATGTTGTCTTTAGAGTGACTGTCCTCATTTGTTGAAGAAGAAAAGCATTAATGTGGCTCAATAGCAATACATTCAAGTGGCAATTACACAAGGGACAGTCACTGTGAGATGTCCTCATTTGTGACTGTCCTTACAGTGAGTGTACTTTATCATGTTGTCTTTAGAGTGACTGTCCTCATTTGTTGAAGAAAAAAAGCATTAATGTGGTTCAATAGCAATACATTCAAGTGGCAATTACACAAGGGACAGTCACTGTGAGATGTCCTCATGTGTGACTGTCCTTGTCACAAATGAGGACATCTCACAGTGACTGTCCCTTGTGTAATTTCACAAAATGAGAAGTTCTCACAGTGACTGTCCCTTGTGTAATTGCCACTTGAATGAGGACAGTCACTGTAAAGACAACATGATAATGTACACTTACAGTGAGTGTACATTATCATGTTGTCTTTAGAGTGACTGTCCTCATTTGTTGAAGAAGAAAAGCATTAATGTGGTTCAATTTTACCCAAAAAACGGGCATATCGTCTTCCACTTGAAAAGGTGGAATTGGAATATTGGGCTCACATTCCGGTTTCCAAATGCCAATTTTGAAATGTCATCGGGTCCGCGTGGGTATTATAATTTTTGACATCCGCGTGATTACCTTGTTTTTGACATTTGCAACGGTATTATTTTTGACATCTCACATTGATTGTCCCTTGTGTATTGAACCATGCAAATGCTTTTCTTCTTGAACAAATGAGGACATTATCAAGAAGAAAAGCATTTGCATGGTTCAATACCAATATATTCAAGTGGCAATTACACAAGGGATAGAAAACACCTTCCTCACAAAGAGGAACTGTTAAGACACTCTTAGGAATCACTCAGATAGTGTTCTTGTGGCATAGACATTAGGAGAAATAGGACCCTAGTTTTAGTGATGAATTATGCTATTGCTAGCTATTTGCTAAAAAATCAAACAGCACCTATTTATAGTAAAATCAAACAACACCTATTTCGTGTGCTACACCTTTGCTAGAATGGTTCCTACTATTATAATGCTGAAATGAATGGTAAAATGTTCCTAGCCATTGGAATGTTGAAAAAGAATGAAGCTGAAATGAATGGTAAAATGCTCCAAATGCTATATGGAGCTTAGTTTTATAAAAATGAAATGAATGCTAAATTGCTCCAGAAATGTATGAAAGGTAAATTGCTCCAGAGTTTTGAAATAAGAATGAAATGAATGATAAATTGCTCCAGAAATGTATGAATGGTAAATTTATATTTTAACTGCATCAAAACCTACAAATAAGATGTTTATAAGTTGTTACTACTGGAGGATTAATGGCTATTTGTAGGAATTATCTCAAAGGTTTTTATTCATTTTGGATGCATAGGCCATTTATAAGATGTTTATTCCCTCAAAAAGAGAGTTAAACATGATGAGACTATTAATAGGTTTTTATCTCAGCACAAGGGCTTTTGTACAGGATTAATGGCCTATGCATCCACGGAGCATTTTCAAGTTATAAAAGATAACTTGAAAATGCAGATAGGAGATAAAAGTATCCATAGAGATTACTATGGGAAATCCAGCACAAGGTAATCAAGCTGAAATTCCTGTTGATATATCACATATAGAAGCTGAAAGGGTATCTGACAGAATTTGGCTTGTTGCTTCTACTGACAATATATTTGTAGAAGATGCTCACACAACCAATAATTTAGAAACTAGTAATGCTCAGGTGAGAAATAATTGTGTGTCTGAGATGTGTTTTTCAAACTCTGCAAATGAGAAGAATGAAAATGATTTTGAAGATAATACAGCTCAAGACACTAATGCTGTAATTATGGCCAGTGATGTGTTACACAAAGAAGCTGAAAGAGCATCTTGTAAAGTTGATGTTTTTGCAGAGAAAATAATTGTTGATGATACAAACACTAACAACAGTGTAAGAACTCACAATGATGAGATTAGTACCACTCCCATTTTAGATGTGGATGGTGGTCTGGCAGCTCAGCACATAGTGTGGATGGTTAGGAAGCTTAACGGGCTTCCTAGCCCTTGTTTTATATTTTGTCTGCTCTTAGCTTTGCATGGTTTTTCCACTGTACTTTTTTAATTTTTCTCTTTATGGTTTCAACTCTAGCAGTCACCCATGGCTGAGTGTTTTTGGTACCTCATTTTAGTTTGCTGATCAGTGTGACTTTCTTGAAGCCATTGTAATAAAAGGTATAACCCTTGCAATAACGAGTAAAACAGTTTGATCATTTTGTTTCTCTGAACCTCTGGATTAGGTAGTAAAGTTCAGGTTACCAACACTTAATCTTCAATCCAGAAGCTTCAATCAACCTCGCATCTGATTCTTTGTCAAGGTATGATGATTCTTACTCTTCATTTGTGTGGAGCCTTAAGTTTTTGAAGTCTCTGTTGCTAGTGATTGACAATGGAATTTCCGCATGATTCATAATCGCCTTTAGCAATTAAGGGCTACGAAACAAATTGGGATGTAGTGATAGAATATCGAAGTTCTTGAAAAAATCGTACATTTAATTTTCTTAACATTGGGATCATACCCTGTCATCTATCATAGAACATTGAAATAACTGATAAAGCTAGATTGGGTTATCTAGACTATAATCGAGCATGACTAAGACTATAATCAAGCATGACTAATTTTTAGCCAGTGATATTGAGTCAACAACGGGTGCCTCTAAAATCAACAAAAAATTATTATTTATGAAGTGCCCAAACGCTTGCAGTTACGTTCATACATTACGCGTCTCATCCCTCAAAGTGAAGTGGAGGAGGGATTATGGAATGGACGAGGCTATAAAGAATGATAAAAGATGGAGGTTTTGTGATAAAATAGTGAGAGAAGTGGTTAAAGAACCTGGACAAGTAATTCCCCTTAGATACCTGGAGAAAAGGAGGGAGAGGTTACATTTGCCTTATAAAGTGCAAACCTTTCTAAAGCAGTATCCTGGTCTATTCGAAATGTACATGGATAGAATCAAACCCAAAACTCAGCCTGTTCCATTTCTGCGCATCAGTGATTGACTGGCTCAATTTTTGGAGGAAGAGGAGAGAATTAATAATGATAATGAATTACTTCTGATTGATCGGTTGAAAAGGTTACTTATGCTCACTCAACACAAAAGCCTTAAATATGAAAAAAAAAATATTTACAACAATTTGTGCAACTTCTTTTTTAAGTATAATGGAAGAAAATGCAACGAAAACAACAAGAAGTTTTAGCATCCTAAGAAAATGTTGCTAGCAAATACCTTGCAACAGTTTCTAACAAACTTTATGGTCAAAATAAGGCTAAAACATGTTACCTGGAACACAAACTCAAAATAACAGAAAGAAACTGGTTACCGATGTGAAGAAGAGCCGATGATATCTGGACAGATCTGAAATTCTCATATAAAATATGTTGGATTTAGTCTAACACGACTGTCGCCAAACCCTACAAAACATTATTAACTGGTAAAAAAAATTTACAACTAGATAATGATAATGAATGGCATTGGAAAACACGAACAATGTAATACTTACATCTCCGAACCAGCGGGGATTCTGAGAAATTGGCCGTTGCATTCGACGGACCGAAACGAACAAGCTCTCGTAAGCACAGAAGACCAAGGGTTAGGGTTTCGAGCAAGGTAATCACGCGGACGAAGGAAATAATGCCGTTGGATGTGAAAACGTTGGTATAAAATGCGGATGTAAAAAATTATAATAACACCCACGTGGACCCGACGACATTTCAAAATTGGCATTTGGAAACCGGCATGCGAGCCCGATATTCCAATTCCACCTTTTCAAGTGGAAGACAATATGCCCGTTTTTTTGGCAAAATTGGAATATCGAAATTCCAATTCCATCCTTCACTGTCGACCACAAACAATGGATAGCGTATTCGGAATACGGTATTCTAGAATATCGGCCGATATGTCGTGGTCCAAACGGGGCCTAAGTCAATTTGGAGAAGAGTACATAGGAATGGAAAAAGTATTTGAGAAAATGTATGGCCATGTTCTATAAACTCGAGGATAAAATAGCTTTCAAAACTTCACTAAGCGTGGACGATATAACTTTTGTTTGCTATGCTACAATCATATAATATATAATTACCAAACTATTTGTTGGATAATAATGTTCCTAACTTCCAAGTATGTGATTCTTAATTCCTTTCACAATTGTATTATGTGAAGATAATAGGTAAGTGATATAAGACTTCTTAGAAATTCAGAATATTTTAGCTATTTAATGAGCATGTCATTTATCATTTTCTGCTAGCAAATTTAATTATGAATTTTAAGTATACTTTAGGCTGCCTATCTTTGAATTAAAGATAAATTATTTTTCTTGTTAAAATTTTAATGTTTTATTTTTATTTTTATTTTTTTTGGGGCTATTTATGATAATGTATAGGAATTAACAAACTATGTTGTTAGTATGAGGCTTGAGGATTATCTTAAAAAACCTTCTTGAAAAGTACTATTAAATGAGTTAAATTATATCCACTTTTCTAATGTATATTTTACTATTATTTTTTCTAAAAACAATAATTTTTAAAAGTATTATTTAATGAGTCAAATTGTATCTATTTTCTTGATGTATATATTATTATTTTCTGGAAAAAAGTAATCTTAAATTTTGTTTATTTTTTATTAAATAATTTATAGAATCAATCAATATACTTGTGAGTACCAAATATCTATATCAAATTAACCTTTCATATGTTTGTATAGGTCATTCTAGAGCTTGAAAAGCCAAACATGAAGCTTGAAGTAAATCTAGCTGATCGTCAAGATTTCACTTGTGGGCATAACATTTTATGAAGGAAAAATTAGAATAATTATGATAAAATGTACTATTTTTTATTGAAGTATAGCAGTGCAAGTTTTCATTTGTAAGCCATCATGTAGATCTAGACTAGGAAATTTTCATGGTAATGTGTTCCTTCTTCTCAGTTGAATGGTTATTTGAGCTATTTAGTTCTTAATAAAAAATTTAAATTTAAATCAAGACAATTGATGCATATATAATGGATTTACATTATTTTTTTAATTCAATTATGCAATCACTTGTAATGCCCACACATATCAAATATCAATTGATAGTAAAATAACCTTTCATGTGTTTGTACATCATTCTCAAGTTTCTAAAGCCAAACATAAAGATTAAAGTGAATTTGGTTGATAGTTGTGATTTCACTTGTGGATTATAATTATTTTGAATAAATGTTGGGATGTGCTATTGTTTTTTAATGAATTATAATATTTCAAGTTTTCTTGTTTAAGTCATCATGCGGATCTAGACTTGGCATTTTTTGTAATAATTGTTCCTTATTTTTAGTTGATACATTTATTACAACACATTTTTTAAGTAAGAGTTTTAAAGTGTATGTTATCTAAAAATGAAATGTGGGATAAGGGACTCATTCCCTTTATATTGATTTTCAAATACAAAAAAATAGTAAGAATTTTAGACTCTAAATAGTGAAACTTGTAAATAAATAGTAAATTGTGCTCCAAAATTACGTCACTCATATAGATATCTTAAATACATCCTATTTGAACTGTTGAGAGATATTAATCTAAGTTTTTTTTTCTAAAGATTTAGTTTATTCATATTTACTTTTTTATTTTACTAGATATTATTTTCTATTTTCTTAAAATTGATTTTATTCACTTTAATTATAGTTTTTCAACATATGTTGACTATGTTTTAATTTTTCTAAACATGTTCACGTGTTTACACTTCACTCCTTCCTACCACTACAATTATACATGTTGGCATAATGAGGTTCACTAAAGTAATGCCTCTTAGCATAGTTAGGAGATAAGTTTAAAAAATATTACAATAATATTTAAGAACATTCAATGCCTTTTAGGCCATTGAGATTACCTCCATTTCCGTCTTATCAGTAGCATTTTCCATTTTGAGCTTAGCCACATCTACAAGCCCAACAATCTAAATGTGGAAATTTCAATTGCTCTTTTAACTCGTTCTACTCTTTCATGATCTAAAGAAGAGTGAAATTTGCTTGTATGCCTTAGGCAATAAGATCACATATGGAAAGGATGCAACATTGCCATGCTTCCTAATGAGTTTTGGATGCCTTAATTATCACTGTGAGAGTTGGGAAGTGTGCTTCAACTCCCCAAATGATGACATTGAGACAACCACAAACATCACAAGTGGCTACTAGAATTAGATTATTAGGGTACATTGAAGCAAAGTCTAAAGTAGATTATATGCCACCTCTAAACTAGTACAACAAATTGTTGCATCCAAATAATTTGATTTAATGGACTACTTTATTGAATTTTCCATTGCCCCTAAGCTCAAAAGAACCACCTTCAAATGCTTGTTGAAGTGGGACCAAAGGATAAACATTTATTAATTCTCAAAATGAAAGTGAAACATAGGTTATGTTTAACAGAGAAATGACTTAGCCATACTTAAAATAGTTTCCTCTATTGATCTAATCATTAATTGATTTAGCTTCCACAGTTGTATGGAGCACAACATCACGTACTATGGATGAGAAAGCATTCATCTCATTCTACATTTGGGGAAGTGGGTATGTGGGGGGGAGGATATAGTAGGTAGATGAGCAACATTTACTACATATTAGGATCTTGTAGGTGCAGGTTCAGTAGTGGAAGAGTAACATTCTAATATCCAATGATGGATCTAATTGACCATCCATCAAGTTTCATCAATGTTGATCTAGACTCCTCTATTATTATGAATAAATGGGATTAACAAGGCATCCCCGTAATGTTTTATTTTATATTTTTTTGCAATAAACACAATAAAAAAAGAAACTTGCATATAAAGACAACGAAAAGCCTAACCTTGATTTAAAACAAATTATCTAAATTTGAAAAAGAAATCTATAAATAGATTTGAGCTCATAATAACCCTTCTAGAATGCCATTTAAAATAGTCATCTTCCAAAGTAGTACTGACAAAAAAGTGTCTAAAAATAGCTACTTTAAGAATTTGATGGTTCCTTTAATGATTTTGTCTCTACAATATGATTCTTGTGCCTAAGAAACCTCATTTGAAAGATTGAAATTTGACAATTTACTATTTTTAGAAAAAAATATATATATGAATTAGGCTGAGCTAAAGAACTTAGAGCAATAATCTTTACAAATTGTCTAAAAAATCTATGTTATACTTCAAGAACCCAAGTAATATTTATTTTATGAAGAAAACATTTTTCCTCCTAGCAATGATGGCATCTAAATTTTCAAGACATTTTTGTTTTCATTTAGTCTCTTTTTAATCTTATTTTTTGGATTTTTGTGTTAAGTGTTGTACCTACTAAGTTCTCCTAGGTGTTAAACGAACATGTTACTTAAGTTTACTTGGGAAACTTATAGTAACATTCCCACCTTTACTACACTTATCACATTATCTCTTTTCCACTTTAAGTGGAACTTCCACATTTAGTGGACATCACATCATCACTTTTCCACCTTATCTGGGTGATATGTTATCATTTTATGTATCATGTCATAAGATTAAGACACTTGGCATAATCTTATGTCTTTGTGTGTTTCACCTTAGTTTACTTAACCAAGGGGTCTCTTGTGTTAGGAAAATGATGTCTCATCCTTACATTTACATAGGTTACTATTCAAAGTAAGTTTACATTTGAGCATAGATTGGTGATAAATTTTCTCTAAAGCTATGGATTAGCTAGATAAGCATGTTGGTAAATTTTTGTTGCAAAATCATGTCTATATTTGAAATTTTAAAGCTTTTATTTTTTAAGGTTTGAGAAAAAGTTTTGAAGTCAATTTTGAAGGTTTAAGAGGCTATGAAATGGCTTGAAAGTGTCCATAGCTAGCATAGTGGGTTGTAGCTTGATAGAGCATGTCACAAGGTTTATGACACTCCCCAAAATTTGTCAATCAGATGCTTGATTCAAAAGTTATGGCCTATGAAAGTTGGACACATAAATGAGTCACAAATGGGTGTTACATGCATTGGTGTGTGTTTAGACACATCATAGACTATCCTAAATTGGAGATAAGATGAGTGTTTCTTTTTGGGTGGTTTTAGCCTATGATTTTTTCATACCATTTGACAATTTTATGTATTGTATTTTCTATTTATTAGGTGTGTGAGATAGAGGTTGTGTGCCAAATTCTTATAGCTATTATCTCTAAATCTCTAGTTGGTAGTACTATTTTAAGAAGTGTGCTTTGTAAATATATTGTATTCTATTGTTTATTTTTTAATAATATATTAATTTTTGGAGTGAAAGTTTTCTCCTGAAAAGGTTTCTCCCATGCAAATCACGGTGTTGTGGTATGCAAGCTATTTATTTTTATTTTTGTTAAGTTTTAATAACCATTATAAAGATCTGAGAAATTTTTTGTATAACCCTCCTCTCGAAGTTAGTGAAGAAATTTTTGCTCCGTAATGTCCTCAAAGTGGTATTAGAGCCTAATCACCTTTGATTTTAGATGTAGGTTTTTGGGTCTTTTGAACTAATCTAGATTTGAGTGGGAGTTTGTGTAGAAGATATTTTATGATCTTGTTGCATGAATTTTCAAATGGCAAGTTTGTCAAGTCTAATAAAGGTGGAGATGTTTTCTAGAAATAATATTCAAATGTGGAAGTTGAAGATGGAGGATTTGCTAATAGATCAAGATCTATGGGATGTTATTGATGAGTGTAAGGAAATTAAGGTAGCAGAACTTCCTACACTAATCTTGAAAGGAGTTGTATGTAAAAAGTTTTCTCTTATCTTTACAACAATTACAAAAACTTAACATAAACATAAATGCCATGCATGCCACAACACAATCATTTTTGGGGAAAACCCTTTTAGGAGAAAAACCCTACACTCCAAAAGCCACCCAATATATTATTCAAAAACCAGTAACATATTAAAATATGCTTACAAAGAAAGCTTCTCACAGGAGTATCACCAACTAGAGATCTTGATGGAGGAGCATCCTTGGGTCATTGGCAATCTTGCATCACCCAAAAATATTTCCTATCAGTTTGTCTGTTTATTGTTCTAGTTGGGCAATTTCTAGTGTTTAGGCTAGTGAGTGTTCTAGTTGACTCATTTTCTTATGTGATCTTTATGTTGTGTTCTAGACATCCTGAAGATCCTATGTCTAGCTTCGCAGCTCATTCTGATGTTTCCAAATGAAGTTATTTAATGATTGGTTTGGTCCTATTTGGTTTTCCTGTTCTAACGGCTAGGGTGGCAAGATTCAGCTTGTGATGGAGTTTCACGTTATGTTAAGCTTCATGGCGCTTTGTCCATGTTCTTACACATGTGGCCAACCTCCTTGTGTGTTCATACGACATGATGTATCTATTTGGGGGTGTTCTTATGGATTTAGGTCATGGCCTATATATTTGTAAACTGTTTCTTTATCTTGGAGATTGTGATCGAATAAGCTGACTTGTGGCTGGTGATCTTGTATTTAAGTAGGTCTTGTGGTTCTTGTTTAGGAGACAGCTTAGGGGGGGTAGCATATTGGTAATGAGGATAGCCAATATATCTGATAGTGAAGATCAGAAATAAGGTTTGTGTCCTTAGGAATGAGCCATGTCTGTTGAAAATTTGTAATCTGCATTTGCAGGCCAACTTGATGATAATCGAAGAGCATTGTTCCTTATTTGTTGGTATTGATTATTGCTTTGTTTGTCATTTTCGTTGTGTAATCTCTAGTTGTGAGGTTGGACATCTCCTTTGGGGATTCTTTGTCCTTGACTGCATCAAGTGGTATCAGAGCAGGTTGACCTTTTTCCAAATTCTAACTTGCAGACATTGTTGTGGTTTGGCAGAGCAGAGGATTTGTTCTACATCAACCAAAGGTTAGTGCAAGGTGGCAGAAGGAGGACTAGTTGTTAAAGTGCTAAGGCTTGGAAGGATTAAGTATCATGACTTGTGAACCTAGTTTTGGGGTGGTAGAGTAGCAAATCAGACCTATGATTGTAGAGGTTGCACGAGGAAGATTAGTTGGTGGACAAGTTGGTAGTTTTCTAGTTACCGAACAAACATAGTTGCTTGAGGTAGATTGTTGGTGTTGGAAAATTGTTGGATCAGATTGGGAAACCAACACTTGTGATCAGATCGGCAAACCTAAGGAGATCGAAGATTGGCATCTTTGTGAACATGTTGCCTAGAAGGATGAATCCTAGAAGATTAGATCAGATAGAGGAATTCAGAAATGAGATGAGGACTAAAATTAGAAATGCTTTAACTAGAGCTAGGAGAAACCCTGAGACTAAAGATGAATTTGAAGAGGCTGTTGAAGATCTTGAAATAGTTGAAGTTGAGATTCCTACGAAAAAGAAAGACTATTAAGAGCTATGGCAGAAATGGGTAAGATTCATAGATTTGATGTTTCTAACTTTGTTGGTTCATGACATCCTAAGGAATTGATAGATTGGATTAATGAACTAGAGGACTACTTTGAGCTTGAAGATATTTAGGCTCCACACAAAGGGTTAGCTTAGAACAAACTAAGTTGAAAGGTCATGTTGCCTTATGGTGGAAAGAATTGTAGAAAGATAGGGAAGATAATAGAGAACCTAAGATCACTAGGTGGAAGGTTATGGTCTCTAGACTTAAATCCAAGTTCATAGGAGGATTATGAATTGGAATTGTTTAAGAAGTTGCAAAACTTGAAGAAAAAGGACTTGACAATAAAGGAGTACACCAAAGAGTTCTACAAAATGTCTATCAAATCTGGACACCAAGAAGCATCTAAGGAGAAGGTTGCTAGGTATGTTAATGGTTTAAGACTTAACATTCAAGATGAGTTAAGTATGTTGAGGCTTAGTACAATTGAAGATGCTTATTAGTATGCTCTAAAGACAGAAGATAAGTTGAAAAGAAGCAAGTTACACCTAGAGTCAATGATAAACTGGTTAATGACAAAAGAAAAAATAAAGTTGTGATTGAAGAGGAACTTGGTCAAAAGATTCATAGAAGTTGTAGTCGTAGCAGAGAGTTTAAGGGCACTTTTTAAAAATTTGGTAATGTTGGGCATAAGGCTTACCAATGTTCAGTTGGTTCAAGCAAAGGAAAACATAATCTAGTGGCACATGAGGAGCAAGCAAAAGAAGACCTCATTGAGAAGGAAGCTACACCTAAAATGGGAGAATCTTTGATGTTCAGGAGAGTGATGTTAAGCAAGAAGGAACTAGAGTTGTTGCAAAGAAGGCAATTGTTCCAAATAGTTTGTAAATCAAGAGACAAATGTTGCAAAGTGATCATGGACAATGGCAGTATAGAAAACCTTGCATTAGAGGAGATGGCACTAAATTGGGATTAAGGAGGCTTAAACATCCTTGTCCTTATGGGATAAGTTGGTTTCAGGATGATCATATGGTGGAAGTAAAAGAATAGTGTTGGGTTAATTTTAACATTGGTCCATACCATGATGAGGTATTATGTGATGTGGTGAATATGAGTGTTTTTTATCTCTTGTTGGGTAGATCTTGGTAATTTGTTGTTGGTGCTATTCATGGTTGTCTAAGGAATATTGTATCTATAGTGAAGGATGGTCAAAAGTTCACTTTGATTCCTTTGAAGGAGGAGGGAAGGAAGGCTAAGAACCTAAGTGTAATGAGAACTTACACCTTGGGAGATTGGATTGCTTTGGATCAGAGAGTGTTGGATTCGCAGCAAGTAGTTGAGAGGATTTCTAAGGTGTTATAGTTGTTGAAACTGATGAATAGATCTGAATTGGTAGAGTTGAAGGTCGGTGACAATTAGATGATGTTATAGCAAAGTACCGAAGGAGTGGTATTAGATGAGAAGCATAATCTCATGAGTAGATTGGTGGCTGATACTGAAAAGTTGTTGAATGATGTCAGGAGTGAAGTCAAGCAACAAAAAGGGAGGAAGACATTGAATACTAACTATAGGAGAAACAAAGACAAAATAAATTTGAAGGGATTGGAGAAACAAAGCAGTGATTGTGGAAGCAGTAGTAGAAGTAGAATGGCATTGTGGATGCTAAGAAGGATGTTACTAGGTTGGTGTTGAACACTTGCATCAACAGCAGTATGGATAGCCATGTGTAGAGTTGGAGAAGCGATTTTCTTTCTAATGGAGAGGATATGTTGATTAAGAATGAACATGGGATTTATGTCTTAAATCCTATCAGATGTTCATAAGTTCTCTTATGGAACATCTTCGATTCACCTGGGATGTCTGATGCGGGAGCATCCTTGGGTTGTTGGCAATCTTGCATCACCCAAAAATATTTCCTATCAATTTGTCTGTTTACTGTTCTAGTTGAGCATTTTTTGGTGTTTAGGCTAGCGATCATTCTAGTTGGCTCATTTTTGCATGCGATCCTTATGTTGTTTTCTAGACATCCTAGAGACCCTATGTCTAGCTTTGGAGTTCATTTTGATGTTTCCAAATGAAGTTATTTAATGATTAGTCTGGTACTATTCAATTTTCTTGTTCTAACAACCAGGGTGGCGAGATTCAACTTGTGATGGAGTTTCACGTTATACGAAGCTTTGTTTTGTTCTATGTTCTTACACATGTGGTCAAACTCCTTGTGTGTTCGCACGACATGATGTATCTATTTGGGGGTGTTCTTACGGATTTAGTTCCTAACCTATATATTTGTAAATTGTTTCTTTATCTTGGAGATTGTAATCGGATAAGCCAACTTGTGGTTGGCATTCTTGTATTTAAGTAGGTCTTTTGGTTCTTATTTAGGAGATATCTTAGGGGGGTAGCATATTGGTAACGAGGATAGCCAATATATCTAATAGTAAAGATCATGAATAAGGCTTGTGTCCTTAGTAATGAGGCATGTTTGTTGTAAATTTGTAATATGCATTTGTAGGCCAACTTGATGATAATTGAAGAGCATTTTTCCTTATTTGTTGGTGTTGATTATTTCTTTGTGTGTCATTTTCGTTGTGTAATCTCTAGTTGCAAGGTTGGACATCTCCTTTGGGAATTCTTTGTCCTTAATTGCATCAAATCTAGAGGTAACTGAATAGCTATAGGACTCTTACTCATACTATCTGACACGCCTAATATGTAGGAGATACAAACATAAAAATTTCAAATGATATTACAAAGCCATGGGCTAAAAACCACTTGTAAAGTAGCATTCATCTTATCTTCAATCAAAAATGTCCTATGATATGTCAAATAACACATGGGTAACTCCATTTTATAGCCCATTTATTTGTTTTGATGGAGGGTTCAAATCTGCGAGGCAGCCCAGCAAGGCACGAAGCCTACGAGCTACCAACCAACGAAGGCCACCACAAAGATGTTTTAGGAACCTGATATGGGCCCACACGTGCCTGAAACCTCTTCGGCTTAGAGCCAAGGACTGAGGGGCATCCACGCCACCAAATTCGCCCAGGACACAATCCTAGCCTCATCCCTTATGATGTCGAAGCCTTGCACTCAGCAAGACTTGATCCCTGGTGGGCTCATTGTGAGCCATTCAACTTCACCAGTAGACCAAGGGCCCATTGACTTATAGCCCATTTATGTGTTCAACAGGTTTTTATATTTCCTATTTCAAGAGACCCAACTTCTAGAAGCTAAACTTTTGAACTAGGTATCTGATTGATGAATCTTTTGAAGTATCAAAAAACTCACAACATGTTTCATCAAGCTACAACTAGAGACGTTTCTCACATACACTTTTTTAGAGCCTCTTAAAGCCTTCAAAATAAAATTCATAGAATTTCTTCAACAACTTCAAAATGGAAACTTTAATATCTTCAAACCTAGACATGATCTTCTAACAAAAATGTATCAGCATGCTTATCTAACATGTTCAAAGTTGTGGAAAAAGTTAAGGAAAATGTGCTAAAATTTAAATTTACTGTAAATAGTAATAATATGTAAATGCAAGGTTGAGACACTTTTCTCTAATAATCTCCCACATGTCGAACACCTTTCAAGATAAAAGGGAGTATCTACACCATAATTTAATTGCTAGGGACCATGAGGCACATAGACTCCAAACACCATCTAAACTTCTTTGTGCTCATGGCCTTAGTTAATAAATATGCAACAATCATCAAAGTCTTTATCTTAACCAGCTTCACCCTACCATTCTCAACCATATCTCTGACAAAATGATACTAAACATCAATTTTCTTGATCCTAGCATGAAATGTTGGGTTCTTAGCTAGATAGATCGCACTCTAATTGTCACAATAATTCGCTATTGCTCTTTATTTTATTCCAAACACAATTTTTTAAGTAAAATGGCTTCTTTACAAGTGTGAGTAGCTATCATATACTTAGCTTAAATAGTGGACAAAGAAACCACAACTTGTTTCTTAATCATCCAAGTGATTGCACCACTAAATAAATTAAACACATAAGCACTGGTGAACCTTTTGCTATCAATATCACTTACCTAGTCTAAATTCACATGGCTATGAATAACAAGGTAAATCATGTCTCGTATCAAATTATCATGAAAAAACAAAGAATACGTTAAGTTACCCTTCAAATATGACTCTTTTAATTGCATCCCAATGAAGTCTACCAAGATTAGATGTATATTTGAAAAAAAATCCCACTATCTAGGCAATGTCTGGTCTATAGAATAAACCATAAAGTGCATCAAACTTCCAACTACAATCTAGTAAGGTACTTTTCTCATGTATTTCATTTCTAATGGGATGTAGAATAATTTGAAATAGATACCTTTGTTCCAATTATAAAAGCAACACATAATGGCCTAGAATCTTACATGTTAAACCTGTGTAAAACATAGTCTAGATAGCTACTTTGGCCTAGCCATAGCTTTCCATTCACTCTATCTCTTATAATTTTCATCCCAAAAATGTGTTTTGTTTCACCAAGATCTTTTATTTCAAATTTAGCAACAAGTTGAGACTTAAGGTCTACAATCATACTCATTACCAATGAAGAACATATCATCAACATATTAGTAGGGATATCTTCATCATCATTGTCCTTTGTTTCTATGCCTTTCTCTTCATCAAATTTATTAGCAAAGATATGAAGAGGAGGGCGACGATACAGAGGATGAGGGAACAAATATGAAGACTCCCAATATTAGTAGGAAGAGTGCTAAAAGGTATAAGGAAGGGGAGGGGATGGATACTAAGGAGTCTGAGGAAGAAGGTGATAGCCCTAACCCTAATGAGGTGAGCTCTTCCCTTCCTAATGCGAAAGACGAAATCGTGCCTATTGAAATTATTGAAGAAAATTTCAAGGAGGAGCAAGAGGAGAATAAAGCTACTTCTCAGCCTGGGGATGAAAGGAAAACTAAAGAGAAAACAGACCTTGGGAAAGTATCGGTTCTTGTAGATTACAAGGATTCAGTTAACCATGACATGCAAATATCCCCTTTTGAGTCACTGAATTTTGATGTTGGTTCAAAAGATTAACCACCTAATGAGGAGGATAAAGATGTTAAGGAGGCTTATGTTCAACTGAATTTGGAGGATTTTAATGATAGAAGGTAATATACCAAAGGTTTGCTATAGACTGCCAAGGCTAGGTATGTTTACTCTTTTCGTATGGACAAATGGACTTTCCATGAGATTAAAAGTCTTAATCTCAAATATTGGGCCCTCTCAACTAAATTTGAGCTTCTTCAATAGAGTATTGATAATAATAAAGATAATGTTAAGCCTATGAGTAATAACATGTGGTCTGATGAGGAAAAGAGAATGGTATAGGATTGTGTCACTGTTGAAAATAAAATGAAGACTATGTTGGAAGATAAGATGTAGGAGTTGAATTCCAAAGTTGATAGGGTTGATTCTACTTTTAAAAAATATCCTTCAGCACAATCATGATAGCATGAAGGTGTCTGTGGACAATCTCAAAGCCTTATATGCCATGCTGGAAGGTTCCTATCAAGAGAAGGCTATAATCAACATTGAGTAAGAGGTCGAGCATTTGTTGGTCAGAGTGTTGGTCCTGGGAAACGTAGTAGAGTGAGCCTTTAAAAGAAAATGAACATTGTGCCTAAGGAACTCAAGAACCTGAAAGCTTCTATCCAGAAGATGTCTTCTTTGGAAGAAGAAATTGTTGAGTCCCTTAAAAATCTTTCTTAGTTGTTGGTGGTGTTGCTATGTTTTGTCTTGTTTTTGCTAGTTTTTACTATTGTATTTGTTAGAATGATTTTAGAATAACTAAGATGGGGGGTGAATCATTTATCCTCAGGTCTAGACGTACCAATTGAAATTTCTATCTCTTCAACAATCTCAAATCTAATCATCTTTTAACTCGGTCTCTACAACATATACCGATAACATAAAACTTGCAGTCCACTGTCCTAAAGTAAATAACTTGCAGAATATAAAACTTTCAACATCATCCACATCAAAATAACATTCACACAAGTATAACACTAGGATTTATAGTGGAAACCCAATTTGGAAAAAACCACTTGTAACATGCTACTGATTTGCACTCTTATGAAGTGAGCTCTGTGAAAAGCCAACCCAGTTAAAGGTTTACAACACACTATTAGATGTGACCTGGTTAAAGGATTTAATCACCCTATTAAGAGTGGCCTTGTTAGAGGGCTTAAGAAAATTCCATCAAAATGTCACGTTGATTAAAGGATTTATACAAAATGACTGCTAGATCAACCTTGATTAAAGGATTTAGACTGATACAATGGTTAGAAAGTAAAAGTAAGTTCTGATCTAAAAATATACAACTCACTTTGCAAATACCTATCCACTTCACACATGTTGATTTACTGACTAACCTTCATTTTCATCTCCATCTCTAATATGCTCGATATTCGCTTCAAGCAATGACAACTATGTTCAACTCCTTTACAGCTTCACCTTCAACATTCTTCTTAGACTAATCAGTCAATAACATCAACCTCTTCTCTCTTGTCTATAACCTCACAATTAGGTTAACCTTATACCTCCTTGATCAGGTAGATTAATCTTTGGTCGCTTAATCTCTTTCGTAGATCTTAGGTTTAGGTCAGATTGATCAAATCCTTCCATCATTATGTTCTCCTTCTTTTCTTTCTAGATACATCTTCAAACTTCTATTTGAAATCATAAGAAAATGATTTACCATGCATTAAATGCTTTATACCACTCATTAATAATGTCAACACATTTTACATATCCTAAGAATTCAACTATGTCGGCTGAGATTCTCAATTCTTTCTCAAAATGTAAATTACTGACACTCAGTCAATACTATGTTCATTTCCTCAGTCATTACTGTGTATCTCGATCATCGCTAACATTTTTTTTCTCGGCAATTATCTGTCACTCGGCAATAAATGATGTTCGGTCAACACTATATTTGCTTAGCATATACTGGTGCTCGATCAACACTAACATCACTCGGCTTAAACTAGATTTCTTCACTTTTGCTCGATTAAGCCTATGTTTCCAGTCTTTCTTCTTCACTATGTAAACAACACATTACCTTCTCAATGTGCCAACTAATCAAGTACCCATTGAAGTGTCACATAACTCAACCTTTCCTTTGGTTCTCTTGTTATCTCCTCTTTTCAAATTCTCTTCATCAATCAAAAGATATGGTACTCTCCTAGATAGAAACTGTCTTACCAATTAAGGTTTGACATCAATGACAATATAACAATTGTTTCAATTGTAGTTTCCAACAATCTCCCTCTTTGGCATTGATGGCAACACCACATGAACATCATATGATTCACAAAACAATCCAAAATCTATGTGCAACAAATATCCAATAATATCGTTAGCTTCATTCTGATTCACATCCAACATATCCAAGTACCAACTCCCTCTTGGATAAATTTAGCTTTGCCTGTTCACTGAATCACTTTCTGAATCTCTCCCTCTTTGCTCAGGGTCATTTGCTTTTTTGTATTTCTCCCTCTGGTTCATTTAATCTCTCCCTCTTTAACAACAATGACAAAGACACTTGTATCTTTTACTTACATCTATACCATGTAGATATTTTCATGTTATTTTTGTATGTTGTATACTCCCTCTGTCATCTTGCTTATGACTGATCAACATCTTTGCTTTACTTCTCATAACTCTAGGAAACTCCTAAAGTGTGACCTCTTCTGCATCAATTTGTCAGATAATCTGATTAGCACATTTGATGTAGTACTCCTATATGCTTCTAGGTAGCCTCAATTAGGGGAATGACACCTAATTTACCTCTAAGGTATTTATGAGCATCTTTAGGTAATGCTTTTGTGAATATATTTGCTACTTTTTCCTTTGTATTCACATATTCCAATCTTAATTCTTTGTCTTGAACTAACTCTCTCAAGTAATGATACTTGGTAGCAATGTGCTTCATCTTAGTGTGCATAATAAGATTCTTTGATATGTTAATAGCACTTGTGTTGTCACAGAAAATAACAATCAGCTATGTGATTTCCTCCTTCATACCTTTTAACAATTGCTTAATCCACACTAAATTTGAACAATTCACTGTTGTTGCTACATACTCAACTTCTTTTGTAGATTGGAAAATGCAGTTATGTTTCTTGCTTGTCCAAGAGACTAATCTCTTTCCTAGAAAGAATGCACTACCACTTGTACTCTTTATATCATCAACATTTCCAGCCCAATTTCCATCAGTATAAACTTTCAGTTCAAACTTGTCATTATTCTTGTAATAAAATCCATACTTCTCGGTTCCTTTTAGATATCTCAGTATCCTTTTTACTACCATCATATGACTCTCTTTAGGATTTGCAAAAAATCTTGCAATAATCCCAACTTCGAGGGCAATATTTGGTCTACTATGGACAACATATTGTATCTTTCCAATCATGGATCTATACAAGGTTTGATTCACTTCAGTTGTATCATCAGTTTTAGATAACTTTTGTCTAGTAGCCATAGGCATACTTACTGGTCTGGAATCTTCCATACCAAAAGTTTTTCGTATCTCCTTGACATATTTAGATTGAGTAATATAGATACCTTTTTTCATCTGATAGACTTGCAAACCAACAAAGAATATAATCTCACCAAACATAGACATTTCAAATTTAGTTTGCATCTCATTTGAAAAGTTTTGACATAGGGCATCTTGTCCTCCAAATATGATATCATCAACAAATATTTCAGCTAACAAAATCCATTTACCTTTTTCAGTCTTTATATATAGATTGTTCTTGTCATTTGTCCTTACAAATCTAATATTTATCAGAAAGTTGTGCAGTCTCTCATACCATGCTCTGGGAGCTTGTTTCAATCCATACAGTGCCTTGTGTAGCTTGCAAACCATATTCTTCTTGCTTGGGTCAACAAATCCTTTTGGTTGTTCAATGTATACTTCTTTTTCCAATATCCCATTCATAAATGTAGACTTGATATCCGTTTGATATACTTTGAATCCTTTATAAGCTGCATATGCAAGTCGAGTCCTCACTCCTTCCAATCTTGCAATAGGGGCAAATGTCTCCCCATAGTCAATTCCTTCTTCTTGTGCATACCCCTTACATACTAATCTAGTCTTGTTTCTAGTGACTTCTCCATGTTCATTGAGCTTATTCCTGAATACCCATTTTGTTCCAATTACATTCTTATCTTCTGGTCTCGACACTAGAGTCCAGGTTTTGTTCTTTTCTACCTTTTGTATTTCTTCATTCATGGCTTGTATCCAGTCTTCATTTTCTAAAGCATCTTTCACTGTCTTAGGCTCAAACTCACATAGCAAGCATGTATGATCTTTCAACTTACTTCTTGTCATGACTCTAGATTCCTTATCTCCAATGATTTTTTCATACTTATGGTGTCTTCTCACATATTGTGCCAAAGTAGCTTCATATTTTCTTTCTCCTTGGTCTTGATCTTCAAGTTCATCTTGTAAATTCTCTGCCTCTTCTTCTGATCACTTGGCAACATCCTCTTGATGCTCGATAGCATCTCCCTGATGCTCGGCAATATCTTGTTGTGGTTCAATAGACTCATGCAATTCATTGACATCTAGTTTAGGTGCACTGCTAGCCTCTCCTTCTTCCATGTATACAAAAGATCTATAATCTTCAGGCTCTTGCTTGCACTCCAATTCATTCTTTTCAGCATATTCATCAACTCTAACATTTACACTTTCCACAACTTTTTTAGTGTTAGAATTCAAACACTTGTAATCTTTGTTCTTAGTGGAATATCCTAGGAATATGCCTTCATCACTTTTAGTATCAAATTTTCTATTTCTATTGTCTTTCAGTATAGCATTTACTCCCAAAGACTCTAAAATATTTCACATTAGGTGCATAACCATGCCATAACTCAAAAGGTGTAGCATTTGTACATTTCTTGATTTGTACTCGGTTCAAGGTATAAACAATTGTACTTACAGCTTCTCTCTAAAACTTTTGTGCAACATTCTTCGCAAGCATCAGTATTCTAGCACAATCCATAATTGATCTCTTTCTTAGTTTTGCTATACCATTTTTTGGTGGTGTCCTAGGTGTAAACATTTATCTCTTTAAATTCTTCTATCATTGCAAAACAAATTGAACTCATTTGATATAATTTCTCCTCCTCTGTCAAATCTCAAACATTTCAAGCTTTTACCAGTTTCTTTTTCAACATTTGCCAAATACCACTTAAAGAACTAAAATGCATCAGATTTCTCTTTTAAAAACATTACAGTCATCATTCTAGAATAGTCATCAACAAATAGAATAAAATATTTATCACCACAATAACTTTGTACACCCATAGGTCCACAAAGGTCAGTATGAACCAATTCCAAAACATTGTCGGAAGTATATGTCTTGCTCTTAAAACTAGAGTTTGTCATTTTTCCTAATTCACACTGTTTACACATCACATTATTAGGTTTCTTCAATCTTAGTAAACCTCTAACTTTCTTCAACTTACTGATATTTATCAAATTCTCAAAATTCACAAGACACAACCTCTTATGTCATAACCATACATCATCGTATTGTGCAAACAAACATGTTTCTTCAAATAGGTCTAGATAGAACAAGTTACCTCTTGTTTGTTCTCCACTTCCAATTAGTTCATCAATGGCATCAAATATTTTAGCCTTTCTGTGATGAAATTCAACTCGGTAACCAGTACTGTTCAACTATGCCACACTCAGCAAATTATAATTAAGACCTTCAACCCAATAAGCATTATCACATTTGATCTTATCAGTCAATTTTATTGATCATTTTCCTTTCAAAGGACATGGTGGATCATTACCAAACTTAACACTTCTACCTTTGTAATTATTAAGGATTTCAAACTTACTTTTATCACCAATCATGTGATGTGAACAACCACTATCAATAATCCATTTATCACCTTTACTTACATAAGAAATAAGTGTAGTTTTCTCATCTTCATCAGAATCATCTTTCATAGCAACATAAACAACTTCTATATCACATTCATCAGATTCACTAGTTTCATTGTCAGTTTCCTCTTTAGCAATATAACAAGATTTCTTACCTTTGTCTTTGTAGTCTCTGTACCTTCGATGATCTCTATCATTTCTCTTGTCTTTGCACTTGTTTTCCCTTTTCTCATCTTTGTCAGTCATGTCAGTGCATCTTGTTACAATATGGCCAACTTTATTACATGAAAAACTGATAATAGAAAGTTTACCATTATATTTTCATTTTCCCCTCTTTAGCTTTCTAGCCATAAGTGCCTCAAGATCATCTATATCATCATCGAAAGTGTCACTTTCATTGTCGGTGTTGTTGTCACTGCTCTCACATCTTTCTTTTCCCTTCTTAGGCTTATGAAGAACCATTTGAGACTTGAATGCAAATTCAATATTATGAACAGTAAAATTATCATAATTAGACAGCTCAAAAGTAGTAAGCTTTCCAACAAGACTTTCCAAAGTTAGAGCATTACCAGGGTTACATCTTGATTCTTGTATTGCATAAATTCTAATGGCATATATAGGAAGCAAGGTTCTCAATACTTTACTAATAACAGTCTCATCATCAATATTTCCATTAGCTCCTCTAATAGCATTTACTACTTCCTTAATTCTACCATAATATTGAGCAATATTTTCACCATCTTGCATTTTCATTACATCAAACTTACCTCTCAGGCTTTCAGATTTGGCTCTTAGTACATTTGTGTCCCCGACATAGAGAGCTGCTAGAGTGTCCCACTTTTGCTTTGCATTAGTGCAATCCTTGATGTCTTCTAATTCAGGATATCTTAGGGCAGATGCAATCTCTAACATTACATGATTGTGTTCTTGTTTTGCTTTCATCTCCACGACAGTCAAAGGTGCAGCAGGTATTACATACTCATTCTCCACATAGTATTTTGTCGAATCACTGGCACCAACTAAATGCAATTTCATCAAACTCTGCCATGTAGGGAAGTTCTCCTTGTTTAACTTTGGTACCTCCTTTTTGTACATCTTGATTATTAGCTTCAAGTACCTTTAAACTTTCTTTACAAGCACCAATGGCTCTGATACCAATTGTTAGAATGATTTTAGAATAATTGAGAGGGGGGGTGAATTAGTTATTCTCAGGTCTAGATGTACCAATTGAACTTTCTAGCTCTTCAACAATCACAAATCTAATCAATTTTTAACTCGGTCTCTATAACATATACCAATAACATAAAACTTGCAATCCACTATCCTAAAGTAAATAACTTGCAGAATATAAAACTTTCAAAATCATCCACATCAAAATAACATTCACACAAGTATAACATTAGGATTTATAATGGAAACCCAATTTGGGAAAAACCACTTGTAACATGCTACTAATTTTCACTCTTCTGAAGTGAGCTCTATGAAAATCCAACCCGGTTAAAAGTTTACAACACACACTGTTAGGTGTGACCTGGTTAAAGGATTTAATCACCATGTTAAGAGTGGCCTTGTTAGAGGGCTTAAGAACATTTCATCGAAATGTCACCTTGATTAAAGGATTTATATAAAATGACTGTTAGATCAACCTTGATTAAAGGATTTAGACTGATACAATGGTTAGAAAGTAACAGTAGGTTTTGATCTAAAAATATACAACTCACTTTACAAATACAGATCCACTTTACACATATGTTGATATACTGACTGACCTTCATTTCCATCTCCATCTCTGGTCTGCTCAGTATTCGCTTCAAGCAATCACAACTCTATTCAGCTCCTTCACAACTTAACCTTCAACCTTCTGCTTAGACTTATCAGTCAATAACATCAACCTCTTCTCTCTTGTATGTAACCTCACAATTAGGTTAATCTTATACCTCATTGGTCAGGTAAATTAATCTTTTGTTTCTTAATCTTTTTCGTAGATCTTAGGTTTAGGTCAGATTCATCGAATCTTTCCATCATTATGTTCTCCTTCTTTTCTTTCTAGATACATCTTCAAACTTCTCTTTGAAATCATAAGAAAATGATTTACCATGCATTAAATGATTATACCACTCATTAATAATTTCAAAACATTTTACATATCCCAAGAATTCAACTATGTTGGCTAGGATTCTCAATTCTTTCTCAAAATGTAAATTACTAACACTTGTTCAATATTGTGTTCATTTCCTCGGTCATTACTGTGTATCTCGGTCATCGCTAACATTTTCTTCTTGGTAATTATATGTCACTCGACAATTACTAATCTTCAGTCAACACTAGATTTTCTCGGTATATATTGGCGCTCGGTCGACACTAACATCACTCAGCTTAAACTAGATTTCTTCACTTTTTCTCAATTAAGCCTATGTTTCCAGTCTTTCTTCTTCACTATGTAAATAACACATTAGCTTTTCAATGTGTCAACTAATCAAGTACCCATTGAAGTATCACATAACTCAACCTTTCCTTAGGTTCTCTTGTTATCTCCTTTTTTCAAATCCTCTTCATTAATCAAAAGATATGGTACTCTCCTAGATAGAAACTGTCTTACCAATTAAGGTTTGACATCAATGACAATATAACAATTATTTCAATTGTAGTATCCAATAGTATTTTGTTGGTAGTTGGGTTTTTTGTTGGTTGGTCAGCTATTTTTTTTATGATGGACTTGATGCAAGAGAGGATGGGTTGAGGTCCAAAGATACACCTCAAATCACCAACCTCCTTGTAGAAATATCACACGGAAGCAATAACACAGTAACAGGCAGAGAGAGAAAGTAGAGATCATATATTATTCAATTCATCAATAGCTTCATACATTTCAAGTTGTAAGGCCTTCCTAGTTACGGCCAAATATAATCAGAATTCAATTACTACAGTCCTCCCACATGCAAGGATTCATCTTTCAGAACCTAAAACTGATCTCCAAGAACTCATGCCTAAAACTACAACACACTAATTTTTTTTATATAAGAGGCCATCAAAACAATTTAGCCTTTAGATCCAACATTGGAGAAGGGGACGACCAGATCTAGTTCCACACACTTCCCAATACATGATGCAACCATTAATTCTATGACCAAAATCAAATGCACGAGTCGGCCTCAACAGAAATCTAAAAATAAACTACTCAGTGAGCAAGGTTACTGAGCAACAGGAAATTAACTCGGTGAATCAATTGAGCCAACTTGATGAATGAAGGAAATGGAGTAGCAACCGAGCCCTATTGGTGGAAATAGGAAAACATCACCGAGAGCCCAAAAGAAGCTACCAAGCATATCTAGAAACTCTAACTTTTTTTTGGTGATATAGGGTTTCTACGAACCCAAGATGTTCCTGCATCAGACACCTAGGGTTTTTTTGAGATGATTCTCTAAATCATGTAGCAAGTACAACCTGAGTTGAATCCAACTCAAATTGGGTGATCCACGAACTGTCTTCAATTGGTCTATTCTTCCACTTTACTAGATATTCCATGTACTTTTTTCCTCTTGTACTTATGCCAACTCTTTGTTCCGAAATCTGCTCAACTTCTTATGTCTACTTCTTAAGATAATCATTTGGTACTGACATTTCTTCATCAGGTTCATGATACTCATACATGTCTGCATTGTTGAATATAGGTGATATATCCATGTCATCAGGTAATTCAATCTCATAAGCATTTCCACTGTCAAACTTTCTCAATATCTTGCAGGGACCAAATTTCTTCATTTTCAATTTTCCATAGGTTCCAATAGGAAATATGTCTTTCTTCAAGTGTATCATTACTTCATCCCCAACTACAAAATTCTTATGTCTTCTTGATCTATTTTCTATGTCCTTATATTTTTTATTACTATGTTCCAACTTATGTCTCAATTCCTCATCCAATGTCTTCATGAACTTAGTAAATTCTTCTCCTTCAGCACTTCTCTTTTCCTCACTAGAAATGTTCTTCAAATAAGATATACCTCTCGGTTGTGTGTCATTAACAATCTCAAAAGGTGTTTTTCCAATACTCTTATTCACTGAATTATTGTATGCAAACACTTCTTGTGCCAACATAGAATCTCAATTACTCAGTTTATCTCCAACGAAGCATCTCAATAGATTACCCAAACTTCTATTTAAAACCTATTTATGTCCATCATTCTGTAGGTGAAATGTAGAACTATACCTCAACTCAGTACCCAACTTCTTCCAAAGAGTCTTCCAGAAATAACCAACAAACTTACTGTCTCAGTCAAACATGATACTCTTTGGTAATCCATACAATCTGACAATTTATTTAAAGAAAAGATCTATTATATGCATTGTATCTGATATTTTTCTATAGGGTATAAAATGTACCATCTTGGAAAATCTATCCACAACAACAAATATAGAATCATTACCTCTTATTGTCCTCAGTAAGCCAAGAACAAAATCCATGTTGATATCAATCCAAGGTTTCTCAAGAACATAAATCAGTGTATACAATCTAGTATTCTGACTTACTTCCTTTTTAACTTGACAAACTCCACAAATTTTCACAAATTTCTAAACATCTTTATACAAATGTGGCCAAAAGTACTTCTTAAGCAAATTCAATGTTTTGTTAATGCCAAAATGTCCAGCCAAACCACTACTATGTTTCTCCTTTATCAAATTATTTATCATTGATCCTCTCGGTATACACAACTAAATACCTTTAAATAACATACCTTCTTGAATGAAATATTCTTCCCATTTTGTACTTGATTGATCTTGAATAGGTGCTCAGCACTTTCTCCATGGCTCAGAAAAACTAGGGTCAGTTTCATACAAATCTTTCATGTCATCAAAACCAAGAACTTCAATTCTCATTTCAGTCATCAAATATCTTCTTCTACTCAATGCATCAGCAACTTGGTTAGTGACTCCACTCTTATGTTTTATCACAAATGTATAACTCTACAAATATTCAACCCATTTCATATGTGTCTAATTCAACTTATTCTGACTACCCAAATATTGTAAAGATGTATGATCAGTATACAACACAAATTCACTCGGTATCAAATATTGTCTCCATTTCTTTAGGTCTTGAACAATAGCATACAACTCTTGATTGTACATAGAATACTTCCTTTTAACATCATTCAATTTCTCACTAAAGAAAGCAACAGGTTTAGCTTCTTGACTCAAAACAGCTCCTATTGCACTACCACTTGCATCACATTCAACTTGAAATACCTTATTGAAATCAGGTAAAGCTAATACAGGCAATTCAACAACCTTCTACTTCAAAGTCTCAAAACTTTTATTGGCTCCATGTGTCCACTTGAATTCTCTTTTATCTCCTCTCATAGTCTCAGTCATAGCATTGCAAATTAAACTGAAGTTTATGATGAACTTTCAATAGAAACTTGCTAAACCATGAAATGATCTTAACTCACTAGCATTTTTAGGTGTAGGCCAATTTAAAATACCTTCAACCTTCTCAGGGTCCATTTTCAAACCATTAGCTGAAATTACAAATCCTAAATATACAATCTCTTCTTTCATGAAGGAACACTTTTTCAAATTAATCAGCAACTTTTCTTCTTTCAATCTCTACAATACCTGTTTAATGTGCAACAAATATTCTTCTCTAGTCAAACTGAATATCAGAATGTCATCTAGGTATACAATCACAAATTTACCCAAAAATTTCTTCAAAAATTCATTCATCAATCTCATAAAAGTACTCGGTGCATTAGTTAAACCAAAAGGCATAACCAACCACTCATACAAACCTTCTCTTGTCTTGAAAGCAGTCTTCCATTCATCACCTTCTCTGATTCTAATTTGATGATATCTACTTTTCAAATCAATTTTGGTAAAGTACTTTGCTCTAGTCAAACTATCCATTATGTCATCCATTCTTGGTATAGGAAACCTATATTTCATTGTTATCTTGTTGATTGCTCTAGAATCAGTACACATTTTCCATTCTTCATTCTTCTTAAGTGCCAATACAGTTGGTACTGCACATGGACTCAAACTTTCTCAGATCAAACCTTTCTACAATAATTCTTGGATTTGTCGGTTGATTTCCTCATTCTCAGTAGGTGTTAACCAATGTGGTGCCTTACTCAATATACTAGCTCTAGGAATCTGATCCATACAATGATTAATGATTCTCTTCGGTGGTAAACCATCAGGTACATTATTATAAATGATCTCTTTATACTTGGTGAGTATTTTATCAACTTCTTCAGGGATACTATCCATTGTTTTCTCACTCGGTTTGTTAAGAATCACAATAAAACATACATTATTCTTCTTTAAATCCTTAACAAACTTCCTTCCTTCCATCAAACAAACTTTCACAAATGTGAAAACATTATCGACAGATTCTTCAATCAAAGGTAACAAGATTTGTCTTCTTCCATCAACCCAAATAGTATATTTATGCAATCTCCCATCATACATAGCATGTTTGTCATATTGCCAAGGTCTACCCAACAAAATATGACAATAGTCCATAGGCATAATATCACATAACACCTTATCATAGTACTTGCCAATTTTCAAATTCACATAACATTGTTCACTTACCAATAGTGTATGCTCATCCTTGATCCATGAAATTTTATAGGGCTTCGGGTGTTTAAACCTTTCCAACTATAAATTTGCAACCATTTCCTCAGATGCCAAATTCTCTAAGCTTCCACTGTCAATGATCACCTTCTACACTTTTTTAGCAATTCTACATCTAATCTTGAACAAACTTTTCCTTACTGGATCTTCCTTATTACTTTCACTCCATAGTGCTCTTCTAATCATCAAGTTATTTTCCTTATTTGGTTCATTCGGTGAGTCTTCTTGCTCCAAGTCATTTCTACTGTTACCGACCTCTTGCTTGTATGTGTACATTCAAATGACCTATGTTCTTCACCTCCACAATTGTAAAAAGTTCCTCAGAATACACCTCTGCTATAACCACCTCAGTAATTATTACCTCTTCCTCTAGAATAACTTTCACCTTTCCACTCGATCTTGCCTTTATCCTAATTTATTTTTTCTTGATCAAATCTATTGTTTTCACCATAAGATCTACATCTTCCCCTAGGGAATCTACCACCTCTTCCTCTTTGTCTTTGTTCATGTCTTTTATTCAATTTCTCCTCAACTTTCAAGGTAAACTAATAAGCTTCTTCAATACTTCCCAACTTGACCAAACTAATTTCCTCTTGAATAGAAACTCTTTACCCATTCAAGTATCTATTCAAGTATCTAGAAATTCTTTCTACCTCATCCTCAATATGTCCAGATCTGATGTCTAGTCTATAGAATTCCTTAGTATAGTCTTTTATTGTGCTATCTTTCTGCCTCAAACTTTGCATTCTCCGAACTAGGTTAATCTGATAATCATAGGGTATAAACTTGCCTTTCAACTTTTCACCATCTTATTCCATACCTTGATTTTATCTTTGCCTTTCCTCTTATTGTCCAATTGTAGATGCTCCCACCATAAAGATGCATGACTTTTCAATTTTGTACTTGCAATTTTCACCTTCTTTTCCTCAGGAACATTTTCATACTCAAAATATTTTTCCATCTCGATTATCTAATCCATCAACTCATCTAAATCTAACCTACCATTGAATTCATGAGGATTGAAATGTGGTGTAGATAATTTGTCAATGCTTTCAAAAGTCTTGCTTCACCTTGATCCATGATAGGTGCAGATTCTACTTCACCGTGTTCCTCTTTGACTTCTTCATCACTAACATCCTCAAGATATCTTCCTTGATGTTGGGTTGTCTCAATAGCTTCTAACCTAGCATAAATTTGTCTTAGCATATCTACCAAGCCTTGATTTTCATCTCACCTTCCACAAACCATCTTGAAACCCTCTACAACTGTAGGTCAAATTGCAATCTACCACCCCACAACAAATACCAACTCGGGCTTACAAGAAGGAACCCTTGACCAAAGACCTAAATTCACAAATCTAGATCAAGATTCAACCTGGCTCTGATACAACCTAACACAAGAGAGGATGGGTTGAGTGCCAAAGGCACACCTCAAATCACCAACCTCCTTGTAGAAACATCACACGGAAGAAATAACACAGTAACAAGGGGAGAGGGAGAAAGAAGAGATCTTCATATATTATTCAATTCATCAATAACTTCATACATGTCAGGTTGTAAGGCCTTCCTAGTTACGGCCAGATACAATCAGAATTCAATTACTACAGTCCTCCCACATGCAAGGATTCATCTTTCAGAACCTAAAACTGATCTCCTAGAACTCATGCCTAAAACTACAACACACCACTTTATTTATACAAGAGGCTACCGAAACAAGTCAGCCTTCAGATCCAACGTTGGAGAAGGGGATGACCATATCTAGGTCCACATGCTTCCCAATGCATGATGTAACCATTAATTATGTGACCAAAATCAAATGCACGAGTTGGCCTCAATAAAACTCTAAAAATAAACCACTCGGTGAGAAAGGTTATCGAGCAACAAGAAATTAACTCAGTGAACCAACTGAGCCAACTTGGTGAATGAAGGAAACCTAGTAGCAATCGAGCCCCGTCGGTGGAAACATTAAGAAAACATCACCGAGAGCCCAAAAGAAGCTACCAAGCATATCTAGAAACTCTAACTTGTTTTTGGTGATACAGGATTGCCAAGAACCCAAGATGCTCCTTCATCAGGACTATAATTGCTACATCTTATGTTTATGTTGGACTGTTGGTTCCCCATTAGTACTTTAGTTTTTGGGCTTTTAATGCTTTATCTTTCCTCTAGATTGTAAAGGGTTTCAAGGCCCCTTCAAAACCTTCTTTTGCATTAACCAAAAATATATCATCAACATATAATCTAATGTATAGGAAATGATCACCATCAATAAACATAGTAATCTTATTTAGACTACTCAAATCTCAAACTCAATACATATGTATCAAATTTCTAGTACCACACCTAAGACTTTTCTTGAGGCCATACAAAGATTTCTTCAGTTTACAAACCTAATTATTTTTACCTTTTACCATGTAGTACTTCAGTCGTGTCATGTAAATATTCTCCTCCAAATCACTGTTAGGATTAGCAAATAGAAATTTAACAGTTATATGCAAAAATAATAAATAATGCAGGAATAAAGAACACATAAGTAGAACAAGAAGACGCAAAGATTTAACTTGGTTCACCCAATCTTGGGCTACGTCCACCATGTTGTCTTTGGATTCAATAGATTTGAATAACCAAGAGACAATAAACAAAATAAACCTAGGGATCATCTATTTCCCATATTTATAGTACCTTATCTGACCTTGGGCCAACTAAAAAGGACAACAACTTCTACACTTCTAGCTCTACAGAATCAAGGTGAGTACACCTGGGATTTGACACTTTTCCTTACAACTTCTTATTTACAAATCTTATTTAAGCAAATTTAGTCATATAACACTTCTTTTACTAAATGACACAAAGTAGATCATACGGTAGCTAGTAATGAATCTATTTGATCACATTTTTAAGAGATGACCATTCTTTAAGTCTTTCTATCTTTCTTTAAATTTGATTTTGATTTTGATTTTTACCATGAACAGTATTAGAACATTGGCCTGATTGCTTAAATACTGACTAGTACCTTATCCATTAGTTATTATCATAGAATCATAGATATATAATGAGGATTATGACCTATTTTCTCACTTTATAAGTAAATATGCTAGTTGTTATTATAAAACCTTATACTTATTGATACCCTTTACTATATTTTGTGATCCTATCAAATCATAGAAGTAGTTTACTCAGTTCCTTGAACCAATAGAAACAATGAAATGACATACAACTTGAAAGAGTTGCAAATGAAATTCAAGACTTTCTCAACTATTCATAAAATCAAAAAAATATTAATAAAAGGAGACGAGATTTTTGACACAAATATTCTTGCGATCCTCTTTGAGAAAGATACATTCACTATAATTCTCTATAAAACTTTTCAAAATAACTCAAAGACAAAGACTAGCATCATTCTTCATTAAAGCTTGGAATCAAAATATACGTACATCAATATTCTGTTACTGTACACTATATGGACCGACCTACTAAGACACAAAGGTGCTTTCAAAAATGAAAATTCAGACCCTTCTTCCCAGTCTTCGAAACTCTTTATAGAATAGGGTTGCAACAAGTTTCAAAACATGGGAAGGTACACATGTCACATTATAATATGTTACACTTTACTTTTCCACAAAATGATGAAATGTAACTTTCAAAAATTCTCTCCTAACAAAAAAGAAGGCAGCCACAGAAATAGAAGCATCACTCTTGAGTTGATTCTGGTCCCACCTAGACACCTATCACCTCCTGACTGAACTTTGAAACCCACTCACTAAAGAAAGCATCATCTAGCCACCCAAACTGCAAAACCTTTTGTTCCTCTTCAATTAGGTGCTTACACCTAGCTCTAAGTTGTTTGGCTCTCCTTTCTAAGGAATCAAAATACATCCTTGCAGTCATAATCTCCTCAATCACTTTACTAAATAAGTAATTGTCATCATTGACAACAATATTATTTATCTTTGATGTGAGGGCTGCATCCAACTTCTCCATCCATTCTTCCCAGTTCTTAATCTTTTTTAGGCTTTTCAAAATGCAAGGAAATAAATCAAAATTCTTACTAGAATATTCCAAGAGAAGGAATCTAGACTCACTTTGCACTGGCTCCCTAGAAATAGCTAACTCCAATACACCTATAATGTGATATCTTCTCACCACCTCTACCTCTAAGGCTTTAAGTTTTTCCTTCTGATCATGTAATGCTTCTTTAAATTAGGCATCAGGAACCATGGGAGATAGGGGAATAGATATAATGGGGTTGGTGCTAGGAGGTGGTGCAGGAAATGATGCAATCATCCTTGTGGAGGATTCACCTATCTCAAATTGTAGAGATGTTGTGTCTCCCAATTGTGTGATCCTTCCCATTAATTCACTATTTTTCCTCTTCTCAACATCATAGGCCTCCATTAGCTTTTGACATTTGAGCCTAAGATCATCCATGATCTGTTTATCTTTTAATTTTGTGGCCTCGGCAAAACTTGCAACTTGTACAGTAATATCAGTGGCCTCCACTTCTAAGTTCTCTCTCACCCTCCTAACCATCAAGCCACCAACAAGATCAATGCTTATCCCCTCATCTCTCTTTGTTCTACTATGCTTCTGTAGTGACCACATTACCCAAGCTGTGTGGTCATCACTAAAAACCACCCCTTTTGATGCTGCCACAACCTCTTCCTTTGTGTTGTAAGTAGTGTCAGTTCTTTTTCTGACTGCATCAAACACAATGATGTCTTCTATATCTCATTCTAGCATTATCAAAACAATAGCATCCATAATCATCTTTATTCCCTCTTCAGGGGTAATCTTGCCAAAATTGTCAAACATTTATTTCTTTATTTCATCTCTAATAGCAAAGTCCCTTTTGTCAGGTTGTTCTACTTTTATTTTTTCACACTTGCTCTCAAAATTTGCAATACTCATTCTCCAAGAAAATTGTACAAAAGCTCTAGATTTAACAAAATTATCATCTAACAAAAACCTACTACAGGACTCCTTAATCATAGGATCAAGTTCCTTACCTTTAAACTCTGCTACTTTCAAATCCATAGGAGGGGCAGTTGGTTCCTCTGGCATTCCCTCTTGCAGCTCAGCCTTTGCCAGCACATAACATCACCCACACTGCCTAGTTAAACCAATTGTTCAACTACTTCTTCCTCATTTACAAACACTAGTGGGGACTGAGAGGGTGATTAGGCCTCCTCACTTGATTGGGAAATCTCTTTAGTTCTTGGTCTTTTAGGAGAAGGGTCATCTGGAGACTCAGATGCAGGCCTCTTGTATATTGTGCACACCTTAGGTGGTGAGGGCCTTTTCTTCTAATTCCATGCCCTTGTCATCCACCTCTTGTCTTAACTTCACCACAATGTACCCTGCTCTTTGTTTCAAAATATAGGCTCCTAGGGCTACAATTGGGATAGGCGCAATCCTCTTCATCACAGTATTGGCCTGATTAGGGTTGGCCTCAACCACTCTAGACTTTTTCTCATTCAAGACACCCATTATTTCTTCAAAATGTGTCATTAGCTTATTTAGATTTTCACCAAAAGGCCTTATATCCCCTATAGGGTTGTAATTACTATCAAAATAGTTTACAAAATCTAAGGTTTGTTTGTACACTAGCCACTTCTCCTTTTTTATCTCATGCTCCTGCAGAGAGAATTCATTTATGTCTTCTGGGAAGTGGAGTTGATGGGCCATGTCTCTGGCCTTTACCCTCAATCTGAACAATTGGTAAAATCCCTCTGGATCTAAAAATATCTCCACTACAATCCTCATCCCAAAGGGCTTTAAAATATTTCCTAAGTATACTCAACCTCCTTTTGCAATGAAAAAATTGTTGGCCACAATGAAGGCTAGGAAAATATTTCCTTTCCCTCTTTCTGTCAATTCCCTATCGTGTAGACATCCAATCTACTATAATATTTCTGTGAGGGCAATCCTGGGGGGAACTTGATATGGAAATATATGTGGTGTACCCCTAAAACCATATACTCTAAAGACTGTGGAGACAAGGTACAAAATGATATCACCCCAATTATGTACAATTTTTAGCTCAAGAGAAAACTCCTTGGGTCTGATAAAATCTAGCAAGGCCTTTGGGATCCTAGGGTTATCATGTGATAGGAGAGACCTTAACCCTAAAGTAAACACCTTGTCAAATCTCATGAAGCTAGCCTCATCTCTATCCCAATACAAATCCATGCTCCACAACTGTACTAGAAGCTCCTCACCATCCTTTTATTTAACCAAATTCATTTCTTTCTCGAAGAAATATTCTCCTTTAGACAAGAACATATGCATTAATAAGGAGTACCATCTGAAGGGTTGGTCCACCTTAGCCTTTTCAATTCCAATTAGCCCATTATGAATATACTAATCCAAATAAGGTGCAAAATCAAAATTTACCCCTACCATAGGATGCAAGATTTGGATCATCATGAACATAAAGTGGATGGGCATAGGGTCAGTCTAATCCTCACCAAAGATTTTTCATAAAGGCATGTATACTCCTAAAGCACAGGATTGAAATATTTCTTTAGAAATGGCTATGGGGTTTTGGGTCTTACAAGCATCAATCCTCCAATTACTACAAAGTGTTCCCTCAATGGACCACTCCTAATAAAAACCCTTTGAGCCTTGTATGTCTCCTTTAGCTTATCAAAATCAATTCGCTCATGAACATCTATAGGTGTGCTCAATTTGAAAACTGACCTAATCTCATCTATAGTGATTGACACAAGAGGAGTCCCAACCTTACTCCTGACAACCCTAGCCACCGGGTCATAAGATTTTTTTATCAGCAACAATAGGTCCACATCCATAAACACCCCTAGGACAACTAGTTTTTGCATATCCATCTCCCATGCATTACAATGTGAAGCATATGAGTTTCATTGACAGAACCAGATTTTGAAGTGTTTCAAGCCACTTACGGTTGTATGGGCATCTCTCAACCAGTTACTTTTTTCGTACAACCCCTCATCAACCTTCAACTGAGGCTTAGTTGGAATCAATTTCTTCCCAACAGCCACATCACTTGTGGAGCGGTCTAATTGTACCATAAAATTATCATACACTTCCCTATCCTTGTATTTAATTTTACCCATGAAATCCCTTTGTGGTGCCATAATTTCTACAACTAGGGTTTATGTTCTTAATTATACTTCGCATAGTCTACACAAAATCCTCATGACAACAAGTTCACAGAAAGAAAATTACTTTTTTTTTACACTGTATCTGTAATTTTGCAACCCTTGAAGCTCCTTATTGCAAATCTCTCCACTTTTACTATGCTCAAGAAAATAATTTCACTTTGTGATCGATGAAAGCTTCATGAAAAGAATATCCCATCAAACATCTATTTACCCAATAGCTACAATTATCACACACTTCGTAATAAGTTTCTCATAAATTGAATTGAATGTTTCCAGTGGTCGAAACATTCCTTTTAAAATTTTGAATTCTAGTCGTCGATGAAATTCTCATGCAAATGAATCCAATGGCTCATATTAAACCTTTTAAGACCGGGTCCACTTTAAACATCCATTTGGAAAGTCGACCAATGAGAAAGCATGACATGGAAGCCACTTGGCAAGGAAATGTCGGCACCCTTTTTACTTTTCCACTGTGGCCACGTGTCGCTTAGTCGCGAAGCCGCAATGACTAAAGTCCTTGCAACTTCCCATCATGGGCTTGCGACAACTGTTAGATCTTCCTTAATCTGACCCTTCTTTAAATGCTCTAAGGACCGAGCTACATGACATTATCAATGACATGCGTCACACCATTGTGAAGCCGCAATGAGTAGAAACCTTTTTAACTTTCTATCATAGTTTCACGACAACCGTCAAATCTTCCTTAATCTGACCATCCTTGATTCTTCCATCTTTGAACACATGGCACTCTTTCATGAAGCTGTAATGATAAAAGACTTTGCACCTTTTGATCACAGGCCTGCGATGACCGTTAGTTTCCCTTTGATCTGACCATTCATTTAAATTTATTCACAGCTATGATGTGATGTCACCAGGGACACATGTCACAAGGTCGCAATGTCGTGAAGGATAAAATTCACATATCTTTTCATAGCGGTAATATGATAGCCATTAGATCAACCTTGATCTAACTGATGCTTATCTCTGACTTGATCCCCACCTTGGGTCCACCATCTTCCAGGTGTCATGCTGTCGCAATGTCGCAAAGGATAAAGATCTTTCATTTTATTTAAGTAAGATCACAAAAACTGATAGATTTAAAAGAGATCATAGATCGTTTAACATAGGCCAAGAATTAGGGAAATTTATTTCGTCAGGAACTATAGACTTAGGAAATATTAAAGAGGGACCCGCTAGGATTAACAACTTAAAAAGAACTTGCCCCACCCGATAACTTAAGACACATGACTTAAGTGGCTTAAGTGAATTAAAAAGTAACACAAAAATAGAATAAGGTAGGGTTTTTCCAATTTAAACAAAAAAAAATTAGAACCCTTTGCAAATTAATAAACCCTATTTATAAACTAGGTCATTTTCACAAAATATTGCATTGAAACATGAAAAATGACCAACATTGGCTCTGTCTGGGGATGATGGGTAACTTGTGCCCATGCAAGAACTTAGAATTATTGGTAGAGAAAACCACAAACTTGACGACATGACAACTACAAAGAGCTCTAAGAAAAAACCTATTTACAGAGGCAAACTAGACAAAAACAAACACACCACACTATTTACAAAAATCATAGAATGTACAAAACCTAACTACTGTTCATGGAGAAAAATACCTTCAGCAGAATTATTTCTTCATGAATTATCCATGAATAGGAAATTCCTTAATATCACCAAAGAGTTCTTTGATGATGTATGAATCTGGGCCCCATTTCTCATGAATCAAATATGGTCCTAACCAAATTGGATCAAATTTTTCATGTTTTCCTTTATTTTCCAACCTAGCATTCCAGAGCAACACCAAGTCATTCAATTCAAATCTTCTTTCTAGAGCTCTCTTATCACAGGTTCTTCACTTGTAATTTCATCTTTGCATTTTTTTTAAGTTGACTCTCTTCTAGTTTCATCCAATTGAATTAAATCTTCAATCCTCAACTGCATCGCATCTTCTAGATCCTCATCATACAGTTGGACAAATTTGTACATCTCCAATAGGTTGTTCTAAGGTATCCTTTCCTATATCCCATACACCAAATCAGAAGGTGCACACCCAATTACCTTCTTAACAGTCACTCTATCGGCCCATATAGCCAATGGCAACTTTGAGTTCCATGCTTTTTTTGTTCTTTTCAAGGATCGTCTTAAGAATCTTTATCAAGCTCTTATTTTTAGATTATGTCTTCTCATTTCCATGTGGATGGTATGGGGATGAATATGAAATTTGAATTCCCAAACCTTCATAGAATTTCTTGTACTCATTGGATCTAAAACACATTGCATTGTTACACACAATCCTCTTAGGGCAACCAAACCTAGTAACGATATTATTCAACAGGAAATCAGTTTCCACTCTGCTAGTTGAATTCCATGTGGGAATAGCTTCTACCCACTTTTAAAATAATTAGTGGCAACTAGAATCCAAGAGTGCCCTCCACTTGATTTGTTTGGTATTTCTCCTATGAAATTCATTCCCAACTATTGGAAAGGAGCTTGCATCTCAACTATTTTCAATGGTACATTTCCTGAGAATTTTAACTTGCCAGAGAATCTTTGACAAGCATCACAATTTCTTACCAGCTTCTCAACATCTTTGAAAATTGTAGGCCACCAAAATTCTTCTCTCAAAACCTTCTAAGCAGTAGTTTTACCCATGTCTCCCTTAGCAAGTTATCAGCTTGATCTTCACTAACACATTTCAACAAAATACAATCTAGGTTCCTTCTCCACAATTTAGATACGATGATAACATATTTGATTGCTTGTAATTTCAAAGCCCTTATTTTATTGTCATCCAGTCCTAGTAGACATTTCATATTCTTCAAGTAATAAATGATGTCTTGATACCAGATGCATCCATCCATATCACAAGTGAAATCAACTTCCATTTTATTGATCTGATTAGTATCAAGATTAGATTGAGCCATTAATTTTTCCAATCCTTGACCCCTGACCAACTTGGTGATCTAAATATCAATGCTAAATTCTTGGATCCTATTTATCCATCTACATCTTCTCCCAGATACTTCCTGTTGTGAGAACATGTCTTTGACTGTAGCACTTGGCACACAAGCAATCATTGTTGCTCCCATGAGATAGCATCTAAAAGCCTCAATGGCCTTTACAAGTGCATATGCTTGTTTTTCATTTATGTCATATTTCAGTTCAATAATGTGTAATGACTTGCTAAAGAATGCAATGGGTTATTCAAAACCCTCTATATTTTTCTACAAAAAAATTGCAACAACAATATGAAAAGAAGAAAAAGAAAATATATGCATCGGAATATTATAATCTTGTGCCTTGAGCATTGGTGCATCTTTGATAGCCTACTTAATGTTCTTGAAAGCTTCATCAAGTTCACCATCCCATTTGATCTCAGACCCTTTCTTTAACATTTTTGAGATAGGTCTACTAATCTCAGCAAAATTTATAACAAATCTTCATAAGAATTTTACCTGGACGAAGAAGGATTGAATTCCTTTCACATTCTTTGTTCTTTGAATCTTGTTAATGGAAACTACACTTTCAAGATTAATGCTTACTCCTTGTTTTCCAACTAGATACCCCAATAGTTTTCCCTCGGTTACACCAAATGTACATTTCCTCAGGTTCAAAGAGATACCATATTCTAAGGTCCTTACAAATATTTTCTCTAGATGCAGGCAATGGTGTTCTTCCTTCTTGGAGTATGCAGTCAAATCATCTTGATATACTACAAGAAAATCATTGATGAATTTAGAAAATGCAACATACACTGCTCTTTGAAAAGTAGCACCAGCATTTTCCAAACCAAATGGCATCCTAACATACACATATGTTCCCCAAGGTTTTGTGAAGGTAGTTTTGAACTATCCTAATTCCTTTACAATCACTTGATTATAACCAGAGAAACCATCCATCATGGACATCAGATCAGAACCAATCATGCTTTGTAGCATTGCATCCATGTTAGGCAAGTAGTAGTTGTCTTTCAAGGAAGAGATATTCAAATTTATAAAATCTACACATAACCTAATGCCTCCATTCTTCTTCCTGACAGGCACTAAGTTTGATACCCAAGAATAATGTCTGATTGGATTTATAATCCATGCATCTCTTAGCTTCATCAATTCTTCTTCCATCTTAGGTGTTAGGGTAGGATTGATTAGCCTTTGTTTTTGCCTGAAATTTTTAGCATTTATTTTCAAAGTAGTAATATGTTGAAACAGATCTTATCTATAAAACCTTTAAATCATCATAGGACCATGCAAAAACATGCCTATATTTCCTCAATAATTCTATCAAAGACCTTCTCACCTTTGGAGACATTTCTTTTCCAATGTATACCTTCTTAGGTGTTTCCTTTGTACCAAGTTTGATTGCTTCTAAGTCCATCTGATCTATCTTTTTTGTATCCATTTGGACTCTATCATGATTATCAAAAATAGTTTCTAAAATAACAAGTCCCTTAGGAACCTTGTTTGCCTTGAGCTGCAGGACTTCATTTCCAAGGAAATTTCCTTGCCTTCAATGGTATCTACCAGAGCTACACAATCCAACTCCTATCCATAGTACTTATCTTCATAATTTAGAAATCTCAAAATATCTTGGTCATCTTGAAAGACCTGCCAATTCTCAACATTGTCCAGTATACTTGGTCTAGTTTGGATTTCAACCTTAGAGATTCTTGTAAAATTTACATCATTCGAATTGATTACAATATTGGCTAACAAGTCAGCCATTTTATTATTACTTTTATCCTTCCATAGAATATTTAATGCATCAAAATTTTCAACCATATCCCAAACAATATTCATATATTGCTTCAATATTTTATTTTTGGAAGCATAGACTGACCTTACTTGAGATACCACCATATTTAGGCACTTGATTCCATGCTTGTGAGACAATCTTAATCCTATCAACAATGCCGCATACTCTGATATGTTATTTTTGCAAGGGAAACTTAATGTGAAGGAAAATTTGTAAGTATTCTAGCCAGGAGAAACAAGTAGAATACCTGCTCCTGAACCATCTTTTTAATTTGCACCATCAAAGTACATTATCCATAGGTCACCTTTTTCTAATTTGGTATTAATTTCCATAGTGATAAGAGGTAACATAGGTTCCTTCTCAAGAACAGTGATTTTTTCCCTGAAAGCATTAATGTTAGTATCCAAAAAATAAGTAGTCTCATTATCAATGTCATGTTCAATCATATGGGTAACTCTTATCTCCCTATCAATCTTGACAGACTTGTCATCAATTTTGAAATTTGCATATGACAAGTCACACTGCAGACTTCCACCCATAGAAACACTTTATTTTCTAAACAATAGCATCCCATAATGAGGTGGTATATCTACAACTAGGATACTCATAGTCAGTTCCTTATTAGGGTAGGCTACAAGTCTATAGGGTAGTGCATTAATAGTACCAATGATTGGTACCTCTCTTTGATCCATTGCACAACATCTACCCTTAATAGTGTCAACCTTTAGACCCAACATCTCCATGATTTTGAATGGCATCACAATGTTTGATGCTCTTGAATCAATCATGCAATTTTTTGTTCTCCTTCCATTTATTATGATGCTCAAAAAGAATGGATTTATGTTCTCAAGGTAGACATTTACAAAACTATACAAATACATTGGTGGTATCTGAGATACCACTCCTTGAACTTCCATTATTTTCTTTGTCTCAATTGGGGGATCATTTGTAGTACAAAAAACACTATTGTTGTTCTGAAGATTATCAACCCATACTAGAGCTCTATCCTTGTGTTTAGGGATCCTCAAAAATTCTGACAAAGGAGCTTTGACAGTTACTTGAGACAACATTGATAGCATATCAATAGGGGTAGAAGAAGGAATTTCAATTTTCATAGCTTTATCATTTTTCCGCTTCTCAAATGTATCCGTTGTAGTCATAATTTTTTGTTTTTCATTTTTAGCCATTGTATTAACTAGATTCTCAACTTCCTTTTGGTTATCATTATTTTGTATGGAAGTCATCTTTGTAGCTTCAACCCTTTTCGGCTCCCACTTCTTCTCCTTGACATTCTTGACTTTCACAATGTAATCACTCTTTGGTTTATTTCCAATGGACTCTTTGGAACTGGTATTTTTTATGAACATACTGGCAGCCTTACCAGTATTATCATTTTCTATCATGCTTATAGTTTTCACTTGTGCAACCATTTCTATAGTGATCTTGGCAATCTCCTCCTTTGAGGGTCTTCTCAAATTCACTCCCTCTGAGATAGATGTCATGTTACATGCTTGTCATCAACATTTTCATCATCAGAAAAAACTTCTTGATGGAACATTACTTTATTCTATCTTCAAACATACATCAGTATCATTGTCATAATCTGAGGCATCTTCTTGTCCAAGTTATGAATCAACAAAATTACATCTCATCATAATATGAGGCTTCTTCTTTTCCAAGGTATGAATCAACAAGATTACACCCAATGGCATCATTTTTTTCTTCTTGATCTGACTTCTCAAGATCCTCATCTTGGTAGGCAGCTAATAGATTGTGCAACTACACAATGTTCTGAAGAGTGGGGTGACTGAAAAACCATACACCGGGGTGTATCTTCTTGGTAGGCAGCTATAGATTGTGCAACTACACAATGTTCTGAAGAGTGGGGTGACTGAAAAACCATACACCGGGGTGTATCTTCCATAACATTCATAGAGGATTTTTTTAGTGGATCAAGGATTTTCTTGTCATTATTTCATTTTGTAGGAGGGGAAATAGGTTTACCATCTTTTCACTAGGTGTTATAAGGGAAATTTTGCAATCTATTCTTCCTATTGAAGTTATTATTAAATTGTGGTTTTTCTATAGTAGAAATCTTGTCATTTCTACTATTGGGTGGTTTTAAGTCCTTCAGTGCATTCAACACCTTATCCAACTTGTCCTCCTCTTGCCTCTTGTTTCCCACAGTTCTCTCATTGTCCCTCTTATTTCCCCTATTCCCAAACAATTTAGGGTCATCTCTTTTCCCACCCAGTTTGCCAAATATTTTCATGTTGTTTTCAATATTCATAGCAATCCTGAAATCATCCTTGAGATTTCTTGGTTATTTATCTCTTAGAAGATATCCAACCTTTCCATCAAAGGCATTAAAGTATGTTGTTAGACAAACATTATCATCTAACCTCATAACTTGAAATAATATGCATACCTTTCTGGATTCTCATGTTGAATTCAGTTGTAGACTCATTCTGATTTTTTCTTATGTTGTTGAATTCATTCAACATGAAACTAGCATTTGGTCTATCACCATACTATTCCTTAAAACATTTTTCAAATGCATCCCATGAATCAATATTGTGATCAGGAAGTCTCTTAAACCAATCCCTGACATTTTCTACTAAGGATTGAACAAACAATTTCATAACCACATCTTCATGTTGCACTTCATAATCATGTAACATATCAATAAATAATCTGAGATGTTCTTCACAACTGATGGCATTATTCCCAGAAAACTTATTTGCCTTATCTCTTAATTCCATTGGAATGACATTAGGATAACCAGGTATCCCATCAAAACAAATTTTCCTATACCCCTCTAATTGTATAGGTCTTCTTTGAAATCCTAATCTAGTGTCTCCACTTGGGCCAGCACTAGTTGCTATACCCCCACCCATATGTACATTTGATTGTTGTTTAGGGTCAGCATTTATTTTAGCGGATGAAGAAGAAAGAGAATTATAAACATCAGGTTTACCAAGTTAGGCAGCATGAGTGGTTTTGGATGGAATACCTATTTCATTTGTGGATGGTCCAGAAGTATCTACAGATGAAGATTTCAAGAATTGTATCTTCTTTCTTGTCTCTACAATAGATGCTTCAACCTCAGCTTTTTCTAATTCCTTTGCTAAATCATCTTTTCTTTTCTTCTCTTTTCCATCTCTATGTCAAAGCTTGAAACCGGTGGTAGAACCTTTGGCTTGATCACAGGCTTATTTATTTTGATCCCAACCACCTTTTTCTTACCCTTGTTGTCAATAGCAGTAGGCTTGGTATATTCATTTCCTTCCTTTTCTCTAGGTTGAGACATATAGCTTTGTACTTGCCTAATCACATGACCTTCATTTTCAAATTCATGGTCCTGTAATAGAGGTTCTTTCTCACTTCTTAGGGCAGCAAGATCACCAAAGAGGTCAGGCTGTAAAGTAATAGGAGAAGAGGAAAATATTATGTTCCTTTATTTTAACTCATTAATTTTTCTAAGTAGAGATTCTCTTTCCATCGGAGCATTTATGGTCTCAGCCTCTCTTTCTTTCTACAACCTCTTATATATGGAATCTTTCTCTGCTACTTGTAATCTCAATGCACCCAAATTAGTTGGATCAATTATAACATCATCAGAGCTCGATGATACATCCATATCAACAATGTTTTTATATGGTAAATGGACCTGTCTTGGTTCCATTGGTTATTTTTTAAAAATAAGTTCATCTTGATATAAACCTGATACATGGCTTTTATTTCCTACCTTCACGTTATGATTTATAGGAGGTATAACTTTGTCTTGATATAATACCTCTGGTGTATCATAGAAATTATCTCTAGAGAGACCACTATCATGTATTGAACTTTTGTAAATAGATTCATTTTCATTGGTAGATATGTAAAATACCTCATCTCCTTCATTATCGTGTTCTCTCACAGGTGCATTGGTAGACTCACCACCTTTTCTAAGCCAACTTTTCTTTCCTGTCCAAGGTAACTCTTCTATATTTACTTCTGGGTGTTTCCTGACAAAATCCCTCATGTTCTTTCTTTTATCCATGGTTTGCAACTTGTAAATGCACACTGCTTCTAACCCTTTGAGTCACCACCCACGTTAATGGGAATCTTTTGATAGACAAACCTTGAGAATCTAAAGGAAACTTCAAATAGTGCAGGAGAAACATGAAAACCTGGATAGACTAAAATACATGTGAATAAAATGACCTATGAAGACACTTTTTACCAACCCGACAGACATTTCTCTGACAAGTACTGCACTACCTACAATACATTCCCCAGCAGAGTCACCATTTTATTGGCTTCTGATTCAACATATTTGTATAACCAAGAGACAACAAACAAAATACACCTAGGGATTAGCTATTTCCCATATTCAAAGTACCTAGTCTTTCGAGTATTAGGGATCAAGGATCTTTAAAAAATTAGAATTGAAACTTAGTCAATTTAACACTTATGTTTTGTATGGATTTCACTCATCGGGTTTAGATACTTAAATTCCATTCTTTCACCCAACTAGAAGATGCATGGTCAATTTGAAGTTCTAATTTTTCTATGAAATGATTTTATCAAGGGCTTCATGATGTCCTAGCTCAAGACATGATAAATGCTTATTAAAAATAGTAAAGGAATCGACTCCTAAACTACTACAAAGGAAACTATCCCTAAAACATACCCAAAGACTACCAAACAACAATAAAAAAATGAAAGCAATAAAAGGGAAACAAAATACAACCAATGATAAAACAAAAATAATAATTGGAACCAAGCATTACTCAAACTCTCTACCCAAAAACCAATGAAACTAGGGACTGAATCATGCAAAAATACCACATGCGCACTCAAAGATCTCATTAAATCATTGTAAGAAATTTCTTATTCACTCTAGACTCTTTATCACTCTAACATCCTTAATCACTAAACCTCCAAAAAAGTAGCAAGGAAAAACAAACAAGGAAAGAAAAAAACTCTTGGGACTTTCAAGGAATTAGGGTTTTGGGATTTAATTGAGAATTTGGTATCTCCAATCATCCCATATCCTAGATTCCAAAAACAAAAAGTACAAAAGAAACAAGGCCAAAAATACACAAGAAAAAAATTAAAAGACAAAAAGTGGGGTCCCTACTCACTCAAGTTATTAAGTATGGTGTGATTTGTGAGGTGATTGGGTAAAACTATGACTCATATCAACTCTTGCTTTAACTCAAATTGGAATTATATGGATTTCCTCAGTTTATACTTAGATATGGCAATCTAGGGTCATAGACTAATGAGAGGTATCAAGTCAATTTTCCAAAGGGGTGAAGATAGTAACTCAAGAGGGATGAAATGTAGCTATTCAAACTACTCTACAACACACTCCTTAAATTGATTAACACTTCCTAAACTATTCAAACTTGTTAAAATTGTTCCACTCTAAAATAAATGTTCAATTTCCTTACTTGTTGTACAAACTACTTCACTCTTATTCTTTAAACAACTCTCAATCTAAGAATGTTTATTGAAGCAACTACGATAACTATACTAGAAAACACAAAATATTGATTAAATACTCTTAACATTAATTATATGTCAGACAATTCTTTGAAATTGTGATATTTTCACCTAACAAACTTATGATGATAGGAGATGTTTCTCGGGCAACAGGAACTATGATACTTGTGACAAGACCTGCGTACAAAAATTATCTCACAAAAAGAAAAAAAATTGTGAAATTATGGTGAAATCATGTTTTGTTCAATTTCAAAGAGAAATTATTAGATAATACATACATACATATAACAGTGCATTAATTAAGATTCATTCACAAACATTAAAGACCGGATTTGTGGATACTTCATTAGAAAAGTTGAGGGTTTTACCTTTAGCAGATGGCATGAATTTTGGGTACCTAAGGGATATTTTTCTTCTGAATCAAATTTACCTATAGATAATACTATGTAATGGCACCAAAGGCTTGGCCACTTTGGAGAGAAGGGTCTAAGGATCTTAAAAAATAAAAACCTTTTTGAAGGTTTGAATGTTTGTAATCTTGATTTTGATTTTTATGAGCATTGCATTTACAAAAAATAAAACAATGTTTAGTTTTACTCGAGTACTCATAAATCTTGTGATGTGTTGGATCGTCTTCATTTTGATGTGTTTGGTCCTATAAATGTTCCTTCTATTAGAAAATCTAGACGTTTATTGATGATTATGGTAAAAGGACATTAGTGTGTGTGTGTGTGTGTGTGTGTGTGTGTGTGTGTGTTCATGTATATAGCCTAGGCCATTAAGAATTTTATTAATTCAAATAAATTTTTACAATGTTACCTCGTTCAAGTGTAGGCACTGGGGGAAAAGATTAGGGAAGAAAACCCCCGGTATTACCCAAAACCCTCGTCTAGATTATGAATCATATAGTACAGCTTATGCAAGATCACAGATAGTCTCTCGAATGTTAGTCCTAAGATCAAATTACTAAGAGGGGGGGTGAATCAGTAATCAATTGATTATACAACTTTTAAACATTTAAACCTTACAACAACATTCACAAGTTTAACTTAATAGAAGCAAATGAAAAATTCAAACACATGAGAACATCCACAAAGTTGACACGCATATTTTTCTTGTGGAAACCCAATTTGGAAAAAAACCACATGTGGAATTAGTACCCACTAAATGATGCACTCTTATGAAGTACACCCTGTGAGGAGCTTAACCCTATTAGGATTTTACATAGACACTGTTAGGTGCCACCCAGTTAAGGGATTTACCTCTAGTCCTATTAGGAGCTTTATCCTATTAGGAGTATCCTTGATAGAGGACTTTAGACACAAGATAATGTGCCACCTTGTTAAAGGATTTACAATAGGGACCTGTTAGGATCCACCCAATTAAGGGATTTTTACTATTGCAACTATTAGGAAACAATAGATAGAATGATATGTAGAACAAAACTACCTCTACTTGATCAGATTCACTAAAGCACACAATCTCTTTTCAACACACTTAACTCTTCCCTGGCTTGACCACAACTTTCACTTTACACCTGCACTTGCCCAATACACGATCAACACACTTAACTTTCAACTTCATCCATTATATATTGTACTTTTAAGTCCATCGCCTTAATCAAGCCCTAAATGGCTTACAATTTGACTTTCAAACTTCCCGCTCAAACATAATGTGCCAATGCATACATCTCGATGTACAATTTGTTTTTCCTATACCACGTCGATCCATACTTAGATTTACTTATGAATTCATGAAGAACAGTCAAACATATTTAGACCAAACACACCCTTCTTCTAGGATATTCATGACACACTAGCATCAAACATTGAAATGTCAGATCATCACCTCTAGTCATTGAAACACATCACCACATCATGACTAACACAAATTTATTCATTTTCACTTCCATACTGATCACCAAATCAAGATCTACCATTGGTAGCTCAAGAACATAAGCTCTTTATCCTGAAACCACTTTTGTAACTACAATATCTTATTACCAGTCATCCAAAATAAGTTGTGGTCACAAACATTGCTTCTACACACTGTAAAAAAACCTTTTCTTGTGACTACACTACATAATTCAACATAGATTTGATAAACCAATTAAATCACCTATCACATGTCACTAACTATTCTAGCAATTGCACTGTGAACCTTCATCTGATCATAACTTGCTTACCGGTCTCCATCAACAGTAGTGGTCATACATATAACATTCAGAGACATCCCTAAGTCCCTCATAAGGATCGCTACAACCAAAACTCATCGCAATACCTCATTCATCATACTTATACTTAGCAACATACTAGGAACATTAGGTCAATACTTGACATCAATGACAAGCCAATAACTAATCATCATGCAATCAAATCTATATCATGATAACACCAAAAATCACTTATCGTCACTGCATCAGTTATGCCAACACTGAGAAGACAAGTTCTTCCCTTACAAATTTTAAAACAAATAAGACCTGCTACAGATCAAGTATGCAACTGGTTTAATGTTACAATCTCATCCATGG